>BSBN01000743.1:3000000-3381642 GCA_027924645.1 Cunninghamia lanceolata
TCCCAAACACAAGAATTGCTTGAGGACAAGCAATCTCAAGAGGGAAGGCCTGTCATGACTCGATATTTTTCCAATGAAAGACTATCAATCACAATCTCATATATGTCAAGATGGATCGGCAGTGTAATGAAGACAAGAGCGATCTCTTATGTCAACTGTCGACTAAGAGAAAACAATAAGGCACTTAGCCAATATCACTAATTGAGGATCAAATAAGTGATAAGTATAAGACAAATAAAGATTAGAGACATTCCATTTTTCCATTATGCAAGAAATCAACAAAGAGATAGTACAATGACGACAAGAGGGAAATAAGATCAGTGACATGGCACTAAAATACAAACCAGCTTCATAGCGAATATACTCATAAAGGCCAACAGTGGCATCGATCACAGCCTTAGGCGATGGAATTGATAATATAACAATGCAAGGGTCATCGAATGGTTAAGAACATTAACAATCCATAATGAAGCAATAAATAAGAGTGATCGACGATCTTATGTTAGAAGCATAACTAATGATTTGTTAACAAAAGATACTTCCATTGGAAAGGCGGTGACCATCATTAAACAACGTCTCCATTCGGGCTGAATCCAAGGTAAAAATGTGATGGTCGAAAGGCATTCAGCAGCATCAAATAACACATAACACATACATATCAAAGGCCGATAGCAGCAAATACGGAAAGACTATTGAAGAAACATCATTATTTAGCCAAACGATCCATCACATTGATACAGTGAATCCAGCCAGCATTATTTATAATCATATTCTGCCACATCGAGAACTTCATCATTCATAGCCAACATATAACATCTCTGGTTGAAGGCCGCAAGGCATATTCTCAGCAACTTTAATGAGATCGAAGATCTGAAGGATATAATTATCACAGCCAAGGCCGACAATAAGCAAGGTATGTGACTTATATTCAATGTGTCTTTTGCTGCATTATACACTGTTTAATGTTTAATTCCATGATATGATGAGCATAAGAAGTAAAATTCTCAGGAAATAAAGTGTTAGATGTTACATGAGATAAGACATAATATTTGTGAAACATATTGAGCCATGAAATTAATATATTAACCTCATATGAGAAGGTGAACATGAGATGACTAGTTAGCCAGCCATGGGTAATTAGTGGCCCTTGTCTCAGCGGGTACAAAAGGTACCCCTCGAGCAAGTGGATAGTGGACTTTGTCACAGCTGGTACAAAAGGTACCCCTCTTGCCAAAGGATTATTATATAGAGGCCTTGGTTACAGCTGGTGCAAAAGGCACCCCTCGTACCTGTTGTGACCAAATCACACATCGCCCCATTGCAAATGGGGACCCCCTTTTTTTGAATTCCAGTGCTTTGCTAAGTCCAGGATGATGTCCTTTGCATGATGAAGTCAGTAGTGTTTGAGTCTTAGAGCCCCTTGATGACCTGATCCTGATGTTTGAGACCCTGAAAATGACTAAGTCTGATATCCTAATCCTGAAGATCCTGAAAATTGGCTAAGTCTGAAATCTGGTGGATCCTCAAAAATCTAGAATCTGCATGTTAAATCTGGTGGATCTGGGACCTATCTCAAACATCCTGAAAGGTATATTGAAAAATATTTAAAGTATAAGAATACTTAAATATATTTTTCAATATGCCTTACCTTGGCGACTTGCATTTTTGGGCGTGAATTTCCTCTAGTACTTGGGCGCATTTTCCCACCTCTGCCAACTCACATCAGCGCCTAGAGGAAGATCAACTTCCAAACACTCCAAGATAGGGCGCCTTGATTGAAATTGGCATAAGAGACCTTAAACATCAAAATTTTGGACAAAGGAATGACTCAAGAGTTTAGGCGCCCATTGCATGTTCAGAGGATCATAAGAATTGCGCCTTCAATTGAAGTGGGTAGGCTTAGGCGCCCATTCCTTGTTGCTCCTCTCCACTTTGGCGCCTTGATGTAGGATGGAGTTCAGATCAATGATAGATAGCGCCTAAGGTTCAAGTAGTCTCACAAGGATGTAATCTAGTGCTGAAGAGCCTTAAAGACATCAACAATGAGCAAATTCAAGTCTAGGCGCCTTCATGCATTAAACTATCTCCACTTTGGCGCCTTAGCATGAAGAGATGTTCAAACTAACCCAAAGTTGTGCCTTAGTATGAAAGAGCAGGATATGTTTAAGCTAACTCCTATCATCATGTTTGAGATCCTGAAAATGACTAAGTCTGGTAGCCTGAAATCCTGAAACACTGAAAAATTGGCTAAGTCTGAAATCTGGTGGATCCTCCAAATTCTATAATCTGCATGTTAAATCCAGTGGATCTGAGACCTATCTCAAACATCCTGAAAGGTATATTGAAAAATATATCTCACGCACTGTCAGTTCTGGGCGCGAAATTGCTCCAAGGTACTTAGGCGCAATTTCCCCACTCGCAGAGACACCAAAAATGCGCCTAGAAGACAATCAACCTTCAATCTCTCCCAGCTAAGCACCTTGATTCAAATTGACATAAAAGACTTTAAATATCCAAGAATTCGACAAACGAGTTATCTAGGAGCTTAGGCGCCCTTTTTCATGTTCAAATAACCATTAGATAGCGCCTTGAGTTGAAGCAAAAGACCTAAGGCACCATGCCTTGTTGCTTCTGCCAGTTTTAGGCGCCTTGATGTGAGGATGGAGTTTAAGACAGTGATAGCTTGCGCCTAGAGTTAAGCATCATCAAGAGACTTAAGTTTTGCGCCTATAATGGCAAGAGTTGTTTAAGGCATCATACATGAAGTCAAGGTCATTAGAAAGGCGCCTTAGGGCTTGGTCATCATCAATTTGCGCCTCAACTAAGCCTAGGCGCCCTGTATCACTCAAAATTGCGCCTAGCATCAAGTTAACTTTAGAAATCATTGAGTGAGCAATATGAAAAATAGAAAGGCGCCATTTCACACCTATTTGACCCTAGGCGCCATTTCCTACTCAGAACAATCCTTATGTGGCGCCTTAGGAAAGGGTCATGAATGGACACCAACAAGTGAGCATTTTGAAGTGAATAAACTAGGCGTTCTTCTTGTGCAAGTGAACCATTTCAGGTGCCTTAGAAGTTGAAGATTATCATTTTAAGCGCCCAAGGTGTAAGTAAATCAAATCAACCTGAAAATGGCGCCTAGTGATAGGAGCTTTCTGGAAGTAGAAGGGAGGAGTTTAGAGTTGCCAATTACCTACAAGTTGCTCTAGGTGCCCTTCAAAAACATCTAAATATGCACCTAATTTGGAGCAAGTCAATTGAACCCTAAGGCGCACCTTGTGCCTTCACTCATGTTTTGGCACCCTCATGTGGAATCATGGCTATTTTGGCGCCCTGTTAAGGAGATGAAGAATGAGTAAAAATCATTTGAAAGGTTGAGAACCTAAAACTTCATCAAATTGCGCCTTAGAGAGAGCTAGAAGACATGAGATGAAAAATGAAGTATTGGAAAATTTTGTGAATTTGGCACCTTGAGGGAGAGCAAAGTTGATTAAACATGTTGAACTAAGTCATGTGTTAGGCGCCCTTTGTCTCCAAAGTCACATCATCAATTGGCGCCTAAAAGAGATGAGGATGGCAAGTGAAGTCTTGAAACTTTAGGCGCCCTAATAAAGAGACCTTTGAGGAATCCAAATTTGAGTTTTTAAACGTCAAAATGCTGAGAAATTTTCCTCTAGGCGCATTCTCTTGACTCTATAAACCTCAATTTGCGCCTTAAGCAAGATGTATCAATTTTTATTGTTGAATTGAGCGCCTTGAAGGGGAGAGTTATTTTGAGACATGTTTAATCATTTGGAGTCAGAAAATAGTCAATTTAAGGCCATTTTAGCTTAGGCGCCCTTTTACCTCCATGTTGACCTGAGTTAGCGCCTTAGGAAGAATCACATCAATTCACATTTGCAGTAGATACCTTGATAAGAAAAGTCATTTTAAAACATTACAATTGTTTGAGATCATTTTGAGTTATGAATGTGGGACTAATTTGTCTTAGGCGCACTTTGTTCCTATTTTTACCTATATAAGCGCCTAAGCTTGAAAAGGATTATTACATGTTTAAAGTTATCCTATCTTATGAAGTGATTGATATATTGTTTATCTTGTCTTGTAGGTATATCAAAAAGGATAGGAGTTGTTCAAGGAGTCACCTTTGAGCGAGGAGCTTGGAATCACCTTCAAGGAGGAGTCATCATCTAAAAAATGCTTCAAGATCATTTAGTTGCATCATTGAGAGAAGGGAGTGTTGGTGAAGCCAAGGAGTCATCAAGAGCAAGTACCTAATTCACCTTCAAGTTGCAAAGAGAACACCACTTTAAGGGATCACCTCAAGTCTCCTACATCCATGACATCATGTTAGATCACATCAAATTCAAGTGTACTTCATCAAGGATAATCATGTTCGAAACATTCATCCATCCAAGCTTCAAGTCAAGGTTCGTCAAACTTCAAAGTTTCTTCTAGAGGTTATCAACATCTACTTCACATCCAAAGAAGGTGTTATCATCTACACTCCAAAGGGCTACTTCAAGGTCAACATGCCAAGTGCACTATTTCATCTTCATCCTATCATCATGATTGAAGGGCATTCATCCATTCAACTTCGAGTTCCATCCAGTATCAAGTATATCAAGAGAGATCTCCTACTCCATGTCATCAATGAAGCTTCATCCTCTACTCCAATTTAAGAATGAAGTTATCATCATCTACTCTTACATGAAGGAAGTATATATCATCATCATCTACTCTATTACTTACTCTTCAAGAAGGAGCATCATCAAAGAAGATCATATATCAACCTACCTGCAGGAAGAAGAAACATTACAAAGTCAATCAAATGAGCGACAAGTATCATACATCCAGTCTACAAGAAGAATGAACAAGGCAAAGATCAACAAGTTGTATTCCTAAACATACAAGTTCAAGCAATTACATTGAATACATCACACAAAGATGATACAATTTTCAAAGTATGCTGAGTTGGCATCTATGTGGCGAGTACACATCATTCAATTTTGATTAGCCGCATTATTAAATGCATTAAATGTATCATTTAATGAAAGAAGCCAAAGGGATTCCTATGTGGAGGAATATTTTTAATGTTTTCGCCTTACCTTATCACATTGGAAAACGTGCCTTCATTGCCTCCCTCTCTTGTGCTAAAAATAGCAAGTTTGTTGTAACTACCTCTGAGGTGGCACGATCTAGACCCTTGGCTATTGAATTAATCTTAGCCATTCATTGTAATTGGGACTTCTATATAAAGGCCTTGTTGCCTCATTTGTAAGATATAGATTTAGATTGTAGGCAAGTAGGAGTAGAATAGGAGAGACTCTCGAAAATCCTCTGAGAGGATTTGAAGCTGTTGTAAATATTTTCAAGATTAATGCAAAAGACATTGGAGCTACTTGTTTGGTGTTAAGTATTATCTTGTGGAGTAACATGGTTTCATGAATCTTGATGGAATTAAGAGATGTTTCAATTAGATTAGAAGTAGATTAGAAGCTCATTGAAATAATGTATGTTGTACTGAATATCGATCAACTCCTAGCTCATGCTTTTAACATTCACCGCTGGTGAAGTGTTGTGTAAAGCTAATCTGAGCCTTATTTGTATAAGTTCGATTATGGATGTTGTTTGAGCTGCGCCGTTTAAAGTGTGCTCATATGAACCTTCATGATTTGAAAACCATTCGCATAACCTTAGGAGATAGCACCAACTTCATGTAGTTGTAGGCATCCTTGGCGAAGTGAGGTTAGGTTTACTTGGGAGTTTGTTTGTTTAATACATCATCATTGCTTCATTGGCCCTAGATTAGTTTTCTAAACCCTCACCCTTTTTCATTTTCTTTATCATTAAGACCTTGTATACACATCATCCACACTGAAAGGAGAGATAAGCTGAATGAAAGAAGAAAGATCTGATGTAAGTCCCTTTGTGTTTACCAGCAAAATCATCTTAAGTCACTGAGCTATCTCTTACAAAATCATAAAAAAAAGGAACCTTGGAGTCATCTTGTTTGATCACTTTGTTCAGCATTCGAGAGGCTTTGCTCAAGAGGGAGTCAGATACCTTGTATTTCACTCTAATTGTTGATTTGTCCAAAAACAATCATCAACAGTACCAAGGATTATCATAGTGGCCTTGACTCAGTTGGTGGGTATCCACCCCTCGAGTCAAAGGATAAATAGTGGACCCATGATGGCGATTGGCCATAGAGCATCCTATCACCTCATCTCATATGAAGTTAATGATTAATGCATGGATCCAATATGATGGATAATGATACAAAAATGAGAAATATATATATTGATAGTGAACATAAGAATAATGAGGGAAATGAGAAATGTATATTGATAGTGATCATATGATTATTGATGAAAAATATGAATTGTATATTTGATATTGATCATAAGTTTATAAGATTATAAGGACAATGTCATTATGTAATTTGAATGTCTTATATATATTACAATTAGTTGGAAATCAAAGAAAGATTAGTGTACTAATGTTCTCTTTTTGCAAGTTGAAATTGTGTACAAGGTTGTGAAATTTTGACTTGTGACAAGGGTACATTACACTCCCCTGACCCGAGACTGGATGTAGCTGCAGGTGGGGTTTGAACGTTGCCTTGGCTGCAGCGCTGTTGGTAGAGCTGGTGTTGGGGGAAGTCTTGGTGGTGGGGGTGGCGATGGTATGGACTGGGTGGGGTGTTTGGCGGTGCCAAATTCAAATAGCGGTTGCGGACTTGGTGGTGGCGTTGGTCAGCGTGCCAATTTCAAACTTCGCATTTATGAGATCTGTTTTTTGCAAATGATGATTGGACAAACTCTTGTCCTTCTCTGCCCTCACAATGGGCAGATCTTCGGTAAGCATGCTGAAGTCTTTATGATTGCCGGCTATTTCTGCAGTGTTTGCAGATTTCTTTGGGGGATGAACCTTTGGGATCTTCTTGCCGGTAATCCTACCGCATTGGGAGCTTGTTGCTTGCCCAAGTGGCCTCTCATTTGCATTTTGCTTTCCAACTCATGATTTTCATTGTATGTCCGTATGGACCTTTTTGGTTTCCGCTATCTTTGGCAACCTCTTAATGGCCTCTGTGCCCATCTCTACCCGGTCTGGGCTTCTCTATGTACCTTTGCCTTTTTATCATCAATATAATTTCCGACTCTGCCGTTTATCAACCAAAAAAAAAATTAATATTAAATTATAGTACTATATACACATGTTTTTAAATTTATAAATTATTAATATTAAATATAAATACTATTAAATTGAAATTTTAATATACTGTAGAGTGTAATACAGGTTTTTATTTTTAAATTTAAATTTTATAATATACACTATAAATTAAAATACACAGTTAATATTAATTATTAAATAATATAGAATTTAATTTTAAATAATAATAATTAATAAATTGAAATAATAGTAGTTAATAATAACACGCTATTTTAATTTTATAAATACACAGTTAATGTATATTTATACATATAATTGTGTATTTATAAAATTAAATTTAAAAAGTAAAAACCCATATATACCAATCAAAATCGCATGGAAATAAAATAATAATACTAATGGTTATAAGTTATAAATGTATAACCATATTGAATATATAAAGAATCAAATCGTAAAGTTAAATGAAAATCGAGTATTGGAATCCCTATGAAATTTAAATAACAATTTTAAGCTTTGAAATTTTAAAACAATGTTTAAAATTCCTTGTCTTACCTAGTATAATCGTGCAACTAAATAACGACGCGTTGAGGGCAAAGGAACAACAACACGTATTTTTCCAGCTTTGACTTTCGTGGGTTTTGTTGTCTTCTATTTGACCCAAGTCGTTTACTTTTTTGTGTTACATGCTGAAACATAAGTTTGTTTGTTGCTTTTAGGGATGAAATAAGTCAGCTAGGGTTTTTTGGAAGTTAAAAAACCAAAAAAATCATGAAAATTCTGCCCATCCGTCAAATCGCATCAGAATCCTCTTCGAACCACCACGTCATCATTAGATTCACCTAGAATCAGCCAACAAATAGTAGAATAGTTTCCATTTGTCAATACAAGAACCCTGTTCGATTCCGCAAAGATTCCAATCGGTACCCTATTCCAGGACGTACCATACCCAAAATTGATAGGGTAATAGGCCAATTCGACTACTTAGCTAAATACTATATACTAAATATTAAATATTAAAATAAAACTATATTAACTAAATACTAAATACTAAATGTTAATATTAAAATAAAACTATATTAACTAGATACTAAATACATCATTATGAAATAGTATAACATTTGCATGAGACTTCTCAGTTCTAAACTAGGAAACAGAAAAAGCATCTCTTATTGAAAGATGTTTATGCTCCTGGAATTGTCATTTCAATATAATTAGCATAACCCATTATGTCTATAAAAGCTTAAAGTCAGCTAACATTAAAGACACTCTCGTGTTCAATTAACAGTTTTTTCACCATTGTTTATGTTTGAAACGTGCTGAGAATTGTTGGTAAATATGGATTTGCAATTTGGTGTAATGTCCCCTTTTGGGATTTCCCTAAATCTTGCCCTAGAATTACAAGTTAGGGTTACAACTTACCAATCAAATGTTGTAAGCAAGATAAATCCTGGTTTAGGTCCAGCAATCATGTTAGATAATATTGGAAATATAATTCATATGATCAAAACATGTAAAATAAATTATCTATTTAAATCATGTAAGATATATAACTATTTTCAGATCTACATAAACTACAAAATATATATAATGCATGATAGAGGATCAGCTATAATGCATAGAGGCAATCATGATAGGACTTGGATGAGGAACATGATAAGTTTGCTCGAAGCCATCCATACCAAGCCCAAGAGCACGAGTGTCTTACAACCCACCCCTTGGCCCAAGCGGCAGGAATATCTAATTCCACCCTTGGGTGGGCGTACTTGACAGATAAACTCGTATTTGCTTTCTTATCCATGTTACCCTTTCCGTCCTTCCTTGAATCCATCCTACTAACCAATCATTATTTGGTTTGAAAGGAAAGCCTTGAAAGGGGTGCTTGTAAACGACACCCACCTAAGCCCAAGAGCACAAGTGTCTTAAAACAAGCCACCTCTTGGCCCCGAGTGGTGGGAATATCCAATTCCACCCTCAGAGTGGCGTGCTTAGCATGAGGGCCCGTAAACAACATTCCCTATCTTGCCTCCTTCAACCTTTGATTGGTTATAGGATAAAGACATATATGTATATCATTTATTTATATTAAATGATCTAAGTATCAAATGATAATAGTAGTACTATTATATTTATATATATATATATATATATGAGAGAATTCAGACTTATAAAATAATCACTTTATATTATTCATCAAATTCGTACCATATCTATTTTTGCTGTTTAGTGTATGCTTGCACCTAAATCTGATTAGTATTACAAATTTGCAGATCGCCTGAGTATTCTATTTACTGATGGTCTTCTTTTTGCTGATTGCTTGGTCAGAAGATATTAATATTTTTGTGTTTCCTTTATTCCACTTCATTTCTTTATCCTCTTATACTTCTCCAAGCAATCCGATTTGCTAGGAGATACATCCTTTGAATGATCACATCTATTTGCATTCCCTCTTAACACATTTGGATCACAACCCTTCATGTATTAAACAAGTCCTTATTTGATCGTTGTAATTTACATACAAATCATATCCCTTTTATTTTGTAAAATCGCACTTCATTATTGTTTAAATAAGACACATTTGGAATTTGCTTTGGTCGGCCATCTCTTCACAACAAATCGACCATTCTTAGGAATTCTTTTATTATAAACTCTCTCCTCTCTTAAGACTGTCTCTTTATGATAAACTCTCTCCTCTCTTAAGACTGTCTCTTTATGCAAAGCGGTGCCATTTAAATCCTCATCGCTCCCATACATATGCAAATCGCATCCTCTATATATATTTTGTATGCCGCTCATCTTGGAGAGTCGGCCTTATTAATATAAGGGGTCGGCTCCTTTTATGGAATCGGCCTGTAGTTTCATGAAGTTGGCCTGTAAAGACAATGTAGTATATTTTGATTTATTAAATCTTTATTCTACTCATGAGGTCGGCCTCCATGTATGGAAGGTGTAATGGCCCATTCCGGGGACATGACATTTAGCAATGGAATATAATTGATATTATTTTTTAATATAGTGCAATCTAGCTGGCTCTATCACAGAAAAGCGCTGCAAAATAAAAATGAAGTAAATCTTCATGTACTGTAATTTCCATTCTAGATCCCAAAAAAGGTGTAGATTCATTCTTGGAGCTTGGAGGGACGGAGGATCATGCAAAGTTGGAGGATGGTGCAACTGAACCAGTAGCAGCTAGGGTTTTCCAAGCGAAAAAGTCAAAAAACAATATTCATGAAAACTGCACCGAGTGTCAGAATCCGTGAAAAAAACTCCACGTCAGTGTCAAAATCGCCCAGCGGCGTGAAGAAACATTTCAAGGTGTAAAAATCCAAACCCTAGTTGATTCCACAGGGTTTTTGGTCAGTACCCGATTCTGAGATATTTCGTGCCCGAATTCGGCAAGGGAAAGGGCCGATTCAGCAACTTAGCTGGCAAGAATAGACATCTCTAGGTGGTAGTTGAAAGTTTGTTAAAAAGGAGACTTCAAGTGATTCTAGTGGTTACTCTGTATTGGAAAGGTGCAAGATCAAAAAGATCAAGTCATAAAGAATATCAATAAATCAACCAAGGAATCAAAGGAATTTAACAGTGCATTGTTAGACTATAACTATTTCAGGTCTCATATGTTCCCCACAATCTATTTATTTGTGTTTACATCTTCAAACCCCACATAACCAACAAATTGGCTTCCTCAAAGTCATTAGTTGAAAATTGATGGAATTATGTGCAAATATTTTGATAGATTTTAGGCATGTAATGCATTATTACACAAAGAAGTGCAAATGTGTGATTTTACAAGGAGAAATGCTGCTGTAATGTTCAATCAGATAGTGCATGACACCATGCCATATGTCGCTGAATAATTAAGAGCTAAGTCATGTAGCCATAATGTGCAAGGCACATAATGAAGGGATTTTCTACACACAATTCAATTCATCAAAGTTTTTACAGAAAAAAAGTGAAACGTGCATCCATGCACCTGGGACCTAAGGACAAAAAACAACTATTACAAATCAGCCACAGTTAGAGATTAAAACACACCTTTGAAAGGAGTGGCAATGGAGGTAAGATAGTCGACTTAATTTTTTGAAGACACCTTTCTGCCATGTCTCGTTCTCTTTTATCAGCACTAACAAGTCGTCGATAAATTGGAGGAGACCATATATGAGCCAAATCCTTCATCATGTTACTTGCCTGGGCAATCAGTTTGATCACAGCCTGCAAAATCCAGTATAAAAAATCATAAAATAGCGAAAGCATAACTTTTGATCCCAATAAACTCCATAATATGTGCCAATGTTACCAAAATCACAAGCACAAGTATGTCAAAATATTAGGAAGGAGAAATGAATAGGACAAAAAATTCACAGTACCTGAAATGCCTCAACGGTTGTTGATACAGAACCCATTGGGTTATCAAGTGCATAAACTGTTGCTCTTATTATGGAATGGATGTGTGAGATTATGAAGCAACTTTCAAATTGTTGAATAGAAATGCACCACATAGCTAAATTGCAGATAGCCTGCAGATACAAGATAAGCATATACTAGAAAATCACACAATATATTCAAAGAAAATAATACATAACTCAAAAGCGGGCAACATAGGACACAATATAGTGGCATATATCAGTAGATTCATTCCAAAAAGTCACAAAGTTTGATTCTTGCAAAGCAATGTGCATGTCACAATACCTCAAGTATACTGATGGGTGAACCAAACTAGATAGCCTCAGAAATTCAATCACTTAAATAGATGTTTAAGTTTAATCAACATGAATAGTGAAAAGAATGCACTACTTACTTTCATTTTGGTGGTTATGATAACTTCGACAAGAGATTGAAGAACAGCAGATACATTGTCCTCTGATACAATCATTACACATGTACAACAATAATCAGTTATACATTCTCACACAAAAAAAAAACAGTATATCATTTCCAATATGGCAGTCATTGATATTCTGATGACTTTTTGCATAATGATACTCATACAAGGAAAATTCCTCTACATAAATCAAAATAACAAATGTGCGACAAAATAAATTCACAATAGTAAAGGATAATTAGAAAATCCTTGGAAGGTAATGAATTAAAAAAAGTTCTGATGGAAAGCAATGGTGAGCTAATCTCACAAGGAAAGTAAATACAAGCAACCAAACCAAAGCTAGGACACACAAAATTGTAAAAAATATACAATAGAACATCCAGATTATAAAAGTTTTTAGACCATGGAAAGGCAAAAACATGATCTGCAAACATCTCTTCATAGGAGTGAAGACATCTATTTGTACTCCTACGAAACTCCATTTCTAGGTTTCCTTTTGTGAGTTAATGATCAGTAAATCATTGGTAACACATCAGGACAAGTCAGTCAACATTCTTCCAAGTAAAAATGTGTCAAAGTTGTCTTGTCCTTGGTCTTTTTCATACTAATAATTTTTGCAAGGAAAGGAAGATTTCAACAAAGATCTAAGCTATGAAAATCATGAAGGAGACAAAGATGGATGCCAAAATGAACTCAAGAGTTCTTTCAGTCATGCCTAAGGAGAATTGATGAGAGAAGTTTCAGCCAACAAATCATTAAGTCATTCGGAGGAACCTAACACTGGTTGAGGAAGATAAGGCAAAAGGTAGGAAAAGAGCAAGTTATGGAGTTGGCACATTATTGAAGTCGCTTATCCGCCACAAAACCACACTCAAATGATGGCAAATGGCAAAGATGACTTAAACTTTTACCAACCAGCAAAGAAGCACACAAACAAGATGGCTAAACCACGAAGAAAGCACACCTAGACGGTGGGTAATGGCAAGTGCAAGCACAAATGTAATGTCCCCTTTTGGGATTGCCCTAAGTCTTACCCTAGAATCACGTGTTAGGGTTACAACTTACCAATTAAATGTTATAAGCAAGATAAATCCTGGTTTAGGAACTGCAATCATGTTAGATAACATTGGAAATATGTAATGTCCCTAATAAGAATTATACTAATTTTACCCTAACTATCAACTTCCCAAGCAAACAATGGATATAGAGGGTACCTTGGTTTGATCTAATCCCTACAAACAAGTTAGAGATCAATTACAATAATAACTTATCAAGTAGAGTATCATGATTAAGCTTTAGTAAATCCATAGTAAATTAGTTAACCCAATTATTAAACCTTACCTTGGGATGCTCAACCATGGGGGAGCATGGGAGAGAGTGACTCGATGGGGTGTCTTAGCCTCCCTAGGCCCTAGGGCGGATATACCATCCCCCTAGTGCTCATGTGGCACATGCCATTCATATAAGATTGGCTTGACCTCATGTGGC
Organism: Cunninghamia lanceolata; assembly: GCA_027924645.1. Taxonomy (NCBI): domain Eukaryota; kingdom Viridiplantae; phylum Streptophyta; class Pinopsida; order Cupressales; family Cupressaceae; genus Cunninghamia; species Cunninghamia lanceolata. The sequence goes on from BSBN01000743.1 coordinate 3,013,490, forward strand.
ACATGCCATTCATATGAGGTCGCCTATCGAGTGAGGATTCTAATTAATCCATTATCCCCTCACCTTGTCATCTTTTGCCATTTCCCCATGATTGATCTCCCTATATTGTTACACCATGATAGGAGAGTGAGGTTACAAAGGGTGTCCTAGTAGCCCAACTCTCCTAAGCCCAAAGGCAGTACCCTTTTATGCTAAAGGCAGTACCCCTTTGGCCCATGTGGGCTCATCTTGTCCCCCCCCCCGCGGGTGGCGTACCTAGAAGAGAGCCCCGTCACCGTTCCCCTTTTGCAATTCTCCCTTCTCCCATCATGGTGAAGGTATGTGCAGAATGATCTAATCAAATTCACATTTACAAATAATCACATCAGCAATAATAATTTATGAATATGCTACCATATGATAATAACAAGCATGAATCATTAACCATATTTAAATTATACATTATATTCCCATATGAATATCCTACCACCAATATATTAATTCCCAATTCAAAAAATATAAATCATTCCTTCATTCCCCAATTCGATGTCGATTCCTTCTTTATCATCTGTCTATTAATATCAGATATATTCCTTACTTCCTATTTCTTCTCCCTACATCTCTCACACCAATCTGAATTTATATCTTTATACTTTCTATGAAAAGGGGCATCTCTTTGAAGGGTGATGTCCCTTTTAGAATAATAATTACTGCCTCATAATAATTGCTGCCTCTCAAACATGATCGCTGCCTTAAATATAATCTTCCTTGAAGATAATCGTTCTCTTAATCCCTTTGTCTTCAATGACTAATCGTTACACTTCATAATAATTGCTGTTTATAAAGTCACTGCTCCCTTAATCATTGAACCTTATAACTATTTCTTTCTCTTATTTACAGGTCAGCACCACCCCATCGCTGCATTTCACTAATTTATCTTTCTTAAATTTCAATCGCTGCACTTTATAAAAATATAAATCTTAAGTTGCACCTTAATTCCTTTTGGTCTGATATGGGGATCGCACCACTTGGTAATCCCAAATAATTCGCAGCCAAAGAACTTTCTATTGTCTCACAAAACAACTCGCACTCCTTCAAGCTCTTGATCGCACCACATTAACAGCTTTTCATTTATGTCTTCCTTAATCGCATCACTTCATCTAATCGTTCCTCATTCATGCTTGATCAATCTTCTTTCTCATTACATGTTCCTCATACTACTTCTTATCTTTAAATCGCATCTTTTTATTTCATGTATCTCCTAACAAATCACTCCACCTTTTCATCGATTAAATAAGACAATTTGTCTTATATGAGAGGCGCTCTTTAGAGAGGTCAGCCCAAATATAACTTTATTATAATAAGTCATCCTTATTCTCTTTTAATGTCCATTGCTGCCTTATATCGATACTTAGCATCCTTTACATGGCGATTTCTTATGTAATCGGCCACCATATTATTTATTCTAAAATCTTCAAATCGACTCCAAGAAGGATGTTGACCTGTATAACTATGTTTAAATCTTTAATTTAAACATTACATCAATTTCTTCAAAATGATGATAGTCGACCTATAGGGGAGGGGACATGACAACAAACTCCACCCAGCATGAAGGATAAGTGAAAAAAGGGTGGTGGAACCATAGCAAATCAGCAGTCAAAACATGGTTATAGTGGCACAAAAGTGTGCCCATCATCTTAAGTTGAAATGTCACATATTAGGCACACATATCCATTGATTGAACCAGTACAAACTTCTGCTCCAAACATGGCAAATCAATAAGTGAACCACGCCTAGGTAGAAAGATGAAATTACCACAAAATTGGCACACTTTTTGGGAAACCACTTAAAAATTGTGCACAGGTAATGGCTAATGTAGCACAAAACCATGCCCAAGTCAAAGTGGCCAAAAGACACATAAAGGCACACTTTCAACATGACTAAACCAGCTTAGATCTCTGCCAAAAGATGATTAGACAGCCACAAAAGTGCACCCAAGCATAAGACATGGAATGACATAAAGGAAGCGCATTTTTATGGTGGTCTGGCCACCCAAAAAACTCTGCCTGAATTATGGGAAGTGAATGACAAAATTGCGCCTGCACATAATGGATGAAAAGATAAAGTTTAAGGTGCACTTTCCTTGTGGATTTGCCACACAAAATCTCTGCCCAGAATAGCAGGTCTGTTTCAGCCTACAGCAGCATAAAATAAGATTTTCAGTCACCTGTCACAGCAGCACTTCATAGTTAAGGGATAGCTGTCCATGTTTCCAAGCATGCATCAGTTTTATGGGCATTCAGAACAGCTGTCTATGTACAGATCTTGATCCTTGTCAAGAAGGATATTAGCATACTAAGCAGTTGGAATTCACCACAGCTTTCAAAAAAAACTCAATCAAACAATTGATCATTCAGAGTTATCAGTTTCAGAGCGTTCAAGCCAAAGATTGTGTTCAGCAAATTTCACGGGCTCTAGAAAAAGTTCACCAAGTTTGGAGGATTCGGCCAAATTTGCAAGTCAAATTTATTTTAGATTTTCAAAAATAAGTTAAGTTGCAAAAGTTGCTATTTTTCGAAAAGAATGGATAGGAACTTATTTTGAAGATTTTATTTAATTATTTGTTTGATCTCCTTATTTTAGTAGATAGGGAAGGGATTGCTTTAAAGTAGAGCTCTGAAGGGATTACTTTATTATTATTTGTGCTTTAAAGCTGCCTCTTGAGAGCTTATAAATAAGTGCCTTGAGCTCATGAATTGTAATAGGAGTTGATGCTATGCTTATGCTGCAGAATTCTTAATTCAAATTCTGAAATTGAACCATTGTGTTTTATGAACGTGAGAAGTTGAAAGTCAGCAATAAAGAGAGATTTGTGTTTAACTTTGTGTAACATTTATCTTTGATTCCTCAAAGTGGCTTTGTATACTTTGGACTTATTGCTTCCTTTAGCGATCTTGCATCACGTTTGTGACTGTCAATTAAACATCCTTTGTGTTTAAAAATCAATTCAGTTGATACATATCTATCGATCTCTGCTTTAGTTGATAGATAGTATTGGTTAGATTAGTTGCATAAGCAAAAAATCTTCATGGTAAAGTAGAAAATCTTCAAGTCTTGTGCTCTTATCTTTGAGAATCTAGATCGGTCAAGTTTGCTTTGAAAGTTTTATTTTATATAAAAAATCCAAAAATATATATAATATTGTGTTGCAGGCTTGGTGTTAGATTTTAGAAAATAGATTAGATTAGGGAGCTTCCCCTGCAAATTTAAAGAGAGGATTCCTCACACGTCGTCTGTTTCAATTGGTCTTGAAAGAGACAAATTAAAACACCAACAATTTTTGTGAGAGACTAAGCTATGAAAACCATGAAGAAGACAGAGATGGATGCAAAAATGAATTCAAAAATTCTTTCAGCCATGCCTAAGGAGAAATGATGAGAGAAGTTTCAGCCAACAAATCATGAAGTCATTTGGAGGAACTTGACACTCGACAAGGAAGATAAGGGCAAAAGGTAGGAAAAGAGCAAGTTATGAAGTTGGTGCATTATTGAAGTGGCTCATCCAACACAAAAACATGCTCAAGTGATGGAAAATGGTCAAGATGACTTAAACTTCTACCAACCAGCAAAGAAGCGCAGACACAAGATGGCCAAACCATGAAGAAAACGCACCTAGACAGTGGCTAATGGCAAGGGCAAGCACAAACTCCACCCAGCCCGAAGGATAAGTGAAAACTGGCTTAGGCACACAAATAGGGTGGCTAAACCATAGACAATCAGCACTCAAAACATGGTTGAAGTGGCACAAAAGTGTGCCCATCAACTTAAGTTGAAATGTCACATATTAGGCACACACTTCCACTGGTTAAGCCAATACAAACTTCCACTCCAAACATAGCAAATCAATAAGTGAACCACACCTAGGGAGAAACATTAAGTTACTACAAAATTGGCGCACTTTTTAGGTGGCCAAACCACTTAAAAATTGTACCTAAGTAATGGCTACTGTGGCACAAAACCGTGCCCAAGTCAAAGTGGCCAAAAGACGCATGAAGGCACACTTTCAACATGGCTTAACTAGGCTAAATCTCTGTCAGAAAGAAGGTTGGACAGCCACAAAAGTGCACCCAAGCATAAAACATGGAATGACATAAAGGAAGTGCATTTTTAAGGTGGTTTGGGCACCCAAAAAGCTTCGCCTGGAATATGACAAGTCGATGACTGAACCACACTTGCACATAATGAATGAAAGAGACAGTTTAAGGCATACTTTCCTTGTGGTTTTGCCACCCAAAATCTCTGCCCAGAGGGGTCTATTCCAGCTGACAGCAGCATAAAATAAGGTTTTCAGTCACCTGTAGCCGCAGCACTTAATAGATGAGGGTTAGCTGTCTGTGTTTCCAAGCATGCATCAGTTGTATGGGCATTCAGAACAGCCGTGTCTATGTACAGATCTTGATCATTGTGAAGAAGGATATAAGCATACTAAGCTATTGGGATTCACCGTGGCATTCCAGAAAAAGACTCAACCAAAGAATTGCTCATTCAGAGTTATCAGTTTCAAAGCATTCAAGCCAAGGATGGAGTGCTCAGCAAGTTTCATAGGCTACAGAAAAAGTTTGCCAAGTTTGGAGGATTTGGCCAAATTTGCAAGTCAAAGTTATTTTAGATTTTTGAAAATAACTTAAGTGGCAAAAGTGCTATTTTTCAAAAAGAATGGATGGGAACTTATTTTAAGAATTTTATTTACTTATTTGTTTTATCTCCTTACTTTAGTAGATAGGGATGGAGTTGCTTTAAAGCAGCACTTTAAAGGGATTATTTGATTATTATTTGTGCTTTAAAGCCATTTCTTTAGAGCTTATAAATAAGTGCCTTAAGCACATGAATTGTAATAGAAGTTGATGTTATGCTTATGCTACAGAATTCCTCATTCAAATTCTGAAATTGAACCACTGTGTTCTATGAATGTGAGAACTTGAAAGTTGGCAATAAAGGGAGATTTGTGTTTAAATTTGCGTAACATTTATATTTGATTCCTCAAAGTGGCTTTGTATACTTTGAAGCTATTGCTTCCTCCAGCAATTTTGCATCATGTTTGTGACTATCAATTAAATATCGTGTTTAAAAATCAATTCAGTTGATACATATCTATCAGTCTTTGCTCTAAGTGATAGCATTGGTTAGCTTAGTTGCATAAACAAAAATATCTTTGTGTAAAGTAGAAAACTTTCAAGTCTCGTGCTCTTACCTCTGAGAATCTAGATTGGTAAAGTTTGCTTTGAAAGTTTTGTTTTATGTAAAAAATCCAAAAAAAATATTATATTTGTGTTGCGGGCTTGGTGTTAGATTTTGGAAAGTAGATGAGATCAGGGAGCTTCCCCTACGAATTTGAAGAGAGGATTTCCTCACATACTGTCTGCTTTAATTGGTCTTGAAAGAGGCAAATTAAAACACCAACAACTGAGACTCGGCAACTCGGCAAAAACTCGCCAAAACTCAGCAAAATTCTGAACATTAGAAAACAAATATATTCTTCCTTTTTTTTAAAACTCTTCAGACAAAGATACAAGTATTTAATATAATAGAGTAGAATAAGCTTAACACGGGTGTGGAAGTCACCACAAAGTAGGACATAAGATCCAAATGTTAGTTTAGATTACAAGAAACTGAAAGCATTAGGTTTTAACTTTTATTGCATAGCCACATATGAAACAAGAGTAATAGGTTTTACTGCAAATATGTAATAAATACTAATGGGTTTTGGAAGATTCAAATTGGACTTCTTTGAGGAGGTTGTTGTCATCCACAAGACGCTGGATGAGAAAGGCACCGAGGCTGTTGGCAATGGCGAGCATAAACTTCTTCATCTCAGAGGGGAACTCGAGCAGATCGATGGAGTCATCGTGGTCTTGGTCAAAGCAATCAAATACAAAGTTGTAAAGGGTGTTGAGTTGGTTGGGGGTTTGCTTGACTTCAACACCAAGGTCCGACTTGAGTAAGCAAAGGCTCTCAAAGGCCTTGTGCAACTTAGAGCGAGAGATGATGCCATTGTTGTTCACGTCCAACATTTCAAACTTGTCATTGATGGTCTTGTTGAAGGTCGCCTCATCCGCAATGAACTCCCTCACCATCAAACTGGTTGGCAAGTTTTTTAGGTTGGACTCGTGATTTCTTGATGAGTATGTCACTAAAAAATTGCTGACTTTTTGCAAAAAAATCTGCCCCCAAATTTTTGGGCAAGTTACCCGAGAGCGGATTTGTCTCACAAAAACTCACGAGTCTGCAAGTTTTTAGGTGATTTTTAAACTATGATTATACCAATGTTCTCCAAGTTTTGGGAACAATGAGACAAGGAGATGCTAGGACACAACATCAAGGACAACAACAATTTACCAAATTTTGGGAAAAACCAATTAATCGTTATTAAAATAATATACAAGGTTACACAGGTCCCCATCCCCCCTTTCCCTGCGTTCCTATCCCCTCTAGTGTTTCTTGTACATGGGAATGGCAAGAAATGTCCCACAATTCCCCCCTATCCTTCAAAATTTGGAGGACACATCCCCAAAACATCATTATAAAAGCAAGATTTCCCCATAGGCATAGGGCATTTTTTTTAAATAGTAAAAATAAAAAATAAAATACAAAAAGGGGCATGGGGGCCCACAAGGCCCTCCACGCTCCTTATCAAACCCTAAATTCTCTCTATAAGTAACCCACACTCCTGCCAAGTAAGCCACAATCACTATGGCTGAGATTGGGACACTTTTTTTTTTCTTTTTTTGTTAAGTTTTGTCAAAAATCTTAGGCCTTTCTTTTTGCTGTTATTTTTTTAGGCTGTTATTCAATTTCTCTTTACAAATCAAAACGAGCAACATGGGTCCTTTAAGTGATGAGTATGATAGGGAAGAAGCAAATGTCAATTAAGTGTTGGAGGTTCTTCTAAGAATGCAAGTGCTGCAGGAAATTCTTTTGAATGTCCTTCACCCATTGTCAAAGCTTATGCAAAAGGCAACTTCATATCCACAAAACCCTTATTACAATATGTGACTTTCAAAGCTAAGCCAAAAAATTCAAGGTGGAGCAAGCATTGTTTATCCTATTGATGCAAAACTGATTTCCATGGTAGTTACAATAGGGTTGGTCACAATTTATTAGGTGTAACTTGACACGCAGTTAGGGTTTGTGGAAATATAACCTTAGAAGAGAGGATTGAAATGGCTAGGTTGGTCAAGGAGGGTTACGCAAGAGTTAGAAGTGTACCTCTAAAAAAGGTGATAGATCATCCCAATTCACTATCTACTACTAGGATGGATATTGTGAGGGGGGGGTACGGGTAGAGGGAAAAGGAAGGCCATAGATGATGGGAAAAATAATGTTTTAGGATTGTTCAATGTAATGTCCCCTTCTCACACGTGAGCAGTGTGGTGGCAATTAGCCTATTTTCCTAAGTTTTCCCATAGGCTAATTGAGGTGGTAAAGGGAAAATAGTTTAAATAATTATTTAGGTTGTCAAAAAGTAACTTTATATTTCTCATTTGACAGCTTATTTAATTATTTAATAAAAAAGTGACTTTAAGTTGTGCAATTAAGTGGGCGCAAGGCTCAAGGGAGCAAAAAAGGGACTCCTGCACATAATAAAAGGTTTATTTTATTATTTTGAGGAGAATATGGGAAAAGTGAAATTAATATTTTATTCTCACCTGAGTTACCCTAAAAGCTGCCTTTATAAGGAGGAGTTGAGCTCATTTGAAGGGTTAGACTATCAATTTGCATTTGCTATTGCTCTGATTGAGACTTGAGTCTTCCATTAATTCTTGAGGACGAAAACCCTCTTGGAATACCAGTTTCGAGGTTTTAGCTGGATTTGGTGACTTCATCCTGAGGTCGCATTTGTGCTGCAAGTGGAGTTTTTACAATTTGTTGTTGAATATGGATATTTTTTATGTGTTCTAGATGGTGTTTGGAGTGTAGGATTTTGAAGTGTTTTTTGGTGTTCGTTGCAAGTGTTGGTGAGTTCTTTCCTTTTATTGGTTTTTGGCTGCTCAAAACCAACTCTTTATTTAGCCGTACGGCCCGTACCATTCCCAGATGGAGGTTGTACTGCTGCATAAGTTTTATTGGCGGCGTTGAAGGATTCCTTACCCTACAAGGAGTGTTTAACATTGTTTTGAAGGCGTTTAGAGGGTTGGTTTATACAGCAAGCCATACCCTTTTGCTGGTCGTACCATTCAGGGTCGTACTTTTCCTGTTGTAGGGAGGCATGTGGAGTTTGTGGTTGAGGTGTTGCTCTTTCTTTGTCTTTCAGTTCTGTTTGGTGGCATCCAAGCCTAACAATAACAAGACATACAATTTTGGGATGGAGTTTTAAGTGTGGATTGATGGTCATACAGTTTGGGGTTAATGGGTTTTGCACATAGTTCCACGAAGTTTCGGCGACGGGGACGGGGGGGGACGCGTTTCCGAGACGGGGGGGCGTGGGGCCTAAATTTGGGGACGGCGGGGGACGGCGGGGGGACGGCGGCGGGGGGGTGGTGGGGGAGCAGTGCGCTGAAATACATATAATACTTGAAAAATTAGTTATAAAAAGATGTATAACTATAGATGCATAGACAAGGCACGTGAACTGTTTGACAGAATGCCTCAGAGAAATATGTCTCCCATACAAGTTTCTTACAAGATTTTGGCCTGTTTGTGTTGTAGAGGCATTTCTGTGGTTAAGCTGATGCATAGAAATTGAGTCTTGACATATCAAATTTTTTGAAATGTTTTGCTTGAGAGGCTTTATGCAAACAAGTGTTAAGCTCACTTGAAAGTTGAAATGCATTCTAATTTTTGTCAAACATTCCGATTGAGGCATTTTGTCAAACAGTTCACACTTCACAACGTGCCTTGTAAGTTGTCTATGCTTCCACATTTTGCATACATGTCTCATTGTCTAGTCTCATCGACAACGACTCAAGAGTCCTAGGATATCCGATATGCACAAGCCACAAAACTTGAAATGAAATGTTAAAAATGCATATGATAAAGTTAGGTTTTTATTTTTGATGATAAAAAAAAATGATTAAAAAATTAATTTCGGGGGACGTCAAGAAGTCTCCCCGATGGGAGACGTTTGGGGGGCGGCGGAGGGGCGGCGGGGGGGCGTTTCGGCGGCGTCCCCCCGTCCCCGGGACGTCCCCCCTGGGGGGACGGCTGATTTTTTGGGGGGGACGCGTCCCCGTGGAACTAGGGTTTTGCATGACAATTTCAGTTCAGACTTGAGTATGCAATGTTTTTAGTGAGTTTTTAGTGAAGTATCAACTTGTCCTTGGTTCCTTCAACATCTTTCAATGGTATACTTCATGTTTCTCAGTTATTGGTTATTGATAGCATATTTACTCTATGATTCCTTAAGATTTTTGTCTGATATTTGGTTGCAGCAGTGTTATTTCAGTTTGAATCAGATTATATCATTTATATTGCAGCCTATATCTCATTGTTATATCATTTTCTAGATGCAATATTGTAATCTTGTTTACCCTAGATGGTAGTACCGCCAGTGGTTGCATATTTCTTGCATTTCTACGTGTTCGCACACTCTACTGAATAAGCATAGAGAAAGGATGGCTCAGCCGCCTTGTGTGCTCGTTGCTTAAATGTTTGTAATGAGCACACTCCACTGAATAAGTGTAGATGTGGTCAGCTATGCCACCTAATGTGCATCATTCTGTAACTGTATCCAACATACTCCGCTCAATAAGCCAGATAAGGACAGCCCAACCGCTGTCATGTCCCCATTTTCGAAGTGATCACCCAACTGAGAATGGAATTAGCCTATCCTCATTCTCGTAGCTAGTTCGTCAACTCAAGGGAATAATCTGGAGAAGATGGTAAATGCATTAATGCACTTAGCTTTAATAATCAATTGTAAACAATTAAATAATAATAATTTATTATTATTATTTAATTTAACGCCACGGAGAAATTAATTAAATTAAATAATATTATTTAATGATAGCCAAAATATAAAATAGGTCTTGACCTATTTGAGCGCTCACATTGGAATGTGGGAAAACATTAAAATAATGGCAATAAAGGTGGCACTCATCCTTGGAGAATAAAATTCAAAATGCATTGGATCAAAGCACGAACATTGGAAGAACCAATTTGGAGAGAAATTTGCAATTCAAATCTTCAATTTGAATTGGTATAAAAGGAGCATTGGTGGCTCATTTTCGACATCAGGAACCCTTTGCATACTTGGCAATTTGCTAGCATTTTCATTCTATGGTGAGATTGGACGAAAATCCAATTTGCATCGTTTGTTTTTTTCATTGTTGGAGTTCATGCATTATCATTCAATTTTTCGTTGGAAACCATTGATTAAGCGCATATCATAGGAAATCTTTGGCGTATCCATTGAAGACTTTTGAAGAATCATTAGCATCTGTTTGAGCGCCGATTGGAGGTAGACTGATTTGCAGACCTGATATCAACCTATTTTCCCTTAGTCATCGCCATACTTGTGGAGGGACGATTTACTTGGAAGCGACTGCCTCTTGGAAGAAAAGGCCAAGTGTTAGACCACTTGGAAGACTTGAGTATCACAATCGCTGTCAAAGAGTATGTGAACTGAAGCAGGCCATTGCTCAGCATTCCACGATCATCCACTATCATCAATCAGCATACAACAGCAATCACCATTATAGCAGCGATCATTCCTAGAAGTGTAGCGATCAGCCTGTGGGAAGGTGCGATCAGTTTGAGCAGTCGATTGGGATTGTATTTGGTCACTAATTGGTATGTTGGAATGTTACTCTTATCTTTGATTTTGTTACAGCAGTCTATGCCTTGTAGTTGGCTGCCATAACACCATGATTTGTTAATGTAACTGAGACAATAAAGGTCTGATCTGAGACAGTGAGGTTTGATTATAATTTTCAGTCAACTTCTTGTTCATTAATCATTGAGACTGGCATTATATGTTTGTAATTCAAATTCAAGGCTGCATATATCTGTGTTATAATAGATTTGTCAATTGTTAGTTATAGATTTTGTGTCAGAGACAAATTGTAAATTGCAAATGCATATCAAATTCATGGTATAACTGGAAAACTCAAATGAATTCACATCAAACCATAGAACGGCTCATGACAGCTGCCTTGTGTGATCATATTGTAATGCATTGGCACACTCCACTAAAGAAGTGAAGATAAGGACGGCTTGCCTTGTGTGCCATTGTGGAGCATTCTATAATTGCATTCATCAGAGTAGCTGTGTGGTCCAAAGCATTGTATGCTCTCACCCTGCCCACACTAGGATCTCGGTGATCAGAACGTTTTAGGACATTGCATTTGCATTTATATTTGCAAAAAACAAAAAAAATTGGGTGTGCCCATTACAGTGGTATCAAATCTAGTTATCCTGTCAACCTGTGGAAGTTTGACATTGCATGCAGAAAAAGTGTTCTTATGCAACCAGGTGAAGGTTCTACTCGGTATTATTTGAAAAGAAGGCAAGGAAATCTTCTAAAGGCTCCTGAAGAGATAGACCCATTTGCTGGTATAGAGAGCGAAAAAGTGGTTGAGGAAGTCATGGCAGAGAGAAGAGATGGCAATAACAGCACATTGCACATTCTGAATGATATAGCTAGAGGGCAGCAACAATTAACACAATTGTTAACACAATGAATGCAAAATATGAACACTGCAGGAGTGAATCAAAATAATCAGGGCAACAATGGAGAAGCTAGTACTTTTGCTAGCAATGGAAACAACAACTACAGCAATCCTAGAATCGTTGTAGGATCAGCAGTGTCAAGACCCTTGATGCCAACCTTCTTGCATAGAGAAGGTGTTGCAGAAGGCAATGGAGGACAGCAACCTGTTGAGGAGGGGTATTTAGATTATTTACGTGAATACAGAGCTCCTAGAGATGAATTCCAAGCAGCCATGTCAATACCTAAATTTTGTCAACTCAAGTTGAGAAACAAGACTAGGAGAGATAGAGGCCCTGAAAATCAAGAGCTACAACATAGGGTGGACAAGTTGTCCATTCCTACCTTTGATGGATCCGGTAAAAGCACTGCAAGAGTTTGGGTGCAGAAACTTGATACTTATTTTTCCCTCAATCCCATGATGGAAAAAGAGGCAATTCAATATGCAACTCTTCACTTAGAAGGAGATGCCTATGAGTGGTGGTACCATGGGATGGTGACACTGGGTCATGACCTTATTGATTCATATGTGGATTTTACTTAAAGGTTAATTGAAAGATTCGACAAGAAGGATCCTGAGTTGCACTTCAGAGAGTTGGCGCGGTTGAAACAATATGGCTCCGTGGATTCCTATGTGGTTGATTTTCAAAGACTCTTCGTTATGGTGCCTGATGTTTCGGAGAGAAGACTTATTGTCTTGTTCATTGAGGGTTTAGTTGAGCCTCTTCGTGGATGGGTTAAAGATTTTGACCCTCCCACTCTGCAAGAATCAATTAAGAGAGCAAGGGACATGGAGTATTCTACTTCAAGGAGTAAATTTCAATCCAAGCCCTTCTCACAAAAGAACGATGAAAAACCATTCCAAAAGAATTTTAACCAGCCCAAGAGTATGCCTCCTAAGATGGATGAGGAGGTTAAAAATAAGCTAAGGAGGAAGAAGCTTTGCTTTTCATGCAAAGAACCTTGGGCTCCAAGGCATAAGTGCCTTGGAAAAGACCAAGTTCACTATATAGAAGTGTTTTCAGATGAAGAATCTGAATCAGAAAATTCATAACAGCAGGCTCATCATGAGGAGTTTAAGGAAGAAAAGGTTATAGAAGAGCCCGAAGAAGAGAAGAACAATGAGGGAACCTTTGCTCAACTTTTGAGCAATCAAAGGAATGATCCTTTTAGGATCTGTGGTGTCTTGTGTGGCCAAAGAATCATTGCCTTGATTGATAGTGGTGCCACTCATAACTTTGTAAACGAAGGTGTTGTTGCCCGAAGAGGTTTGAAGATCGAGGAGTTTGAAGGGTTTAATGTTATGGTTGCGAATGGCTTCACCCTTCATTGTTCCCGAAGAATCCCAAAGATGAGTCTCCAAATGGGTAATTGTAATGTCTCCAAATTTGGAAGACCCCTAAATTGGCCCTAATACATCAATTTCAATTAATCAACTTGGTTTTGGGAATGTTTATAACTTAATTGGGTACAGAGTTAGAAAATATTCACAAGATAGTATTATATGATGCTCTCATTGGAATATGTAAAGAAAACAAGGAAAGTAAGATTAGTGGTACAACTACCTATTTAAGACCTACAAATAGATTAAAAAACATTTATAACAAGAAATGAATATCATGTCATGAATATATTGAAATCTTTTGGTTTCTAATTCATTCTTCCTGGGACAAAATGGTTTGATAGGGTGCCCAAGAAACCCTCTACCCTAGGCCCAAGAGCGGGTGCTTCACCTCTCTAGGCCCCATGTGGCCTCTTGCCATCCATATGGGGTGGGGTGCCTAGTGAGGCATCCTATCACCGTTCCCCTTATCAGAACCATTCTGCTTCTTCTTATGACTCAATTAATCACCATGATGGGAGGTTGGAGTGCAACTATAGTAGGGTGTCCCGGAAATCACTCCTTCTAAGCCCAAGAGCGGCCCCTTATGCCCCCTTGGCCCACATGTGGCAAGCCTCAACCATCCACCATGGGGTGGGGTACTTAGAAGATGATCCCAATGTCGTTTCCCCTCTTCGTAGGCCCTCAACTCCCTCATCATGGCTGGTTACCACAGCCAAATAATACAAATATTATTTCATATTGTAGTCACATATTCTATTCTTACATAAAGATCAGTAACATACTCATTATGTCATATCAGAAATAATTTATAACTCAGATTTATGCAAGGTATACAAACTGCTATTATCATGACCAATAAATATTGAATTCTCTACAAAATATACTGTGCATACAATAATTAAATAGATAACCTTTCAATTATATTCATTTGTCATTATTTATCACATGGCATTTATCATAAGAGACATAGGGTTAGATACATATTACCAAGTATATAATTCTTGCCTTTGTATCCTAAAGATTGTCTTCCTTTAGTGTTGATTATATTCTTCACACACTCTTCTTCCAATCTCCAAATTGTATATCTTATTCCTTTTTATTTTCATACTCATGCAAATTTGAATATTAATTCAGATATTATTTGTTCATTTCTCAACCTTTATATTCAATCACAGATATATTTATTCACACCTATATCTTTCTTACTTTTTTCCTCCCACCTTTATATGACTTCAATAGTCGCACCATTTCACAATGAATGGTCATAGCCTTTGTTGATCACACTTCTTCTTTACACTTACAAAGTAACGGTTTGCCTAATGGAGGTTCTAACGAATTGCTATTTGCTGATTGTTGCTTTAAATATTCCCTTTTCCATAAAATAACCGTTACTGTTTTGCTTATGTTTATTTACTGCCAATCATTGGAGACTAGTAAGTCTTAACCGCAGTCCATAAAATCACTTTAACTTAGATCGCACCACTTCAAAAAGTAATCGTTGCATTTTATTTGTTGATCCCTCCACAAATTATTATTTTCTCCAGCCAATCACACCATTAATCTCACCACCTTTTATATTAAACATAGGTTAATTTGATTCATTAAGAAGTAGCACATGAGATAATGAATTGCACCTTTTTGAAAAGGCACCTCTATTACTTATGTCTATAAGAATCTTTATATTATTCAAATAAATTATAATTTGTGTTTTTTTATATTTATTTTTATATTTACATATTATATATATAAATATATTTATTAATATATTATGGTATAATTTTTATAATTATAATAATATTTAAATTGTTAATATTATATTTATATTTATATCAATATATATATTTATCTTTATTATTTATAAATATACTAATATAAATATATTATATTTTAATTATATTAAAATATTCATATAATATTATTTAATATTATTTATTGAATATATATATATATATATATATATATTAGTAATTATTTCCATCATTCGAATTGATATTTTACGAAAGTAACTTCACCGTCTTTTATCGTGATGTTTAAATCGTTAATTTAAACAATGCCTTAACATTGGGACATCACAGTCTGCCCCGCCCAAGATTGCTTGTCCTCAAGCAATCACCATGAGAATGCTTCTAAAACCATTAGGATCCTAAATCGATCTCTTCAAAGAATTGTTGTTAGTATTCTTGTCTCAATCTAACTGTCAACGTTGGGAAGTAACTTGTCGTTTCATTCATTTTGAACATTCGTGTACTTGTATTTTCCAATATCTCTCAACAACAAGAGTTGGTAACTAGTGATGTTTGAGACAAGTTTCTCTCGTTTAAACTTGTTATAGATATACGTAATACATGATACATATGTGATACGTATGAAGCATATACATAGATACATGGAATATGCGAGGTATACACACACACAAATATATGTGAAGCATGAATTGTACATGTGATATATGAAGTATACTCGTAAAACACAAAGAATAAATACACGTAATATATGAAGCACACACAAGCTTATACGATTAATACATGGAGTATGGAACATACATAATACAAAAGTATACGAAGCAGGAAGCATGAACATAGTATGTAATGCACAAGTATACGCACGTAATACATGAAACATATAGCATACACTTGATACACAAAGCATGAAGCATACAAAGTATACACACGTAATACACAAGCATGAAGCATACATGCAATACCCACATGTAACACATGCACATAATTCACAAAGTATACGCCCGTAATACATAAGGCATGAAGCATACATGTAACACGCAAAATATACGCACGTAATACACTACTATGAAGTATACACATGATACAAGGTCATAGAGTATACACTCGAATACAAGTACAAAGTCATGGAGTATGCACTCAAATACAAAGTCATGAAGTATACACTTGAATACAAAGTCATACAAGTACAAAGTCACAAAGTATACACTCAAATACATAGTCATGAAGTATGCACTTGAATACAAAATCATAGAGTATACACTTGAATACAAATACAAAGTCATAGAGTATACACTTGAATACATAGTCATGAAGTATGCACTTGAATACAAAGTCATACAGTATACACTTGAATACAAATCATAGAGTATACACTCGTTTAAAAATACGAAGTCATAGAGTATACACTCGAATACATAGTCATGAAGTATACACTTGAGTACAAAGACATAGAGTATACACTCGAATACATAATCATGAAGTATACACTTGAATACACATAAGTCATGAAGTATATGCTGGTCACAAAATATGAATACACGTAAGTTGCATTAACACATGTAAGTAGACAACTGGGAAGGGGATTCGGTGTATCCCATACTACACCGTGGGTCCGTCCACCATCCCAAGGTCACCAAGTATACACATGAATACATACAGCAAGCATGAAACATACACACGAATACACTTAATACACAAAGTATTCATATGAATGTATGTTACAAAGCATACACATAAGTCACAAAGTATATCTTTGAATACACTCAAATAGACATAAGCCACGAAATATACACTTGAATACACATAAATCACAAGGTATACACTTGAATACATTTGAATACACATGAGCCACAAGGTATCCACTTGAATACATTTGAATACACATAAAACATACACAAGATGGCAGGAAAGATGCTCTGATACCACTTGTAATGTCCCCAAATTTGGAAGACCCCTAAATTGGCCCTAATACATCAATTTCAATTAATCAACTTGGTTTTGGGAATGTTTATAACTTAATTGGGTATAGAGTTAGAAAATATTCACAAGATAGTATTATATGATGCTCTCATTGGAATATGTAAAGAAAACAAGGAAAGTAAGATTAGTGGTACAACTACCTGTTTAAGACCTACAAATAGATTAGTAAACATTTATAACAAGAAATGAATATCATGTCATGAATATATTGAAATCTTTTGGTTTCTAATTCATTCTTCCTGGGACAAAATGGTTTGATAGGGTGCCCAAGAAACCCTCTACCCTAGGCCCAAGAGCGGGTGCTTCACCCCTCTTGGCCCCATGTGGCCTCTTGCCATCCATATGGGGTGGGGTGCCTAGTGAGGCGTCCTATCACTGTTCCCCTTATCAAAACCATTCTGCTTCTTCTTATGACTCAATTAATCACCATGATGGGAGGTTGGAGTACAACTACAATAGGGTGTCCTGGAAATCACTCCTAAGCCCAAGAGCGGCCCCTTATGCCCCCTTGGCCCACATGTGGCAGGCCTCAGCCATCCACCATGGGGTGGGGTACTTAGAAGATGATCCCAAAGCCGTTTCCCCTCTTCATAGGCCCTCAACTCCCTCATCATGGCTGGTTACCACAGCCAAATAATACAAATATTATTTCATACTGTAGTCACATATTCTATTCTTACATAAAGATCAGTAACATACTCATTATGTCATATCAGCAATAATTTATAACTCAAATTTATGCAAGGTATACAGACTGCTATTATCATGACCAATAAATATTGAATTCTCTGCAAAATATACTATGCATACAATAATTAAATAGATAACCTTTCAATAATATTCATTTGTCATTATTTATCACATGGCATTTATCATAAGAGACATAGGGTTAGATACATCTTACCAAGTATATAATTCTTGCCTTTGTATCCTAAAGTTGTCTTCCTTTAGTGTTGATTATATTCTTCACACACTCTTCTTCCAATCTCCAAATTGTATATCTTATTCCTTTTTATTTTCATACTCATGCAAATCTGAATATTAATTCAGATATTATTTGTTCATTTCTCAACCTTTATATTCAATTACAGATATATTTATTCACACCTATATCTTTCTTACTTTTTTCCTCCCACCTTTATATGGCTTCAATAGTCACACCATTTCACAATGAATGGTCATAGCCTTTGTTGACCACACTTCTTCTTTACACTTACAAAGTAACGGTTTGCCTAATGGAGGTTCTAACGAATTGCTATTTGCTGATTGTTGCTTTAAATAATCCCTTTTCCATAAAATAACCGTTACTGTTTTGCTTATGTTTATTTACTGCCAATCATTGGAGACTAGTAAGTCTTAACCGCAGTCCATAAAATCACTTTAACTTAGATCGCACAACTTCAAAAAGTAATCGTTGCATTTTATTTGTTGATCCCTCCACAAATTATTATTTTCTCCAGCCAATCGCACCATTAAATAGGTTATTTTGATTCATTAAGAAGTAGCACATGAGATAATGAATCGCACCTTTTTGAAAAGGCACCTCTATTACTTATGTCTATAAGAATCTTTATATTATTCAAATAAATTATAATTTGTGTTTTTTTATATTTATTTTTATATTTACATATTATATATATAAATATATTTATGAATATATTATGGTATAATTATTATAATTATAATAATATTTAAATTGTTAATATTATATTTATATTTATATCAATATATATATTTATCTTTATTATTTATAAATATATTATATTTTAATTATATTAAAATATTCATATAATATTATATATATATATATATATATATATATATATATATATATTAGTAATTATTTCTATCATTTGAATTGATATTTTACGAAAGTAACTTCACCGTCTTTTATCGTGATATTTAAATCTTTAATTTAAACAATGCCTTAACATCGGGACATCACAGTAATTATGAAGTAAAGGATGATTTTTATGTGGTAAGTATTGGAGATATTGATGTCGTCCTAGGGATTTGGTGGCTGCATTCTTTGGAGATCACATTGAATCTCCAATCCATGGAACTCAAGTTCCAAGCTGATGGAAAGAAGGTGGTTTTGAGAGGCATGTCTACTGCTGCACCTCATGTTGTGACTGCAAAAAAAATGGAGAGGCTATTTCGTCATGGGCAAGTAGAGTGGGCAGCTCAATGCATCATCACACGGTACACCTACTACCTCTCGTGAAGGAAAAAGAGAGTACCATATAGACATGCAAGCCTTGTTAGATAAGCATAGCAAGGTTTTCAATGGGATACCACCAGGAAGGCCTCCTAATAGAGGCATTGAGCATGTGATCAAGTTGAGAGGAGTGGAAAGAGGTTATTTTATCTATGACAAGGAGATGCTTGCCATTATGCATGCCTTGGCTAAATTCAAACAATACTCGGTTGGTGAAAAATTTGTTGTAAAAACAGATCATAATAGCCTGAAGTACTTCCTTAGTCAAAAAGATCTCAATGAGAGGCAACAGAAATGCGTTAGTAAGCTACAAACTTACGATTTTGACATTGAATATGTCAACGGGAAGAAGAATGTAGTGGCTGATGCGTTGTCAAGAAGGCCACATTTGAGTGTTATGATGGAAATAACAACAAATTGGAAGGATCAGATTTTAGTAGAATATGCCAAGAATTCATTTGCCACTAACATTTTGGAGGGGACCTTGCAAGATGAGAAGTATGAAGTGGTTAATGAGTTGATCCTCTACAAAGGTAGAATCTTTCTAGTCCGAATCCAAGATTTTGAGAAGATTTTAGAACTTTTCATGATGCTCCCTTGGCTGGTCACCAAGGATATTTAAAAACATATAAACAGATTCGGAAAAGATTTTAATGGAAGGGGCTTAAGGACTATGTCCTTAAGCATATTAGGGAATGTGAAGTATGTCAACAAAATAAGAATGAGTGTACTTTTCCTGCTGGTTTGTTGCAGCCCTTGCCTATTCCCAATCAAAAATGGGAAAGTATATCAATGGATTTCATCACTGGGTTGCCCAAAGTGCCAAGTAAAGACTACATTTATGTTATTGTTGACAGATTGACAAAATTTACACATTTCTTCACTATTTCAGCTAATTATAAAGCATCTCAGGTTGTTGATTTGTTCTTTAAAGAAGTGTTTAAGTTGCATGGTTTTCCAAAGAACATTGTTAGTGATGGGGACAGCAAGTTCCTAAGTGTGTTTTGGCAAAAGTTGTTCAGGTTGACTGGAACTGAACTCACTCCCAGCACAAGTTATCACCCACAGACGAATGGGCAAATAGAGACTGTGAATAGGTGGGTGGAAAGGTACTTGTGAAACTATGTTTCGGGATAGCAGAAGGCTTGGGTGAGATGGCTCCACTTGGGAGAATATTGTTACAAATCCACTTATCATATGTCTATTAAAATGTCTCCCTTCATGGCTTTATATGGTTATAAAGCTTCGAGCTTCATTGATCGCATGTTTTGTGACAACAGGGTTCCAGGGGCAAAAGATTTGTTGCAGCAGAGCCAAGATGTCTTGAAATCACTTAAAGACAACCTCTAGTATGCCCAGAATCAGCAGAAGTTGTATGTTGATCAGCGTAGAGTTGAACATACATTTGAAGTGGGAGATATGGTATATGTAAGGTTACAGCCCTATAGACAGTCTACTCTCCAAAGGAGTGGAGCTGAGAAGCTGAAGCCACGATTCTATGGTCCATTCAAGATCAAGAGGAGAGTTGGAGAGGTGGCTTATGAGTTGGAGTTACCTGAGAGCAGCAAGGTACACAATGTCTTCCATGTTTCACACCTCAAGAAGGCACTTGGTCACAATGTGGTCGCTTCGATTGAGCTACCTCCCTTAGATGATGCAAGGAAATTTATCTTGGTCCCTGAATGTAATAACCAGCCCCTAATTTTTTTTTAAGTTGCAATAAACTATAAACAATGTCCTCAACACTTTCTGACTACCCAGTTCCCAATATGGGCAAGGTGAGAGCATATGGTGTTTTTTTAATCTTTTACAAACAAATTGTTGCAACAAAATTAAACATCCACTCATTCAGTGGGAATTCTCCACTTATTCAGTAGGTGTTCAAAAGAAAATAGAGGCACATCCACTTATGCAGCGGGAAGCCATTACAATATGACCACTTATTCAATGGGGTAAGTAACATTATCAAGAAACTATCAATACCCATTGGCGGTCAACCATCTAGGGATCAAACTCGAAATTAATAATGTTTTTTCACACTAATTACAATGTTGGATAACAACAAATAAATCAGATTCATAATCAATCCCTGCTGCAACCAAAAACTTGGATAAAAACTTGCCAAAGATCATCAATACTGATCAGAAATAATTGGATCATGGGAAGCCAACACACAAACTTATCAACATCAAAATACTCAGTAGAAACCATCCAAAACTGATCACAAACACCTTCATTCAATGTTGTTTTCAAACTCTATTCTGATCAGACCCCTGTAGCTGCTATACAGACGCCTCATGGAAAGCAAATAACTCACAAAACAATCTCAAACCTTATCAAACAATCTCAAAACTGGTACGGAATCATTCAATGATGAGCACCTAGTTTCAAAGAAGGCTTTTGAGCAGAACAAGGGCAACAACTTCACCCTATTCCCACACGCCCATCAAGGAGAGTGTACGGCCCCAATAGAAGAGGTACGGCCAGCAGTTACTTGCAGATTTCTTCTTCAAACTATCCAAAAACCCATACAATATTAGATTAAGAATGAGGGCTTATCATTGGATACCCCAAAAATCACAACAGACTCCATTAAAAATAACTTCATTCTCAGCTGGTACGGTCACATGCAAACAATACGGCCAACTTGATGAAATGAACAAACTCCTTTTTTAGCAAACAAAACTTCATTCAATCAAACTGCAAAATGATCAATCCCAAACATCAGAAAACATCAAAATCAATCATCTCCATTGAGAAGCAAGAGTGACCTCTAAATGAAATCACTTCTTTCATCTAGGGAGGATCTTTCACCCCCGAAGTTGAACTTCTTCCAGAGGGTTTTCATCCTCAAGAAGGTATGGAAGAACTCACAGGTTCATTCTTGCAACATAACAATATAATCTTCAGCATAAAACCAAACAATGAGCCCTCACTTCTCTTATATAGGCACTTTTTAAGTTACACAGGAATAAAATTCTTTCTTGGAAATAATTATTTTTTTCCTCCAACTTAAATAATTCTTTTTTCCCATGTCAAGGCGTCCACTTTTATGTGCCTAACCAAGTAATAAAACATTTCCCTTTCCAATGAGCTATAACACTTAAATCACCTTTAAATATTTCCAACCTTAGGAGACTTAAGTGAAATTAACAATTAAATAGCTCAATTAATCACCCAACTTATGGAAAATCCCAAATTGAAGCAAATTGCAAAATAAACCATACCAACACCATCCTAAAGGTTTGGGATGAAGAATGACGCCAACTGGGTGACTTACTATAAATAGACGGCTTCTCCAAGGAGTTTGGAGAGCAAACTGGGAAGCCGAAAAAACTTCTAAAAGTTGTACTACAATCTTGAACAACTAAACTCAAAGCCAATAAAAAGAATCAAAAAGAAATGAATATATGCTCTCCAAGAATCAGGGAGTTCCCTAACCATTACTAGATAGCATATGGGAGCTCAGGAAATAGCCTATTGGACACAAACTTGGCTAAGCGCCAATAGGGGACATTACAGTCCTCCCTCCTGGAAATTGCTTGTCCTCAAGCTATTGCAAGTCAGAATGACCATCAAGCAACTCACCATTCCCCAAAACAGATCTTCTTATTGAATCACCAACATATTTTAACCTTCTCGTGACATAAGTTGTTGGCAAACACCTAGAATACTTCAAAACAGTCCTCTGAAATATCAATGTTCTAGCTGAAGCTATGAAGGCTAAAATATAATTTTCCCATAACTGAAGCGTTTCGCTAACATCCCTCCAAGGTATATGAGCCCCAACTTGATTCAGCATGTGGCTGTCCAAGGAAACAATCATCAAATCATAACCTGATTTTATTAAAATCAGTGTTCTAGAAGTAGGACAGCAGCTGCACAGATGAAATCTCCATGTTTGATTATGAAAAATGAGCATTGAAATGCTCAAATCCAACTTAGGAAATGCTGGGAATTACTTCCACAAATCTTCCAACTGAAGGTTCCTCCTTCCCAAGTTTGAATTACTTTGCCTACCCCCATGAATTAGTGCAAACCCAAGTTTGAGGTGGCTGGTCTGCAGCAAAACAACAAAGTTAGAACTGAAAGTTTGAACCTCTTCCCTCCAAGGTACATCTCTCTAGTCTCCATAACCTTCCAACATACTTTGTCGGTGACCTCTTTGCTGATTTGGAAGTAATGGAGCAGCTCCACCATGCATGTGCTGATCACTCTCATCATCAATTCGAGTACTATCAACAAAAGGAATCTCTGATGCACTAGGATTTTTGTTATCGCCATGTAATAATGCATTATTCAAATAATCTTTCTGCTTCCACTGAATGTTTGAGACAACTTTGTCTCTATCTTCTTGCATCTTCACTATATCATCATTAATGTTCAAGATCTACCATCAATCAACACCTCCACATTCCACTCAAAAAGAGAATTGTGATGAATCAAATCAGCTCCTATATCATAAAGTGGATTAACAAATGAGTGAAAATCAGGATTAGATCCTTGACTTACCAAATTTGTATGCAAAACAAGTTCTAAACTTGACTTTCTTACTGCTGTTCTGCAAACTTCAGCAAGCTCAAAGTCATCTTTTGGAAGCTTATCAAGCAAAAAATTGTGGAAACGTTCATTTTGCTCATTGGATATGGCTTGCACATCAGCAAAAGATTTTTTTTCCATTCTTTTAGCAATGGGAACTCGAGATGCACCATTAGTCATTCCCCTCAAAACCATTGTCTTACCATCAACTTTAAATTTGAGTTCCATGGTCTGTAGGTTCAACTTTCAAGGACATCTCTCCCAATGAATATAACCACTGAATGCCTAAGACAATATCAGAATTCCCAATACTAACTGCATGAAAGACATCCTTTACCTCATAATTTCCCAAATGGAGACTCATGTTTGGAATTCTTCTTGTACATTGGATAGTAAACCCATCTGCAACTATAACATTGAATCCCTCATATTCCTCAGTCTAAAGGCCTCTTTGTGCTACAACTCCTTCGTCAATGAAATTGTGTATGGCACCGGTATCAATTAGAGCAATGATTCGTTCTCCACACAACACACCACGGACCATAAAAGGATCATTCCTTTGTTGACAAGATATTCGGCCAAAGATACCATCATTAACTTTTTTCTTGTTAGACCTTTCTGGGACTTCTTCCTCCTCGCTAGTCTCTAAATCAACTTGTTGTTCTAAATTTTCTGATTCAGATTCAGCAATTACATAAGCCTCTAACCAATGAGATTTGCCCTTTTCATAGCATTTGTGACCCGAGGCCCAAAGCTCTTTACATGTAAAACACAATTTCTTTCTCCTTAGCTCATTTCGAAGCTCATCATCCACCTTTGGTGCTATTGTTTTAGGCTGCATTTGTTCTTTCTGCAATTGCTTCTTGTCATCCTTCTTATCAGAGAATGTCTTGGACTAAAATTTACTTCTTGGAGTTGAAAACTCCATGTTTCTAGCTTTCTTAATGGCCTCTTTCAATCATCGAGGCTCCAAAGCTTTGATCCATCCTCTCAAAGGCTCAAATAACCCTTCAATGAAGAGGTAAGTCAACCTTACCTCTGAAACATCAGGTACCATAATAGCCAATCTCTGAAAATCTGCAACATAAGCATCAACCGAATCCTTTTGCCTTACTTGGGCCAGCTCCCTGAAATGACTTTCAAGATCCTTCTTATCAAAACGGTCAATAAGCCATTGTGTGAAATCAGCATAGAAAGTGATTAGGCTATGACTTTGAGTGACCATTCCATGAGTCCACCAATCATGAGCATCTCCATCAAGATGTAGAGTGGCAAACTTGATTGACTCACTCTCCATCATCAGGTTCAAACAGAAGTAATTATCAAGCTTTTGAACCCATGATCTAGCAGTGCATTTTGTAGACCCATCAAATGAAGGTATTGATACTTTCCCAAGCTTCCGTTGAAGGTCCTGATTCTGGTTCCTTGGCCGATTTTTGTATTTGAGTTGACAAAAATCATACAAAGTCATAGCATTTTGAAACTCTTCTCCCAAAGACAACCATTCTTGTTGATAATCAATGAAGCTTTCACCCACAATTTCTTGTCCACCATCTTGATTTTGTTGCTGCCCCAAAAAATGGGCATCATGGGCCTAGCTATAAAAGCCCAAGAGGCTCTAGTGTTGACAGATGGGTTGCTCCCACTATTGGAATTACTTGCATCTTCGCAATTCTCATTATTGCCCCTATTCTGAGGGGTGCCACCACCAATATTCTAATTCAACAATTGAGATAACAATCTAGTCATTTGTTGTTGACTTCTCACCATTTCCTACTGCCCTCTTGCCAAATCATTCAAAATATCTCTGGTACTAGGGTCTTGTGGAGCCCTTTCACCCATGATGTCTTCTCCTCCCAATTCTGAATCAAGGTGTAGTTGTCTTCTTCTGTAGGTTATAAAGTCTTTGTCTTCTGGATTCATGTAATGTCCCCTTTTGGGATTGCCCTAAATTTTGCCCTAGAATCAAAATTTTAATATAGTTAGGGTTATAACTAACCAATTATATGCTTGAAGCCATATAAAACTTGGTTTAGGTCTTGCAATCATGTTAGACAATATTGGAAATATAATTCATATGATCAAAACACATATAATAAATGCCTTATCTATTTAAACAATGTAAAAATACATAACTATTTCAAAACTATATAAAGTACACCATATCCATCATAATAGGACTTGGATGAAAAACATGATAAGTCCACCCAAAGCTATCCATGCTAAGCCCAAGAGCGAATATACCGTCCCTCTTGGCCAAAAGTGGCAGACACACGGTCATTCAACATAGGGTGGCGTACTTAGTGGATACACTTGTATCTGCTTTCCCTATTCATGCTGCCTTATCCATCCCTCTTATGATTGAAAACTCCTTGAAACCATCCCACAGCCAATCCATGTAGAGATTGGGTAAAAGGCTACCATAGGAGGCCCGTAGATTCCTCTCTCTAAGCCCAAGGGCGGACACTTACCCCCTGGCCCCAGTGGCAGACACATAGTCATCTGCATGGAGTGGAGTACTTAGAAAGTAATCTAGTATATGCTCACCCTACTGGCATTTTTCCCACTCCTTATGGTTGCTTGATGAGAATTACAAGCATTAAATATATCCAGATGCATAGATATCATACAATCATAAATATATCATTATACACCATAATCATGATAGAACATACCACAATATCTATTAAAACATAAGATTGCTATATTCATAGCAGCAAATGTATTAACTGTTGATTCTCCCCCTAAGTGCAGATAATGATCTACTTAATGGCCATGTCCCTTTGATCTCTTTTAATATTCTGCAAGTATTGCTTGTCCGAATGTAAATGTCTTGTCTAAAGGTGATTTGCTGAATTGGATACTCAGAAGATATTCTTTTTTTTTGCTGATGGTCCTCTCCTTTGGAAGTGTCTCTCCTTATATATCCCCACGGTGGAGGAAGAGACATATCTGTTCAGCATATCTGTCTCTTAGTAGGGAACACATCCCTCTTCAACCCAAGAGCTGCCTTTTATCTTCTTGAAACTAAGCGCTGCCCTTTTAATCGTTGCCTTTGTTAATTTGATCACTGCCCCTTTATTAATAATAACTCACGATTTTCATTAATCGCCACTCTTTTTAGGCTTATCAATATTATTTATTGCCTTAATAAAATCGCTGCAACTCCTTAAATAACATTCGTTGTCTTTAATATAAATATTAACTTTAGTCGATATAACTTATGTGGTTGGCCAACCAATCTATATTTGGGCGATTTTATAAACGAATGGCTTGACAAGGGTGGTCGGCCATCATGCTTTCAAGTCTATTGTAGAGTGATCGTGGCGGGGGCATGACAATTCATAAAGCATGCAGCCTCAAATTTCTGATTTTAACACTGAAAATCTGCAAAGGGTGTTAGCAACCAACATGCTGGCAGGATGACCAGCTTTGATACAACTGTAATAACCCACCCCTAAATTTTTTTTGAAAGTTGCAATAAACTATAAACAATGTCCTCAACACTGTCTGATCACCCAGTTCCCAATATGGGCAAGGTGAGAGTATACAGTGTTTTTTGGATCTTTTACAAACAAATTGTTGCAACAAAATTAAACATCCACTTATTCAGTGGGTGTTCAAAAGAAAATAGAGGCACATCCACTTATGCAGCGGGAAGCCATTACAATATGACCACTTATTTAGTGGGGTAAGTAACATTATCAAGAAACTATCAATACCCACTAATGGTCAACCATCCAAGGATCAAACTCAAAATTAATAATGTTTTTTCACACTAATTACAATGTTGGATAACAACAAATAAAACATATTCATAATCAGTCCCTGCTGCAACCAAAAACTTGTATAAAAACTTGCCAAAGATCATCAATACTCATCAAAAATAATACTGGATCATGGGAAGCCAACACATAAACTTATCAACACCAAAATACTCAGTAGAAACCATCCAAAACTGATCAAAAACACCTTCATTCAATGTTGTTTTCAAACTCTGTTCTGATCAGACCCCTGTAGTTGTTGTACGGACGCCTCATGGAAGGCAAATAACTCACAAAACAATCTCAAACCTTATAAAACAGTCCCAAAACTGGTACGGAATCATTCAATGATGAGCGTCTAGTTTCAAAGAAGGCTTTTGAGCAGAACAAGGGCAACAACTTCACCCTATTCCCACACACCCATCAAGGAGAGTGTACGGCCCCAACAGAAGAGGTACGGCCAGCAGTTACTTGCAGATTTCTTCTTCAAACTATCCAAAAAACCCATACAATATCAGATTAAGAATGAGGGCTTATCATTGGATACCCCAAAAATCACGAAAGACTCCATTAAAAATAACTTCATTCTCAGCTGGTACGGCCACATGCAAACAATACGGCCAGCTTGATGAAATGAACAAACTCCTTTTTTAGCAAACAAAACTTCATTCCAGCTTGATGAAATGAACAAACTCCTTTTTCAGCAAACAAAACTTCATTCAATCAAATTGCAAAATGATCAATCCCAAACATCAGAAAACATCAAAATCAATCATCTCCATTGAGAAGCAAGAGTGACCTCTAAATGAAATCACTTCTTTCAGCTAGGGAGGATCTTTCACCCCCGAAACTGAACTTCTTCCACAGGGTTTTCGTCCTCAAGAAGGTATGGAAGAACTCACATGTTCATTCTTGCAGCATAACAATATAATCCTCAGCATAAAACCAAACAATGAGCCCTCACTTCTCTTATATAAGCACTTTCTAAGTTACACAAGAATATAATTCTTTCTTGGAAATAATTATTTTTTTCCTCCATCTTAAATAATTCTTTTTACCCATGTCAAGGCGTCCACTTTTATGTGCCTAACCAAGTAATAAAACATTTCCCTTTCCAATGAACTATAACACTTAAATCACCTTTAAATATTTCCAACCTTAGGAGATTTAAGAAAATATTAACAATTAAATAGCTCAATTAATCACCCAACTTACAAAACATTTCAAACTAAAGCAAATTGCAAAATAAACCATACCAACACCATCCTGAAGGTTTGGGATGAAGAATGACGCCAATTGGGTGACTTACTATAAATAGACGGCTTCTCCAAGAAGTTTGGAGAGCAAACCGAGAAGCCAAAAAAACTTCTGAAAGTTGCATTGCAATCCTGAACAACAATTGAGCTCAAAGCCAACAAAAAGAATCAAAAAAAACTGAACTTGTGCTCTCCAAGAATCAAGGAGTTCCCTAGCCATTACCAAATAGCCTACGGAAGCTCAGGAAATAGGCTATCGAACACAAACTTGGCTAAGCGCCAATTGGGGACATTACACTGAAGCAGTGATTGATTTCCGAGAGCGCAGTTTGAGAAAACAAAGCATCAAGGAGTATTTGGTGAAGTGGAAGAATCTTCCAGTTGAAGATGCTACATGGGAAAGTGAGCAGATTTATCTTCTATATTGGATGTTTTAAGGCAAAAACAGGTTACTTCTTCAGCTGCACATGACTTGGTTAACAATGTTGTCAAACAATGTGAGCAGAAACTGAGGCCATACTTATCAATTGACAGGATAGAGGAAGAAGAATCATGTGATGCATCCATGAGTGCACAGGAAAATGAGAAGTTAGCATTGAAAATTCCAGAAGAAGATGTTAGTAGACCTGAATTTGAGGAAGAACTTTCCTATGAAGAAGAAAATGCCTTATTTCAAGAGGCATGTATGGCAGAGTTCCAAAACAACTTCATCGAATGATATGCAACTACAAATGGTGAAATTGAGCTTGCTGGAAATTTCAAAACAACCTTTGATATTCATTCAGATCGATCCAGTGAAGTTAATTCAGAAATTGAAGGAGAGGCACATAAGACTTCTAACTCCCATGATGATCCTATTACAAGGTATGAAGAAAATACTAAATTTTGCATGTCTTCTAATAGCAATTCATTATCTTTGCATGATTGTGGCATTCATGAGGAAGATCGGAAACAACAATTATTGGTGACAACTAAGAATGAAGTGCAAGCCCTATCAAGGTTGGATAATACAAAAAGGTTAATTGAAGAATTAATGTAAAAGGAGCAAAGAGGTCAAATTGAACAAATTGCCACCTATTCAGTTTTACAAACAGTTAAGAGCACAATGGAAGAAATCAAATCAGCATACTTGCACATACTCAAAGATAGAGATGTGGCTACCAAAATTGCAGATGAAACCATGACAAAAGTTGATGAGATCACCTTTGAGCTTAAATCAACTAAGAATTCTTTGGAAAGCACTCAAATGGCATTATTAGAAGCGGAAGATCAGCTAGCCAATGTTACAAAATTCAGGGAGAAAGAGAATGAAGAGAGGGCTAAAGAAATCAAGCAGGTGATTGATGAGCTTGACAGGCTTCAAGAAGACTTTGATTTGAAACAGTTTCCTAAGATTGTTTGTTCAGATATGGGACAGCAGGAGGTTTTGTCTAAACAGGAAAATGAAAATAACTTCCAATCTTTTGATAACCCACTCTTTGAAATGGATGCAAAATTATCTTTTGATAATCCACTTTTTGTGATTAGTGCTAAAACATTTCTTGAATTAACACAAATGGTGACAAAAACAAGATATGGGACCCAAGTGAAACTTTTAGATATGAGATAGTGATTGATGGTAAGACTGAGAAACTACCACAAATTGCTATTACCAAGCAGATGGATAAGGCTTCCCATCATGATCTGGATACTGGAAAGAAATTCAACACATTGTAGACAAACACAAAAGATTTAGTGAGGACCCAGAAGATGGGTGGAGAATGGCTAAGGAGGGTTAAGGAAGCTAAGATAATTACTACTCAAGCAGAACAACACTCACTAAAAATTAACGGAAAGAATGCTCACATGGATCATGAAAAGCAAGTTTTCAGGCAACAACTAGGTGCACTACTTCATCAAGTCTCAGAAACTCATAGGAAAGAAAACGCGATGGGAGAACATGAAGAGGAGTACAAGGAAAATGGAAATTTGCACAGAGAATACAGAACCATGGAGGTTCGGTCTGTTGATTGGATTTGGAATGAGCAACATGAGTGCAAATTTATGGAATTAGAAAAGAGAATTTCTCATGGTGGTAAGTTAACTTATTTTAGATCAGGATGATTTGATAGACTTTGCATTTATAGAATCACCTCAGAAAATTGATGTAATGTCCCTTCCCTAATTTGCCCTAGAAAAGTCAAATGGTACAAGTTAGGGTCAAGGTTTCGGAAATACCATTTAGACTATCTTCAAACTGCATAATTCTTGTGCTCTAATTCTGCAATCATGACATAGGAAAACACATATACAAAATATAGATATACCAATATACCTCTGGAAATATTAGTGTTAAATAAGATTGTCCTTGCATTCAAATTCATAAACAATATTCATATAGAAAGATCATCTATTTATTACTATGCAGGTAACTCAGTTTATTCACTCAACTCAATCATAGTAGGGGATGATGCTGAGCAACATGGCAAGACATAGACTGGTCAACAATACCTCCATGCAGGCCCTAACGGGAGGCATGGCAGGGTGTTACTCAATTCTCCCTCCATACGGGCCCTAACGAGGGGGCTTGGCAAGATATAGGCTGTCAACAAGGCCTCCATAAGGTCCCTTCAGGGAGGTATGGCAGGGGCATTGATCAGTTCTTTCTCCAAACAGGCCCTTAAGGGGGGCATGGTAGGATTGCCTCCACATAATCCCCTCACCATCCTTCTATGACTAGTGAGTCTGATGACATATGTATGTATAAACGACAATAGTATAAATAAATCAGTCAATAGTCAATGAACTGACCTGTTATATTTATTCAATAATGTTTAGCAATATATCCTTGCTGTCTTAATAGTCTATATGACTGTGTATATATACCACCTTCTGCAGATCCAATGTCTGCTCTTTAATTAATAAATATTATTCCTTATGTTTGATTGCTTGAATGGATCTATATGAGACTGCTGTATATATGTATGCTTTCTTGCAATTATACTCAGAATATATATATCAGAAATATATATCTCAAACTCAGAAAATATATCATTCTTCCTTTTTTCCAATTCACTTTTCATTCTCCTTTTATACCATCTCAAGAGACGTCTTCAACTAATGGCTATGTCTTTTGAAGACAACCTTTAATTAAATGACACTCTTTATAATAATTACACCTCTTTATTAACTTTAATCACTCCACACTTTAATTGCACCACTTCATAAAGTTTAATTTCTGCTTTTACTTAATCGCATGCCTCCTTATTAAATCGCATCACTTAATAAATATTAATTTGTAGCCTTCACGAATCGTATATCTTTAAGTATTTCTTTTGTCTTATGTAGATCGCTAGCAAGGAAACTTAACATATTTGCATCATCTTTAAATTGCATCATATGTAATAATTATGATCGCTGTCTTGAATGGTTATTTATAAATCATATGCCTTATATTTAATACACAGCATATTATCTTAAATAAAGAATACTATTAATTTCAATAAACAATCTTTGCACCTCCTTGTCTATAAGCGCTGCTCTTCATAGAGTAAGTTTGCTGCTTTTATCATAATAAAACAAAAATCACTGTATGTAATATTAGTCATTAAGTTTTACTAGTTTCATTCATATGAATAATAAACTCATAATAAAATAATAAATTCATCAATTGTAAATTATTGGGGCATGACAATTGAACACTACCATGAGATTAAGTTTGATTGTTTGGAAAACATTCTTCTTAGAGATGATGTCTTTAGCACCATCAGAAGATCACTAGGAGAAGTGCTCATGAATATCAGAGTAGCACAACATAAACATGATGGAGTTGCTTCATTGATGATTAATCATGCAAGAGGGCACCAACAAGGTTTGTTAGAGTTTGTTGATGAAGAAAGAAATGAATCAAGGAGGATTATAGATCAAAATTATGGAATTAATGTTTTTGTCCTCTTTTCAATCAGCCAACAAATGATGCCATTTGTGTTCTTACAAGTGGATTGGAGAGAAATTTGAGTCAAGAATTGGAACATTTTTCAATTGGTGACTTTATGGAAGGTATTTTCAGATAATAGAATGCTCGTGTTGCTTGTTTCAGCTGAAAGATTACAGTTTTGCAGTAGTTGTTCCATTTACATTTCTTAGGTTTGGATTTTGAGGTGAAATCTCTAGTATTGCAAGGTACACTTTGGAGCACCAATAGATTACAAAGAATGAAAACTCTAGAATGATGCATCAACAATAAGTATGCGTATGAATCTAGGTATGCATTCAACCAAATTAGAGTTTATGGATAAAACATTATCAAATCTTGCAAAACAAATATCAAAATTTTAAGTGCCACCCATTTAGCTTTTTTAGTAATGACGGGTCTTTGGAGACATCTTGGCATTCCTAGGATAGTCAAGGGACCCTGAGGACATCAAGGCACCTCCTTGACCTTCCAAATCAAAAGGACATCCCCAAAAATGTCCCCCAAATTGAGGGGGATGTTCCCCTTTTCTACAATTTTTTGGGTACGGAGCAAGGACATTTCCTCCCCATCCCTACTTTCTAGGATGGGTATAAAAACCCAAGGACATTTCTCTGAAATATGCTAGATTATACACAAATCTATAGCTCTTCTTGTCAATACTTATAAACAGAATATTGGAGACAGCCAAAAACTACCAATAGGCTTGGGCTTTTTAGCACTAGATTAAACTTACATAAAGCAAATCACTCATTTGTTTTAGGAAAGGGACTCACATGTATCTATTTCCATGGCTAGAAAGTGCAGCATGTCTCTAGCACCTTCACAATTGACAAGGAGCAACCAAACTTTATGTCGAACTCTTAGGCACATTATAGAAGGCATTGTGCAGCATATGTATTTCTTCACAAAGATCAAACTTGGTCACATACAAAGAGAGGCCAGCAAGGTCATGGACAACTTAGCTTAAATTTTGTATCACCTAGGCTCCAAGAGAACCTAGCCTCACCATACTTAACACCCATTCTCTTCCTAATGCCACACAAAAAATTATTGATATTTGATCTTTCCTAAGTTTTCCCTACACATGGGTTCACGCAAATACTAATATTTTAGCCACCACCCTTCCCGCCCACCATTTCATATTCTCCCTAGTTGTCATTTCACACCCTCATATTCTTCATTTTCTTTTAGAAAAAATCAACTTTG
This sequence comes from Cunninghamia lanceolata, assembly GCA_027924645.1. Classification (NCBI taxonomy): domain Eukaryota; kingdom Viridiplantae; phylum Streptophyta; class Pinopsida; order Cupressales; family Cupressaceae; genus Cunninghamia; species Cunninghamia lanceolata. The sequence continues at coordinate 3,047,177 of BSBN01000743.1, forward strand.
ATTTCAAAAAAATTAAGATACGTTCATACGATTTTGGAAAAGTTGAATCAGATTTGACCTTATATGACTTTCGAAAAGTGAGGAGAACAAAGATAAGATCAGATTTGATTTTAGAAAAGTGGAAGAACAGATGTAATTGATCTCATTTGATTTTGAAAATCTAAAAATGAAGATTAGACTTTATTTTTTTAAGTCACAACAAGATCAAATGCGATATGATGTGATTTGGAAATGTCAAAATACTTTGAAGAAAGGCATTCTAGAAGTCCTTGAGTCTTCATTTTGTCATTTCTCTCCATCTACATGCTCTTAGACAGTTCCTACTGGCTGCAAACTTTATTTTTGCCTATGTCCTAAGGGAAATGTCCCAACTCCCCATCTCTCGATCACTTGTCCTCATCCCCATCCCTCATCCTTGTCTCCATGCTATTTCCCAAATCAAATATCATTTCCTAGAAAGCTAGCAAAGCAGCTGTATTGTTAAAGAGATCAACTTTATTGAGATATGAATGAGTGAATGAAAGTTTTTAATGACGTCCACAAGACCAAACAGTCTATGGGACCCAAAATTTAACTAAAACCACCTGAAACAAACAAACCAACCAACAACCACACCAAATATTTCTAGTTGTTTTCTAATTCTTTGTTGATCTTGGTTCTTCTATTATGGATTTTAATCAAGTAACTTGTTGTTTCTAGTAGCTTCTCCTCTTCAAACAAGGTCGTTAAAGATCTGACTTTTAGCATATCTGTGTAATTGAATCAAATGTCCTCATATGCCTTACACTCCTTGATGTAGTGCCATTATGCCTCCACTAATCCCAACGAGCGAAAATGACAAATTCTATCCATCCATTCCTCTTTGGGTATTTTCGAGCTGCCCGTTCGCACCTAAGATGGTGTGAGCCAGTTCTTAGTTGGGCTATTAGCATTTTAGCTTTCCACTTTATATCTACTCCCATATAGTACTTTTGCTTGTGATCATATGTGGGATTAAAATGTTTAACATAATATTCTCTCTTTCGCCCAAGTGATTTTGACCACATCTATAGCTTTGACTTTCGCTCTTACATACCTTCTAATTTCCACACTTGTCTTTGGGCACTCTTGCATGTTGATGTCCCATTTGTTCATCCACTTGGCATTTTGTTTCATCCGCATGCTCTTCCTTCTAGTCAAGTTATCCTCCATCGCAATTTTGGGTCAGCAGTGTCCCTCCATATTCCCATTTTTTTTTCAAATAGCCTAACAACCATATTAGCATCGCCGCTTCAACTGGAAAGGCTCCAGCTTCGGCTAAGACTATCTCATACGGGACCGTGCTTTTTATTTTGAAATTGCTTATGATTAGGTGCCTCTGTAATCTTTCTATTTGTCTCCATTTTGAAGTTGACGTGCTGCTGCCCCAAACCTCGCAACCATACAAAACCACATGCATATCAAGCAGCCCAAATAGATTATTCTTTGTCTTCCAGTCCCATAGCTCAGCTAATCTACATTTGTTTTGAAGCAGGTATAAAACTTTCCATCCCCCTTGTATTCTTTTTGTCCTACAAGTCTCCCAACTGAGATTGCTTCAGAAATCAAGGCCCAAATACTTGTATTCATTTACCACTTGCAAGGAGTTTCCTTCAAACTCAAAATTTATTTGCTTTGTAGTTCATCTCAAAGTAAAGATCATGACCTTGGTTTTGCTAATGTTCACTTGCATCCCCACTTCCTGACAAAATAGCTCTAGAGCCTTTAGATGTTTTGTAGACTATGTGTCAAATTTGCGATTAAAGTAAGGTAATCTACATCTAGCAACAACTTGACCACGTAGGTGGCCAAGAGGACACCCCCTCCACCCCGCTTGTCTAACCACTCCTCAAACTTATCTATGTATAACCCAAACAAAGTGGGAGACAACAGGCACCAATGCTTGATGCCAATGTCGCTCCCAAAACACTCAGATAGGCCATCCTTTGTTCTGATTTTGGCGTGAACCTAATCATAGAGCCTATGGACAGCAGCCCTATATTTTTCCGATATTCCAAGCTCTTCCATTCTACCCCAACATTTACTTCTAGGCACCATGTCAAATGCCTTTTTGAAGTCAACAAAGCAGCAAAAAACTTCGTCTCCCTGTTTATCCCAAACCTTTTCAGCCATGTGCCTAAGAGTGATGCAATAGTCAGTAGTAGAGTGCTTTGGCCTAAAAACAGCTTACCCTTTCACCCTCTTACCCTCCTTCTCAGCCCAAAGGCTAATTCTTTGTTCCACCATGATACCAAAGAGCTTCCCAAAAAGAGGATTAATCATTATAGTGCGATAATTTGATGGGTTGTTGACATCACCACTCTTGTGGAGAGGGATGACACTTCTTGTCCAATTTGTTGGGAAACCATGCTAAATGACCTTGTTGAAAATCTTTTTGATATGTGGCGCCAAGGGTTCTAAAACCCATTTCAAATATTCTACCCATAAACCATCGATGTCCCTAGCTTTGCCCGTCGCCAATGTTTTAATTCCTACTTTGATATCCTTTGTAGAGAGAAGTTTGGCTCTAGTGTTAATTACCGGAGGGGAGGTTGTATCCTAGTCTCTTTCATACAACATTTTAGCATACTCTAACCACTAGACGTTTGTGATACTATTCCTGATGATTGTCCAGTCTGCTGCAATTCCCTCCAGAAACCCCTCGGATTGTGCTTCCCAAGAGAAATTAATTCCTTCCTTACTATCATGTACTCTTTTTTTTTTTATCTCACTAATTTTTCATACATTTTTTTATTTGCTTATTCCCTTCCTAAGATTTTCAACCTTCTTTTTGCTGCCTTACACTCTTCAACATACCACGGATTTGCCGGAAAAACGTTTTTGGAAGCCCTTCTGCCCTTAGATCTTTTGCATGCTATGAGAGCCTTGTGAATGATTGCTACCAAATTGTCACTATTTATTATGCTCTATTTTCTGCTGGGGCTGCTGGTATTTTTTATTTCCTAAATTTGTTTTTCAAGCATTGTTTTAAATCTCTTGATTCTCATGAGTCATAAGAATTTTGCCTTGCGAGTCCACTTTTTGACGTGGTTAGGGACTAGTTATTTGCTGGTCATCTTTTTGCATTCCGAGTTTTACGAATATAGGGCTATGATCAGATTTCAATTCTATAGGCCAGCTTCCTATTTCCACCTCCATTATCCTTGATATAACACTCAGCGAGCATATGACGTAGTCCACTACGCTTTGCCTATTGTAGGTATGACATGTGATATCCCCCAAGTTCAGCCATGCTCTTATGCCGTTACATATGATCAAATCATGAAGGCTGCAAATCAACAACAATTCTGCTCCAAAAAACAAAATACCACCTTTTGTGTCCTAAGATACCCATTTCCACCTCTAATTTTCCTCTTCCTCTAACCACAGCAGATTGCTATTATGCCCCTCTTCCTTACTAATGCAAAGGGCTTGGTTATTTGTTGTTCTTGCATTAAAGTCCCCTACTAATATGATCTTGCCTATGGCACTATATGCTATTGTCTCTTTTTAGCATTTCGTACGGATCTTCTCTGTCTAGGTTCTTTTTCTTGTACATTTTAGAGCCATATGGATCAAAGTAACATGTTGCGAGCCAAATTGTAGATTCCCTATTTGTTATCTTCGTCCATATGTATTGGTTATTTGGGTCCTTTTCCATTTTTATGATTCTTTCACATCCTTCCTAACCAAGATTGTCACTCCCCTGGCACCCCTTGCCACTTTTCGTTAACTCATTCCAGACTAATATCTTTTTGTAACCTTCAAATTCAAGCACTTTGCAAGCCTCGTGCTCATGTGTTTCAACGAGTGCAATGATATCCTTTCCCTCTGCTATGGTCCCCAACCCAGACCCCCTCCTCCAAGAATAGCCTCTACAATTCCAGCTTACCATTGAGAGGTGATCTTGGGGGGCCCGTCTTCCTATTTCTTACAGCTCGTGTTGTCCTTGAATTGGGCTTTCCCCCTATATAACCACGCATCATTTCCTGCATTTCTTGCTGCTATAACTTTCTCCCATTCTTTCCTTCTTTTTTCTAGTTGTGTTGGAGTTAGATCCTCATCTATATAGAACTGTGTGCCTTTGAGGAACCTTTTATTTCTTAATATTTTGTTCTTATCTTCCCCGCTTTTCAAAGTTACCCTTATATTTATGTTCTTTTCTCCTCTTGTTATTTTTCCAATTATGTTCTTGGAGGATGTGCCCTAACCATTGGATTTTATCCAATAGGAAGTCTCTTACTACCCTGCGAGTAACTTCTCCATCCCCGTGCTCTTTCATCCCTTTAATTATTATGTTTGCTGCCCTATCCTCCCGGTCTTTTTCTTCCCACATTTGTAACTTGATTTGCTTCTTTATGATCTCTCTTTGTATCTCTGTCAGCTCTTTTACCACCTGAACCCATGATTTGGCCTCTTCTAATTTCTCCATTAGTTTATTTTCTTTGACCTCCATGTTTGCTAGAACTGATTGAAACTCTATGAAATGAGGGGTAGCTTTTTGTTCACCTATTTGGGCTTTGTCTTCATTCTTGGCGTGACTCAATTCATGTTTTAAAGTCAAAATCTCTTGCTGCCCTAACTCCATGACGCGTTGTACATTGTTTATTTGATCTTTAAGTGACTTATTTTCCTATGCCAGCTGCTGATTGGTTTTTATGAACTCTTGAAACTTGCTATCTTTCACCTGTTCTCTCACCTCTAGTTTGACCAATCTCCCTTTCGAAGCCATTAATTCCTTGAGATACAGTTCTGAGGACCACGTTAAAGGGGTTGATACAGGGCTGTATAGTTTCTGACTGTCTTGATTCTCCTCCTCTCCTTCAATGATGGTTTCAAGGTGTTTCTTGGTCTCCTGCTGCCTTGGTTCCACTCCCTGTTTAGCCAATGTTTCTATGTGACTTTCTAGCTCAATTACCAGCAGATTTATCTGATTTTTGGTCTCATCTGAAGCTGTTGGATTAATCTAGTTTTTGCTCTCATCTGGTGTTGTTTGAATATTGCAGGTTACTTTGGGAAGTATTGCAACAATTTTTTTGTTTCCTATCCGTTTTAGCTTCCGTGTTATTTTGACCTGTCTGCACTGCAAGATCCTCTCATATTGTTTAGCGTTGACATAGGTCAGGTTTTCTCATGTATCCATTACCCTGGTTTGGGTTTGTTTATGCTTTTGGTGGTGTGATAGAAGTGCTTCTAAAACCCCTATAGTGATAAATGAATAGTTTATGGCGCTCTCCTGAGTGCAAGGCATGCCATAAGGAATCAGCATGCTTGCTTGGGGAGCCATTTGGCTCACCCTTACGTTCCCCCCTTTTCTGCTAACTTTCTGCCCCTGCTAAGACACTGACCGTGTCTTCACCCACTTTATGCGTGTTTGCTACTGCACCTATTATTCTCTGTGGTTTAGTTTTGTTGTCCCTAAACCCCAAGCCTCTGGTTTGCTCATTTCCCAATGCCGACAGATTGAGGTTTGAGCTAAAGTTTTAGCAGATGCAACATAGTTTCCACAAAACTCACCAAAAAACCTCGGTTTTAACAAATGAAAAGGAGAGTTACCAGCACTAACTTGTAACCCTTATACGCCCCACCTTTGTCATTTGTTGTAACTGCCCCCCACTGTGATTTCTGCAGAGCAGATAAAATGCCAACAAAGCCCTCAAAAGGAGCGGTTTGTTGGCCCACAAGTAGATTTTCAACGTTTTTTGTTTCTTTCCATGAACAGCACCCCCACCGAAATCCTTCTGAGCACCTTATACGCCATCGGAAACCCTGCTCTCGCGTCATGGAGAAGTGAGGAGATATTTTGTTGAGCAGTAGGTAGGCAATAAAACACTTCAAAAAAAGATAGTGGATAGAGATAGAGGATTGAAAGAAAGAGTATAAAGATAAATATTAAATATAGGAATGGAGAATAAAGAAAGCAAATTTTATTCATGAATGAGTATATTTTATAACAAGATGCAAACTCTATCAAAGAGAATTAGAAATGAGAGTGCCAACAAACAGAAAATGTAACTTAACATTAACAAAGGAAAAGTTATAGCCAAATTCCGTCTCTAGATATATTTTGGGGATGTTTTCTTATTTTATGATTAGTTTAAATTTCTTGTATATTATCTTGTCAGTGGTTTTGGGAATGCCCACTTCACCTTGAGAATGGTAGAAGACATAGTCATTTTCAAACTCCAGTATAGGGACAAGGAACCCACTCAATGTCCGTCCCCTTACTCACATCTAGTGATGGTTATATTTATATGTAATAGAAGCATACGTTTATTCATTTACTCTTGTGCCCTGGTTTAAAATGTTATCCTAATACCCAAACCTGTACCCTAGTCTCCAGGTAGAAATGGTACTATAAGCTCATTGTTTCAACATCCATTTTCCCAATTGGGTGTAGGAGCCGCGCATACTACAGGCAATTCGGCACGGGTACCTATGGGAATTCAGAAGCTCTGTGAGCAGAAATCCCATTGCACTATAAAATGTTGATTAGGGCTTTATAGAATATTATTGCAATATTTCAATTTTTAATACTATTTCAGAGGCAGAAAAACCCTGATTTGGGTCAGGGCCTCATCTGCCTGGCTCCAGCCTCTATATTACTCTCTATGGCTCTGAATGGTTTTCACACATTGATTACCTCGAAAAAAAATCACCTCTATACGACTGAGTGGTTTTCACACACTGATTACCTCGGTAAATGTTGCCTTTATATGAGTAACTATAGCTCTGAATGGTTTTCACACATTGATTACCTTGGTAAAATGTTGGGAGAAGTTATGGATTGCCTTCAAGACTGTGTTGGTTAAGCTTGGACTGCATTGTTTCAAATTTAGCACATAATTGTTACAACCCCTTTGGGGATTTTATTCCTAAAACCAAATTAACAGTCAAAATCGTTTAGCTGAAAAAGCAATTTTAACTCACCAGAAAGAGAAGAAACCAGAGTGGGGTGGTAAACAACAAATCCCAGAGCCTTCAATGCCAGAGCAGCTCTGCGAAATCCCGAAAAATTATATACACATATATAAAATGAGGTTGGGTTGTTTTGTTTCAATTTTTTAAACTTGCATGGCCATAGAAATTGAATATACATAGTGTCATCTTACATTTCTTCGTCTTGGTAGGAGATGTCGGGAAGAATGGAATTTAAAAGAGAGGGCAAGTGTTGTTGTATAGGTTTGGGATCGTCTGTTAGCTGTTGCTCAATTTGCAGGAGTTGGGAATACGCATCTGAACGCTCTGCTTCGCTCTTTGAATCTCCCAACACTTTTGCAATCTCTTCACACGCCATTGTTGGGCTGGATTGCGAGGAATTACTCGGATATGTCATACTAGTCCTAGAGATTGGCTCAATTTTCGCGCCAACTTTCTCCCTCGCTTTCGAATCTTTCCAACTCTTTTTATTTTTTATTTTTAATCTTTCCAAACTGGGGGAGAGGATCTAATAGTTGAGCACCCTAACTCCACACCTTCAAAATTTAGCAATTTCTAATCACTTCAAAAATTTAACAGCAACTTATTTGTTATAAGGTTTCAGGTTCACATCATCAAATATGATGCCACATCAACATGTTTTTTGTTGAGATGTCCAAAAAGACCCAAAAAAAGGGTGGACCAATAGTTGTGCATTAAGTCATATTTTGTTGGTGCACTGATGTGGCATCACATGATTGGTTGCTTTTTAAATCTAAAGAGCACATTTCATTCAATTATAAGTACATATAGTCAACACCAGGGCTTAAATTTGACAGTTGTATAGTTGTATTTAGACATTTTTGTTGTAAAATACAATCGAAATTTTAAAAAGATTGTATCATATGAAAGGAGAGATTTTGGACAAACTGTCAAAATTTATATAGGATTATGATGATATATATTTGTTTTTTATATGATTTACTTATACTAAGACATGTCATAGTCTTTGATGGGCACCATTGAATAGATAACTGTCATACAAAAATTGCTTGACAGGCAAGGTCAACTATCAAATTTAAGCCTTGGTCAACACTGACAACCTAAAGTCACAACTACTAAAGCTAAACTTTTAAAAATATTGGGCCTTAAATCCACAAATACTATCAAACATGTTGAGCAATTGGGTCCTCTCCCTATTGTATTTGCCTTTTGTGGGGGTGTAATGCTAGTCCAAGGCCTAATTTTTTCCGTCGACCCCAACTTTTTGGGTCGATGGGTCCTTACTATGTGGACTTTCTTTGTTAAGTTTTAATTTTTTGTCGTTATTTTCATCATTATTTTCATTGTCATCTAAAAATGTTTTAAAAATCCTGTAAAATGTTATGTACAAATTTACTAAATGGAAAATAATTTGGCCTATCACTACACATTGTCAATTCATACGCAACCTACCTTTAACGATTTCAAGGAAAGAAAAAAATATATTAGATGTGCACCACCATTTAAAATTAGCTACATTTACACATTCTTCGTCTTCTTAACTTTGTAGTAAAGCTATTTCTAAAAGTTGTTATGACAGACATTGTAGAATTTATAGTTGTCATCTTAATAACCTTCAAATCAAATAATAGCTATTTCTAGAAACTGTTACGACAAGCGTCATAGATTTTATAGTTGCCATCTTAAATTTGGCGTGTGTTGCTCATTTGGGTGTATTGAAATCTAGTGATTTATGTGATCTAGTGTTGTCAAAATCCATCATAATCTGCCATTTATTGAATTCAAATTTTTCATTTCTAGTGTCAAGATGCATTGAAATTAAATAAACATAGTCATTGCATAATGCATTAGGTGTTACATCTTGCCATTACTGCCTATCTTAATCTTAAAGTTGTATATATCAAAGCTTTGATTTTGATGGACTTGATTCTTCTGAGAAATCCATAGATTGTCTCTGTTTGTGGAAGTTTTTTATTGATTAACTTATCACAAAATCTCCACCAGTTATAGAAATGTTATGTTAGAGACTTTGTGTCTAATGTAAAGAATTGAAGTGTAAGATCATCAAAGGAAAATGCCTCTAAAATTCTTCAGATTTTGAAGTTATTTGTGCTTACCCTCTATAGGCCCTCAATTTTTTTTCATGATTGTAGATATGTTATCTTCTTTGTTTTCTTATTATTTGCCTAGATAATTAAATTGTGGCACCAAATAGGGTTTATTTCGATATTTATTTATTTTACAACACATGTTTGAAACACTTAAATAATTATTTAGTTATCTATGACCTTTGCCCTTACTCTAATTATTTAGTTATCTTTGACCTTTGCCCTTACTCCTCATGCTTATGTTTTGATTAGATGTTGAGATTGCATAATAGAAGAGGTTGGTTTCCAACATGCAAGAATGCTTTAAGATTGGTGCACAGTAAACTTTAGTGTGACCGATTGATGCAGAGTTACCTCTTATCATACCGCCTTTTCTTTTGTTTTGTAAACAAATCTAAATCACAGGTTTGTTGTTTCATAGTTGGCCCTAATGCAGTTGTATTCAAAGATCGTGTAGGTTAATTTTATATTTAACTTTGTACATATAATTAGAGGTCCCAAAAAGAAGTCCTTATATGGCTTGAAGTAAGCCTTCCTCTTTTATTTTATTGAACCACTTTTCATAAAATGAACATTGTACCCTTTCATGTCTCCCAAAATCAAATCAACCATATAACAAGGGCTTTGGTTTTAAACTAAAAAACAAAGAAATTGATAATAATAGTGTTTTTGTGAAATAAAACCAAGGGACAGATAAGCCTTTATACCATTTATGCAAATCTCCATAACTGTGAGTGTTTTAATCAACAAAGGAATTAGATACAAACTTTACTTTTAATGCCTTCTAAAATAGTCAATATGGACATAGTAAGATATACCTCTTTTTTTTTGTCCAATCACTAGGTAGTTCCAAAAAAACATGGCATGTAATTTTAAATAGATTATCTATGTTTGTAGAAGTTTTTGATTGAATGCCTTATCACAAAATATCCACCATTTTTAGAAATGTTATGATGGAGACTCTATGTTTGATGTAAAGACTTGAAGCGTAAGTTTAACAAAGTAAGATATGCCACATTTATATTCATCATACAGATAAAGAAATCTATTGGATAGTAAAAAAACATATATTATTTATGATGCAAAACATTATTTTTGGTAATTGAGTATATTTTAAATCAGTTGGACCTAGGTAAAACATTGCATGTTATTTATGATGCATGCTTGATGTAATTATAATAGCATGTTCTTAAGTGTATGTATATAACCTTAAGCCCTACAATATAGAATAGCATTCACAAGCATAAGAGCTTAAAATGACTATGATCAATACATAGGTTGTCTGTGCACAACATTCATAAGCAATAATATCTCTAAATGAAATATGATAGACATATGATCTATACATGAAGATGGTTAAAGTTTAGTTGCATGTGGTCTATACAAGAAGGCGAATTGTGTAGAACCTTGGATTATGTACCTCCTAAAATGGGTACATTAGTGTAACCTTACTTTTCGCTCCATGATTTTCAATAGTGCCCTACTTTTATTCTAGAAAATCGTGCAAATATGTATGTTCCCCTAAAAAATAGGGAGCATAATTCTAGGGTAGACATATGGATTTTAGGAGTCTTGTGTTGAGTTTCTTTATGGGGACTCGTGTTGAAGCAAAGGAGCATTCAAATATACATAAAAGGTTTGAGAGACCATCCTATGTTTTAGTTTTTAAGATTTTCCTTTCTTATTTTAAGCCTTATTCTTGATGGGTTCCTAGATTTGCTTATTCTAGACATGGATTTGAGTATACGGTTAGCCTTTTTGTGTAAGATCATGAAAGTTGATTTGAAATTTCCTTCATAGCTGATTGTTTCTTATTATAGCCAAAGACCTTATTTCTTAAGTTATTATTTGTTATCTTGATATTGTGAAGGCACGATTTTGTTAAATATAAGTCTTGGTACATTTTTACTTATCATAATAACACTTTGTTATGGTTAGGTAGCTATTGTAGAAAGATTCTTCAAAGAGTTCACCTCTACATAAACTTTTACAACATCCTGGATTGTTCAAAATGTTCATCATGATGGCATCTATAGGCCCTTCCCTTGAACTATGTACTTATTATAGTCTTCATCCAAGAGGATTCTTGTAATTTAGGGTTGACTTTCAATAATCAAATGTTTCTCATCCTTGGATGTGTATAGAGTGCTTCCAAGTATGTTCCCAGCAAGTTTGATAACATGTATATAGATCTAAGTATGTCCATTGTTGTCTGGGGTCTCTTCATGTAATGTCGTTCATATAGTTTATTAATTTGTTGAACTTTGTCTTTATTTTGTAATTCTCTTCAAACTCTACCAATTGGAGCAAATGAGACTCGTCAGTTTCAATAGCATATGCATTTTCATTACAGTTGAAATATCATGGAGTTTTTGGAATGTGCAATGAATGTGAGTTGATATTTTGTGTCCAAATTCATAGTTCAATATGTAGTGTAAGCAATGGGACATTACTAAAATTTAAACATTGTTAATTATAGAAATAATCTTGATATTGGTAAAGTCTTATTTTAAACGAAAGGATTGAAAATTAATTAAAATGATTAAAACTATGCAGTGGACTTTGAAATTATTAAAATTGTTTATTTTTAATTGTTTTTTTATTAAGATAAGCTGCTAGCATGGGAGCAGAACCCGATAACAAAGCCAAACGACAGCAGAACAAGCCCAAGGCCACCAACAGCTGACTAACAACCAAGTAACAGTTCGTCAAAAAACTTAACCAAAACATAAAACGAGTCTTTAAACAAGTCTTTAATATCATAAAACAAGAAACCCCTAGCTAAGAATAGTCTTCCAATCATCAGAAACCATGTTGATTAAATTTTCTTGATCCTCCAACGGAGAATCCATGGTCTTCTCTTGTTCCACTTGTAGAACAAAAAAGGCTTCAGCAGCCTTGTGGGAAGTCCTCGGGACCAGCTTAACCATATTCTTGACTTTGTTCTCCATAACAGACAGGCGAGATCTCACTTCAGCAAGCTCAGCTTCCAACTTCTTATTATCCACGTCCCTTCTTGTGCTCATCACTTCCTTGCAAGGGTTTCCTACACCTCAGTATCTTCCTCATTAGTGTCATAGTAAGAGTTATTCATAGAAGCAAAGTGGCTTGCGCCCTCCTATTCCTGCGTAGGGGTGGTTTTGGTTCCCTTCCTTTCAGCCTTTTCAATAGTGTCTTCCTGATCAGAAGTAGTGGAATAATCCACAATCTTTATTATCTAGGACATGTCTCCCACCAATCTAGGAGATCTCCTCAAGGTCAGTTTTCGGCAGAGCCATCCTTGCCCAAAGTAATTTCTTTACTAATCAAAACCTCCTCCTTCCCCAGATTCCCCTACATTTTACCAGTTTCTTCAACCCCTTTCCTCTCACCTCTCACACTGCCTCTCTTTTTAGCAGTTTTGTATTGTGCAAGATATCTTGCACAGGATTTCTACTTTTCAGGTTACACAAACCCTCAACAGTAGTAGCATGAGATTTGTCCTGAGAGGTCTCAAGGGTTTGACATGGGAATTTGTTGCCAGATAAAGCTTTCGAAAAAGAGGTGGTCTTTAACACAGGTAGATTAGACAAAGGACCCGAGGGACCACTCATAGGGTGATTAGAAGGGGAGGTGGGCTGAGAGGCCATTGAAGTGGTAGGCTTCGCAAGTCTCACACTAAGGGGAATTTTATCTTTCGAGTCTTCATTGCAGCTATCCTCAACAGGTCGGGCAGCTAGAGGTTTAGACGTGCTCAGAGCCAAATGGTAATGATACAATCAAAAAATTAGGCCTTGGTGCAAGAGCACAGAAATCACCTCAAGGTCCTCTTCACAAACTTTCTTGGTATGCATGACAGAGGCTTCAAGGCTGGAAAGCACGAAGGAGGGAAAATTCACCAAAGCCTTATGGCAAAAATGATTAAAAAAAGCAAAATGATAATGATAAAATACTATGTATCTACTGTCAAGAGTAAAATATTTCATTATCAGAAAGCATACCAGGTTCCATGGTGCAACCAGACTCTCACGCTCAAAGCCTCCTTGTAGCCTAACTTCTTTCTCACCCCCTTTATAAAACAGTTTCATACCTTCTAAATCTGGGACACGAGTCTGCTTCTTCAGTCTATTCCCCAAACATGGCAACCCAGTCACAGCAGTAATAGAGTCCTTAGAAACAACGAATTGGACCCCTCCAACTTCCACCATTCACCTCCCATCCTACGATTCAACAAATTGGGTTGAAATATTTTCTTCATACCCATTCAAAGATTCAAGGAAAGCCGTAACTCCTCCTTCATACACAATGCTCCAGACTTGCAGGTCCTCCTTGAATTCATTGCAATTCATAGGCTCCGTCCTCACTTTATCCCCCCTATATTCCTATAGCTCCAGAGCACAAAGCTAGAAACCCAGAAGCAAACAGAAATAAATCCCTCAATGTAAAAGTTGTTGCAAAGATGTTGGCATTTCAATTCGCACCTCTGGAATGCAAGTTGGAAACAGACAGCTATGCACTGATAAACTGCTCTCCTATTGGAAGGGGGAGTTTCCTTTTTGCTGATGTTCGCTGAAAAGATAAATAAAACCAAATTTTGACTATCTTCTTTTTGATTCTCAACTGCCAGCACAAGGTTATAAAACTCTAAACGCTGCAAAAGAGGTTTTATCCTTTTTTAAAACTTCTACTAAAATTAAGCATAGACTAACGACAATTTCAATCTCCTAAGTAAATTCAGAGCAAAGGAAATTAAAAGTGAACAAGGAATGATTGTTTTAACACAATAACTTAAGTAAATTTCTCCCAGATTCACATCATAAGACTTATAGTACTTTAATGATGAAAGCTGAAATGAAAGCTACAGAAGCCACACATCTAATGACAAAAATTTGATGAATCGAGATAGAAAATCAGAGCAAAATAGGCGATCAACATAATCAAGTGCTATCTTCAAGTTCGAGATAATGATCTCAAACACTGGTCTATTTTCTGCCATAGCCTGTTGTAACCCCTGGATGCCTTGGCGTAAATCATGAGCATTATACTTTAATTGATAAAACTCTGAAAGTATAACTCTCCCTTTAGTCACAAATTCTTCCACCCAATTATTCATGTGCCTCCCATGGAGGACCAGTTGACTGAAATGCCGCTGATCGGCTGGTGATTCAAGATTCGGTGGAAGCAATAAATCATCTTGTGATGTGCCATGGAAAAGGTTGGAAATGTACTGTCGCAACTGCCTAACTTCAGCGTTGAGAGTTGCTTTGTCTTCTCCATCTTTCAACACCCTTTCCTTCAAATTATCCGCTACAACCTCGAAGAGATTTACATCTATATGGCGGGTACTTCTACCAAGGTTAGCTTTTACAACCTCGAAGTCATCAACCTCAACATCATCAGCACTTCTATCTTCAGGCCATGTTGCAGTTTCAAGGATTATTTCTCCATCTACATTCTTTTCAATGCAAACCTGCTTCTTTAGCTTCTTGTCTGGTGTGTCTTGGTAGACGCTTTTAAGCTCTATTAAATCTAGCTGATATGAGGGATTTCTCCTCTTCCTTCCCAGAATGTTTTCTAGCCAGGATGAACCATCCTCTCTTGGAAACTCGGTTCTAACCTCATCAACTCCTGATGAACCAATGTGTGCATCAGAGTTGCGAATCGGTGAATCTGGCTCTGAGTCTATGTGGATGGGAGAAGCGCTCGGTGAAGAAGGTGGAGAGACATGATCTGAAGGTAATGCTTCAACATGCGGCGTTGGTTCAACAGGAACTTCTGATTTGACTGCTGGTTGTTCCTATTGGACATGAGCTGGAGACTCATCCTTTTTCCTCTTTAACTTAGCCATTTTTGTTCCTTCTGGAAGAACACTCATAGCTTTAACCCTTCCTTTTGGTTTGGAAGTGGAAGGCTCTGATAGTTGTACAATTGGCGGCTCTACTACTGGAATATCATCCTTCTGCTTATTCTTCAAGAATATCAAACTATTTTTAACAACTCGACTCGTTCTTTCTTCAATGGAAGTGTTCTCTTTTACTAACCAATTAACTGTGGCAATGGTTGTTGCTCAACTTGGTCCCTAAAATACGTGGTAACTAGAACTTCACTATTTTATGTCAAACCCTCTACATCTTCTGATACGATATCAGACATTTGCTCAAGAGTAAACCTGTTGTAACTACGTTCTCGCACTTCAAACCCATTAGCACAATTAGCCTAGAAGTCTTCAACTGCATGCGTATGCACACAATTTTGGCCAAGATGTAATTCAAAAACACCACGAGGATCATATGTAGGCCTCCTGTCGAATAATTTGAGACCATACTTGGATGATTCATTACCAATTACCTTGGCATTTGCTCCAGATCTGCATCAATAAATACTCATCCCAAGTGGAAAATTAAAAGCTGCCTTGTGTCTGCTACGCAAAAATGTATGAACTTCATAGGCTTGCCTCAAAAATTCCATAAATGTTGTTTCATTTGTAGAATATCTCGGCAACATGGCTGGCCATATACTCTGATGTAGGAAAAAGTGGGAAACTAGATAAACCAATCTGCCCAATCTGCCATTGCCATTCTAGCATCTGCTAAAAACTGTATATGCAACTCATTGTCCATGTCTCGCATTGCATGCATCAGGAATGCATCATTTACCCCCTGTTATGTCATTCAGCTCGAGAAATTTCTAACTACGGGAAATGGTGATAAACATGCTGAATACCCAGGGTTCCAACAACATTCAAACCTCTGAATTGACCCTGAAAAGCCATCAAATACAAAAGGTATGACATCATGTGGAATTCATGAGCCCTTTGAAAATCAAGTATTTGTTGGTGGAGACTATCACTGATGAGTGCCAACCAATCATAGAATTCGGTTCCATCAACAATCTAGGACATGATGTAAAACATCCAAGGCTGGAACTTGTTAGCATCTCTTTGACTCGTGATCCATCTTAGCAGAGTAATCATTATTGCATGTTCTTTCTTGAATTCTCCACGTCCAACATTCTTTGGCATGACATTCTGCTTTTCTTTTAACCCCCTCTGACCAATCTTTTTTTGGTATTTTTCTTTATCATTATTCCAAACCCTCTTACATACTTTAATTGAAACAATTAAGTTTTCCCTCCAGACTGGTATTGTAAAACACTTTTCAATGTCGTTCGACCTCAAGCTACATAGCACACGTCTATCTCTTGATTGGATTTCTCTTGTGACCAAATTGTAATGCGTCATACAAATAATTACAAATTCGATACTTTGCATTGTGATGGGAAAGGATGCTGTTGCAAGCAAACCGAAGTGTCCTAGATTTCTGATAGCATTATTTCCTACATCCTCCAAAGAATGTAAATTGATCACTGGGAGTAGTTTATGCAAGTATGTTTCACAAGTTCTCAAGTAATCGTGAACCAACGTCATTTTGGGCCTGATTTGTGTTGGAGAGTACTGCATACTGAAGGATTTGAAAATTGACTGTGAACACGCCTATGTCGGAAAAATCTTGGACAAATGGCTGAAAATTACTTCCTAATTTTTAGAAAAAAGTAGATTCCGAGCAAAAAAGTTGGCACGTGGGTTTTGTAGGCAATTTCATTTTGAAGCAACCTAGATCGTCAGATTTTGAAAAAACAGAGACATTCCTGAAAAAGCAGCAAAAAAATAGATTCCTGAAAAAAGCAAAACTCCCAATCTTCAAAAGGATGAAATATTGGATGGACCCATCTCGATAAAAACTGAAAAAGCTTTAGTCCAATTTCTAAAAAATGATCCCCTTGAAAAAAAGGACCTTGAAAAAGTGAGCCTCCCTGCTTCCTCAACTCGAAACTATGAAGAACGCTAAAAAAAAGTTTGTTTGGGTCTTCAAATCTTCTTTGAAAGAAAAATAAAAATCCTTCCTCTTGATGCAACCTACAAAAGATGATGAAATAAAGAAGCCAAATGTTTGTCTTTATAGATCTTTAGGGTGAAAAAGCAACTTTCTTTGTGAAAGAATAAAACTTGGATCTCATCCATGAAGAAAGCAACTTTTAAAGCACAAATATAAGTGGATGTCTTCAAATAGGAAGAATCCCTATTTTGTAGCTACCTATGGCTTCATGTGTAAGATGACGAAAAATATCTTCTTTTGATGATCTCATCGAACATGCGAGTTGACAGAAGTGTTAGCCAATTTCTCTTCGTTTTCAACACTTCTGCACTTGTTTTGACTCAAGTATGACATGTCTCTGACTTCAACAAGATGGTAAAATGTCATCATTGACTGAAAAAGCTGAATTATCCTAACATTTTAGAGACCTATCAAATGAGATTCCATCCCCAGCCTCCAACTGACGATCTGGCATCGTTTAACTGTGAATCTAACTTCTGGAAATGAACACCAGACGAAGATCAAGAAATAGTTGTCAGAAAACACTGCAAACTTAGGAAAAATTCTAACTCTGAAGAATCTGGGCGCCCCAAGCCTCCTGGGGTGCCTAATTTATCATTCCTTAGCCATTTTTTTCTAAAAATTTCAACTTTTTCAAATTCTTGATTTGTGTGCGCGTTCCGGTCGCTGTGACCCCTGTTTGACTGTTGATTTCTATCTGTTGGGACAAAATTGAGTTTGATGATATGGCAGATAGGCAGACCTGATGAAAACTGAGCTGACTATAATCTCTGTCTACCTTGGGAAACGTGTCAAACTGATCTACTTTGAACCGGACCAGGCTGATGGAGGGAGATTTACGTTTTTTGGGAAAAACTCAAAAATATACTAAGTATGGTAGGTTTGGGCTCCCCAAGCCTCCTTAGCGCCTGGCTTTTGATGCCTTAGAAAAATTTCTAAAAATTTCAAATTTTATGCCATTTCTCATTGTTTGTGCTAACAGCTCCTGTTTGATCTTCGTTTTTGGCCGTCTGGGTGACTGCTGAGGTGAAACAAAGGATGATCTGAGTACCTTGAACATATCTATGATGAAATCCTAGCTTTTACCAATGTTTGACTGAGTTTCACCAACCGGGAACGAGCTGACGGAAGCATTTTTATGTTTCTCAAAAAACATAAAAAAACTAACACTAGAGAAGTTGGACGCCCCCAGCCTCCAGGGGCGCTTGGTTTCTTTAGATTTAACAATTTTTTTGATTTCCAACTTTTATTTGCAACTTGCTCCATTTTGCGTGCCGACAGCGGCTTCCTGATGTCGATTTCGACAAATTCGTCAGTCAACTGCCACTAGATGGTGAATGAACTTGATAGCCTGGGTACATCTAATGAATTTTCTAGCTTTTCAGAACCTGATGATCAAAATGACTGCTTTTATGCCCACTGAAACTGACCGACGGAGACATTTCTCTCATTTTCTCGAAAAATGTAAATTTTTTTAACACTGGTGGGACTGGGCACCCCAAGCCTCATGGGGTGCCTAAAATCTTCAGACTTAGCCAAATTTTGTGATTTCTAAATTTTCTCCTCACCTCGGTTGCATCCTACTCCGTTTTATGTGCTTCATTGAGTCGATGATTGTTCGTCGATTCTACGTCGTTGGAACAATGTTGAAAACCTGAGAATGAGCTCTGAAAAATGAACTTCCTCTGTTGATGACCTCAGAGCACACGCTTCGCCTTTTGAAAAAATAGAAATGACCCAGTAGAGAAAACTTGACCTTTTGTAGATTCCATCTGGACCATGCTGATCGTGAAGCAAAATCGACCAATGAGAATCAAGCGTGACACTTAAGTCAGAGATTCTATTTTTAGAAAGTTTTGCATGACACTGGTGGGACTCGGCGCCTGAAATCTTCAGACTTAGCCAAATTTTGTGATTTCCAAATTTTCTCCTCACATTGGTTGCATCCTGCTCCGTTTTACGTGCTTCATTGAGTCGACAATTGTTCATCAATTCTGCGTCATTGGAACATCGTTGAAAACCTTAAAACGAGCTCTGGAAAATAAACTTCCTCTGTTGACAACCTCAGAGCACACGCTTCACCTTTCAAAAAAGTAGAAATGACCCAGTAGAGAAAACTTGACCTTTTGCAGATTCCGTATGGACCACATTGATCATGAAGCAAAATCGACCAATGAGAATCAAGCGTGACACCTGAGTCAGAGATTCTATTTTTAGAAAGTTTTGCCAGCATCCATATCTCAATAAACCCATAAAACCTAATTTGACGTCTATTTTTAGAAATTTTCTTTTTTTCACTTTTTAACGAAAAATTTCTAGACTTGTTCAAAATGCCTTAATGAAGCAAAAATTTTGATTGGGTGCACCAATTGGCTCTGTCTGGGAACCATGTCGGATACTTACGGCATAGGAGGACCGAGAATCTCTAGACTTTTTGAGCTTGGACCAATGCCTTATCAGTTGGGCAATAGAGTTAAGTCACTTTCCTAATCACCTAGAACAAGACTTTTCCCTACATCACCTAAAACCCGACTTCCTAAAAAAAACACCTAAATAGTTGAAACTTTATAGAATACAAAGAACACAACTGTCACATTATAAAAAGGGAAATACATTACGACATAACGATCACATTACAGAAAGGGGAAACACATCACGAGAACAAAAAGTGTTTCACGCGCTCTTTTTCCTGAGCGAGGATGAGATGAAATTAAGACTATCACATAAAACCATCAACCGACTCAGAAAAGTAAGAACCATTTCTCCTTAGTTGTGAAGATTATCTTGGTAGCACAAAATTTTTCTTTCTTTGCAACATCTCCTCAAAGAGCCACGATTCAGGAGGGTATTCTCGTTCAGGCCACAAGAAGTTCATGAGGAACTAGTTGATACGCCAAAGATCAGGTGGAGCATCTTCTTCTAAAGCAAGCAACCTCTGCAACAGGTGAAGGTACAAAACTTCCTTCTAAAAATATGTAGGAAAATCTTGTGGCCAAAGTATATCTATGGGGATGGTTATCACCACATATTGAATATGGGTTTCATTTATATCTTGTACACATGCAACTTTGAACTCGGTCAATGCATCATCTTCTGGAAAAGGTGTAAGTTGTTCATACACAACTCTCATTACTGATTCTTGGCTTATAGGATCCACAACTGTCGTTGCCAATTTTTCAAGAGCTTCTTCTTCTTCATTGGTTGTGTTTTCATCCATCCAATCCTCAGAGTTTGACAGATCATCCAGGTCTGAATGTTTAGACTCTTGATCATTATCGATAACATCTTCACCTGACAAATCACTTTCCCATTCATTATCTTGAACCTCATCATCCTCTGTAGAGTAATCTTCTTGAATGTAGATATCCGACATCGTTTCATCT
Source organism: Cunninghamia lanceolata (assembly GCA_027924645.1). NCBI lineage: Eukaryota > Viridiplantae > Streptophyta > Pinopsida > Cupressales > Cupressaceae > Cunninghamia > Cunninghamia lanceolata. Next base: position 3,067,481 of record BSBN01000743.1, read on the forward strand.
TCAGCATTCATGTATCTTTCTTCTTCTGGTAAGTAGGTGGAATCAAATACAGATTCATTTGAGCTATATACTTCTTCATCTTCTTGATCAATTTCACACAACATATCTCACAAAACATTTGTCAAGAATTTCTGACTTTTCAATATCATCCTCTTTAGTGACCAAAACTGAATATTCCATGAACTCTTCTTCTTCCCTGTAGACTTCTTCGTATGTTGCATTCAACACTGGTTATATAGTATCAGTGATGTCTTTTTCTTGTATAGGTTCATAGACGGATTCAACATCGTCCTCTTCACTAGTGTGTATGAAGGATTCTTGGGACACAGGTGAAGACGGGCTCTATTGTAAAGAAAAATTTGCAGTATCTTCTGTTGAAGAATCACTTTCCCACTGATGTAGAAAACAATTTAGATATGATGATGAATCTTCCATATGATCTCAAGCTCTGAAAAATTCTTCGAGGAAGAAATCATCTTTAAAGTGAAGATCTCGTTCTTGCTCCAATTGCAATGCTTCTTTGGTCTCTTCTTTGGATGTATCTGACATAGGTTCTTCAAACCAACCTTCAAAAGATGAGAAAAGCAAATCTAATTTATCATTATTTTTCTCTTGAGAAGATTGTCGCACTTCTTCTCCCTCAAGGAAAGTTTGTAAATTGTACATTTCTTCGGATTCTTCCTCTGATTCGTCAACCGAACAAACAACTTCCTAATTTTTTTTAGTTATTTCAGACAGCGTACCATATGTACCAGGACCCGTTTCTTGATATAGCACTTGTGCTTGAGGATCCTAAAATTTTACCACTGTGAACCATGACTTGGTTTCTGGTTCCAATTTGAAACTGCCATTTTTTAATGGAATGGTTGTAGATGACCAATCCAATTGTATTTCTCCTCCAAGATCTTTGCAGAAGCTTCTACTTAACAGCATCGCATAACTGGCTAGAATGTTGGCTACCAAGATAGTCATCATTATTTTCTTCTCTAGGCAGGCCGCCAACCGTACTTGAGCATCCTTCAATTGTCTAACCAACGACACTAACTTAGACTCAAGTGAATAACACTTGTCATGCATTTTGATGCATGAGAGTCCCAAAGCGTTCATCGCCTACAAAGGCATGACGTTGTCTGAGGCTCTTGAATCAATGATACAATTACTCAACTTATAGCCTCCTATATACAGAGAGATATAGAAAGGCTTGGGCTTCTCTCCTGTTGGAACGGAAGATTCAAGCAATGTAGCTTGTATGACGGTCTCCTTCTTGGAATACTGAACAATTCTTTCCAGCTGATCTGGATGGTCTTGAAGATACTCCAGCTGAGAAATCTACACCTTTGTCTTCATCATGGAATCCACTATATCAAAATTTGCCAAAGATGAATCTTGAGTGGCTTTGACATTTTCCTGTGGTGGCTTAACATTAGAAGTGGAAGCCATTTCCTTCCCCTTTTCTTTCAATCTTAGCTTATTCCCTTCTTCTTTCTGTGCTTTGAAATTCTGAGCACATGTAAACACATGCATCGAGAGATTTTCATGATTCACTGCAAGAGAATATTGATGAAGATCCTGTTGTTCTTCCTTTATTATAACAGGCTCATTCTGGAAGTATCCTGTAGTAGATTCACCATCAAAGTTGTCCGTCTGTGGTAAAACAATGTTCGCACTTGGGGAAGGGACAATGCTTGAAATGGGTGCAGCATCAGCATATCCCATGATTTGATTCATTCTTAATTTTTTAGGACATGTGGCTACAATATGTGCATCAGTCTCATGAAAGGAACAAAACACTTCATTTTGAGCAGCATCAATTGCTTGTCTTGGTGGTGGTGCTGGCAACCTGGGCCTGTAATTATTGAAAGGTTGAAAATTATTCCTCTTAGGCTGATATGGTTGATGTGGTTGATACTGTTGTTGTGGTTGATATTGTTGTTGTGGTGACTGATACGGCTGTTGTGCAAGTTGCCCCTGAGCAGGTAACTGTCTCTTCATAATAGCCACTTCATTTGCTATCTTATGTAGTAGTGGATCCGTAGAACTCTAAACAAGAGGCCTGATTGAATCCATCTTCATCTTGCTAGAGGTAATCATGTCATCCTCTAACATGATGGCATTTTCTAGTGCATTGGATAATTCTGTTTCATTAGCTGATCTAAAAAAAAGGCTATCTCAGAAGGGAGAGCGTTAATGAAACTGCTCAATAGAATTTGCGTAGATGGATTAAGTGTATGAGAAAGGCATGTAACCAGGCGATTAAACCTTGCCACAAATTCCCTCATTGGTTCATTGTTTTCCATCTTTGAATTTGAGAGTTGGGCGAACAATCTGTGACCGTCTATGGCATGCTTGAACCTTGCCAAGAATTTATCACTTGTAGTTGCCCAACTTGTAACGATGTCTAGTTCCAGATGATTGAACCAATCGGCAACATTTCCAACGAGAGTCTCAACGAAGAGATGCACAGCAACATCTTCATGTGATACATGCAAAATGACGCAAGTTGTTGTGAATGTAGAGATATGTTCATCAGGATGTTGAATGCTTCTCTAACTTCTGTAGGATCAAGATCTTGGAAGAAAGGATCCGTAACACCGCCTTTTCCCCTTCTTGAATAAACCCTATGAGCTAGGATTATCTACTGCCACGCGGGAAGTGGTAATACTGGTCTTCCTGCTACAAGATCTGCTTTGTGTTCTTCTTCGTCAAGAATAGTAGCCGTGCTTCTCCACTGATCAGTACTTTCCTTTTATGCAAATATGAAACTCCTTAGGCTACTAATGATGTCTGTTTGCTCTTCTTCCCCTTGTACAAGATTTGGTTGAATAGCAGGTGGTGTAAGATTTCACTGTTGAACTGGAGTAGAAGGATGCCAAAGAGTCATTCCCGTGACATAAGCCTAAGTTTGCTTGAAGTTTTATGCCTCGTGCCCCACGGTGAGTGCCAGAAAACTGTTGGCGTTTCAATCTGCACCTCTGGAATGCGAGTTGGAAACAGGCAGCTATGCACAGATAAACTGCTCTCCTATTGGAAGGGGGAGTTCCCTTTTTGCTGATGTTCACTGAAAGATAAATAAAACCAAATTTTGCCTATCTTCTTTTTTATTCTCAGCTGCGAGCACAAGGTTATAAAACTCTAAATGTTGCAGAAGAGGTTTTTTCCTTTTTTAAAACTTCTGCTACAACTAAGCATAGACTAACGACACTTTTTATCTCCTAAGTAAATTCAGAGCAAAGGAAATTAAAAGTGAACAAGGAATGATTGTTTTAACACAAAAACTTAAGTAAATTTCTCCTAGATTCACATCACAAGACTTATAGTACTTTAATGATAAAAGCTGAAATGAAAGCTATAGAAGCCACACATCTAACGACAAAAACTTGATGAATCGAGATAGAAAATCAGAGCAAAATAGGCATGAGACTTCTATTCAATATCACAAAGTTGGTATAACTCCAAGACAGAAATACTGTAGCAAAAGGCAGGCATACATCAAACAATCAAACACCGGAGAGCAAATTACACAAAGTGAACAAACACTTGAAATAACAAATCTGTAGGCTAGAATAGGCACAGCAAAATATGTTATCACAAAAGTTGATACCTTACAATGGGCAAGGCTACCCTTATTTATACTAAAAATCAAAGGAGTAGGGAACCCTAAAATCTCCTTGATTAACCCTAACTTGCCAACTCGCAAGCTTTATTACTATTCTAAGACAAAGATACAACTAACAAATGCTTTAAAGCGATTTGCTTTAAAGCAAAGAAAACTCCAACTAATACAAAAGTGAATTCTTTTTCTAAATAAAGAATTGACGAGCTTAGGATGAAAACAAATGCTTTAAAATAAAAAGCATTTGATTTAAAGTTGCTTTCTCTTGAAATGCATCCTCATCAACATTCTTGCTTTTTGGTGATGTCGTCCATTGATATTCTAGGAAACAATATCTTCTAAAAAGCGAGTGACTGCATCTTTTCCAGGAACATTGATACTCTCTAGAATGATATTTTAATTCTCTAACATTTCTTCGCCACCTGCAACCATCTAAAGAAATTCATGAACTCCACCCACAGCCTTTTTAAAATTTACCATCATTGCGACAAAATGACCCATCTTACCAGTATTGATATCATCATTAAAATTGTTGTGGACGAGAGTCTGGAACTCTGCTTGCACTTCCCTGAGATCATATAGGGTACCATCTTCTTTTTCATATGAACATGGGATCTAAGAAACAAAAGATCTGACGAACATGAGGACATTGACCACCTTTTCTTTTCATTCTGCTAACTCTAAAATTATACTATCATAAGTTTTTACTGTGAAAAGATAGTGCGCTTTGCAAGTAGAGATTGTCTTCTTATCATCAGCTAAATCAACATAAGCAAGTGCTATCTTCAAGTCCGAGATAATGATCTCAAATACTGGTCTATTTTCTGCCATAGTCTGTTGTAACCCATGGATGCCTTGGCGTAAATCATGAGTATTACACTTTAATTGATAAAACTCTGAAAGTACAACTCTCCCTTTAGTCACAAATTTTTCCACCTAATTATTCATGTGCCTCCCATAGAGGACCAACTGACTGAAATGTCGTTGATCGGCTGGTGATTCAAGATTCAGTGGAAGCAATAAATCATCCTGTGATGTGCCATGGAAAAGGTTGGAAATGTACTACCGCAACTACCTAACTTCAGCCTTGAGAGCTGCTTTGTCTTCTCCATCTTTCAACACCCTTTCCTTCAAATTATTCACTGCAACCTCAAAAAGATTTACATCTATATGGCGGGTACTTCTACCAAGGTTAGCTTTGACAACCTCGACATCATCAGTACTTCTATCTTCAGACGGTGTTGCAGTTTCAAGGATTATTTCTCCATCTGCATTCTTTTCAATACGAACTTGCTTCTTTAGCTTCTTGTATGGTGTGTCTTGGTAGACGCTTTTAAGCTCTGTTAAATCCAGCTGATATGAGGGCTTTCTCCTCTTCCTTCTCTGAATGTTTTCTAGCCAGGATGAACCATCCTCTCTTGGAAACTCGGTTCTAACCTCATCAGCTCCTGATGAACCAATGTGTGCATCAAAGTTGCGAATCGGTGAATCTGGCTCTAAATCTATGTGGATAGGAGAAGTGCTTGGTGAAGAAGGTGGAGAGACATGATCTAAAGGTAATGCTTCAACATGCGACGTTGGTTCAACAGGAACTTTTTATTCGACTGCTGGTTGTTCTTACTGGACACGAGCTGGAGACTCATCCTTTTTCCTCTTTAACTTAGCCATTTCTGTTCCTTCTGGAAGAACACTCGTAACTTTAACCCTTCATTTTTGTTTGGAAGTGGAAGGCTATGATGGTTGTACAACTAGTGGGTCTGCTACCAGAATATCATCCTTCCACTTATTCTTCAATAATATCAAACTATTTTTAACAACTCGACTCGTTCTTTCTTCAATGGAAGTGTTCTCTTTTACTGACCAATTAACTGGTGTCAATGATTGTTGCTCAACTTGGTCCCTGAAATACTTGGGAAGTAGAACTTCACCATTTTCTGTCAAACCCTCTACATCTTCTGATAGGATATCAGACATTTGTTGAAGAGTAAACGTGCTGTAACTGCGTTCTCGCACTTCAAACTCATCAGCACAATTAGCCTAGAAGTCTTCAACTGCATGCGTATGCACACAATTTTGGCCAAGATGTAATGCAAAAACACCATGAGGATCATATGTAGGCCTCCTATCGAATAATTTGAGACCATACTTGGATGATTTATTACCAATTGCCTTGGCATCTGCTCCAGATCTGCATCTGTAAATACTCATCCCAAGTGGAAAATTAAAAGCTACCTTGCGTCTGCTACCCAAAAATGTATGAACTTCATAGGCTTGCCTCAAAAATTCCATAAATGCTATTTCATCTGTAGGATATCTCGGCAACATGGTTAGCTCTCCTGAGAAGCCATATACTCTGATGTAGGAAAAAGTGGGAAACAGGATAAACCAATCAACCCATTCTGCCATTGCCATTCTAGCATTTGTTGAAAACCGTATATGCAACTCATTGTGCATGTCTCGCATTGCATGCATCAGGAATTCATCATTTACCCGCCTGTAATGTCATTCATCTTGAAAAATTTCTAACTGCGGGAAATGGTGATAAACATGCTGAATACCCAGGGTTCCAACAACATTCAAACCTCTGAATTGACCCTGAAAAGCCATCAAATACACAAGGTACGACATCAAGTGGAATTCATGATCCCTTTGAAAATCAAGTATTTGTTGGTGGAGACTATCATTGATGAGTGCCAACTAGTCATAGAATTCGGTTCCATCAACAATCTGGGACATGATGTAAAACATCCAAGGCTGGAACTTGTTAGCATCTCCTTGACCCTTGATCCGACTTAGCAAAGTAATCATTATTGCATGTTCTTTCTTGAATTCTCCACGTCCAACATTCTTTGGCACGACATTCTAGTTTTCTTTTAACCACCTCTGACCAATCTTTTTTCGGTATTTTTCTTTATTATTGTCCCGAACCCTCTTGGATTCTTCAATTGAAAAAGTTAAGTTTTCCCTCCAGACTGGTATTGTAAAACACTTCTCAATGTCGTTCGACCTCAGGCTATAGAGCACACGTCCATCTCTTGATTGGATTTCTCTTGTGACCGAATTATAATGCGTCATACAAGCAATTACAAATTTGATACTTTGCACTGTGATGGGAAAGGATGCTACTGCAAGCAAACCAGAGTGTCCTAGATTTCTGATAGTATTATTTCCTGCATCCTCCAAAGAATGTAAATTGATCACTGAGAGTACTTTATGCAAGTTTGTTTCACAAGTTCTCAAGTAATTGTGAACCAACGTCGTTTTGGGCCTGATTTGTGTTGTAGAGTACTGCATACTGAAGGATTTGAAAATTGACTGTGAACACTCCTATGTTAGAAAAATCTTGTTCAAATGGTTGAAAATTACTTCCTAATTTTTAGAAAAAAGCAGATTCTGAGCAAAAAAGCAAGCACGTGGGTTTTGTAGGCAATTCTATTTAGAAGCAACCCAGATCGTCAGATTTTGAAAAAAAATAGAGACTTTCCTGAAAAAGCAGCAAAAAAATAGATTCCTAAAAAAAGCAAAACTCCCAATCTTCAAGAGGATGAAATATTGGATGGACCCATCTCGATAAAAATTTAAAAAGCTTCAGTCTAATTTCTGAAAAATGATCCCCTTGAAAAAAGGACCCTGAAGAAGCAAGCCTCCCTGCTTCCTCAACCCGAAACTACGAAGAACGCTGAAAAAACACTTTGTTTGGGTCTTCAAATCTTCGTTGAAAGAAAAATAAAAATCCTTCCTCTAGATGCAACCTGCAAAAGATAATGAAATAAAGAAGCCAAATGCTTGTCTTTATAGATCTTTAGGGTGAAAAAGCAACTTTCTTTGTGAAAGAATAAAACTTGGATCTCATCCATGAAGAAAGCATATTTTAAAGCACAAATCCAAGTGGATGTCTTCGAATAGGAAGAATCTCTATTTTGTAGCTGTCTATGGCTTCATGTGTAAGATGACGAAAAATATCTTCTTTTGATGTCATCGAACAAACGAGTTGACATAAGTGTTAGCCAATTTCTCTTTGTTTTCGACATTTCTGCACTCGTTTTGACTCAAGTATGGTCTGTCTCTGACTTCAACAAGATGGCAATATGACATCCTTGACAGAAAAAGATGACTGATTCTGACATTTTGGAGACCTGTCAACTGAGATCCCATCCCCAGCCTCCAACTGATGATCTGGCATCATTTAACTGTGAATCTGACTTCTAGAAACTACCACCGAGCTGAGAAATAGCTGTCGAAAAACACTGCAGACTCACGAAAAATTCCAACTCTGAAGAATCTGGGTGCGCCAAGCCTCTTGGGGTGCCTAATTTCTCATGCCTTAGCCATTTTTTTTGGAAAATTTCAACTTTTTCAAATTCTCGATTTATGTGCTCGTTCTGGTCACTGTGACCCCTATTTGATTGTCGACTTCTATCTACTGGGACAAAACTGAGTCTGATGATCTGGTAAATAGGCAGACCTGATGAAAACTGATTTGACTGTACTCTTTATCTACCTTGGGAAACGTGTCAAACTGATCTGCTCTGAACCAAACCAGGTTGATGGAGGGAGATTTACGTTTTTTGGGAAAAACTCAAAAATATTCTAAGTATGGTAGGTTTGGGTGCCCCAAGCCTCCTGGGGTGCTTGGCTTTCGATGCCTTAGAAAAATTTCTGAAGATTTCAAATTTTATGCCATTTCTCGTTTTCCATGCTAACAGTTCCTGTTTGATCTTCATTTTTGGCCGTCTAGGTGACTGCTGAAGTGAAACAGAGGATAATCTGAACAACCTAAACATATCTATGATAAAATCCTAGCTATTACCAACGTTTGACTGAGTTTGACCAAATGGGAATGAGTTGACGGAAGCATTTTTACATTTCTTGAAAAATGTAAAAAACAACCCTTTAGAAGTTGAGCGCCCCAACCTCCAGGGACGCTTGGTTTCTTCAGATTTAACCATTTTTCTAATTTCCAACTTTCATTTGCAACTTGCTCCGTTTTGCGTGCTGACAACTACTTCCTGATGTCAATTTCGATGAATTCGTCAGTCAACTGTCATTGGATGGTGAATGAACTTGATAGACTAGGTACATCTAACGAATTTTCTAGCTTTTCAGAACTTGATGATCAAAATGACTACTTTTATGCCCACCAGAACTGACCGACGGAGACATTTCTCTCATTTTCTCGAAAAATGTAAATTTTTTTAACACTGGGGGGTCTGGGCACCCCAAGCCTCATGGGGTGCCTGAAATCTTCAGACTTAGCCAAATTTTGTGATTTCCAAATTTTCTCCTCACCTCGGTTGCATCCTGCTCCGTTTTATGTGCTTCATTGAGTCGACTATTGTTCGTCGATTCTACGTCGTTGGAACAATGTTGAAAACCTGAGAATGAGCTCCGAAAAATGAACTTCCTCTGTTGATGACCTCAGAGCACACGCTTCGCCTTTTGAAAAAGCAGAAATGACCCAGTAGAGAAAACTTGACCTTTTGTAGATTCCATCTGGACCACGCTAATCGTGAAGCAAAATCGACCAATGAGAATCAAGCATGACACCTAAGTCAGAGATTCTATTTTTAGAAAGTTTTGCCATCATCCATTCTCAAGAAACCCAGAAAACCTAATTTGACGTCTATTTTTAGAAATTTTGTTTTTTTGACTTTTTGACGAAAAATTTTCTAGACTTGTTGAAAATGCCTTAATGAAGCAAAAATTTTGATTGGGTACAACAATTGGCTCTACCTGGGGACCATGTCGGATACTTATGGCATAGGAGGACTGAGAATCTCTAGACTTTTTGAGCTTGGACCAGTGCCTTATCAGTTGGGCAATAGAGTCAAGTCACTTTCCTAATCACCTAGAACAAGACTTTTCCCTACATCACCTAAAACCCGACTTCCTAAAAAAAACACCTAAATAGTTGAAACTTTCCAGAAAACAACTGTCACATTACAAAAAGGGAAATACATTACGACATAACGATCACATTACAGAAAGGGGAAACACATCACGAGAACAAAAAGTGTTTCACGTGCTCTTTTTCCTGAGCGAGGATGAGCTGAAATTAAGACTCACATAAAACCATCAACCGACTCATAAAAGTAAGAACCATTTCTCCTTAGTTGTGAAGATTATCTTGGTAGCACAAAATTTTTCTTTCTCTACAACATCTCCTCAAAGAGCCACGATTCAGGAGGGTATTCTCGTTCAGGCCACAAGAAGTTCATGAGGAACTGGTTGATACGCCAAAGATCAGGTGGAGCATCTTCTTCTAAAGCAAGCAACCTTTGCAACAGGTGAAGGTACAAAACTTCCTTCTAAAGATATGTAGGAAAATCTTGTGGCCAAAGTATATATGTGGGAATGGTTATCACCACATATTGAATATGGTTTTCATTTATATCTTGTACACACGCAACTTTGAACTCGGTCAATGCATCATCTTCTGGAAAAGGTGTAAGTTGTTCATACACGACTCTCGTTACTGATTCTTGGCTTATAGGATCCATAACTGTCGTTGCCAATTTTTCAAGTGCTTCAAGAGCTTCTTCTTCTTCATTGGTTGTGTTTTCATCCATCCAATCCTCAGAGTCTAACAGATCATCCAGGTTTGAATGTTTAGACTCTTGATCATTATTGATAACATCTTCACCTGACAGATCACTTTCCCATTCATTATCTTGAACCTCATCATCCTCTGTAGAGTAATCTTCTTGAACGTAGATATCCGGCATCGTTTCATCTTCAGCATTCATGTATCTTTCTTCTTCTGGTAAGTAGGCAGAATCAAATACAGATTCATTTGAGCTATATGCTTCTTCATCTTCTTGATCAATTTCACACACAACATATCTCACAAAACATTTGTCAAGAATTTATGACTTTTCAATATCATCCTCTTTAGTGACCAAAACTGAATATTCCATGAACTCTTCTTCTTCCCCGTAGACTTCTTCGTATGTTGCATTCAACACTAGTTGTATAGTATCAATGAAGTCTTTTTCTTGTATAGGTTCATAGACGGATGCAACATCATCCTCTTCACTAGTCTGTATGAAGGATTCTTGGGACACAGGTGAAGACGGGCTATATTGTAAAGAAAAATCTGCAGTATCTTCTATTGATGAATCACTTTCCCATTGATGTAGAAAACAATTTAGATCTGATGATGAATCTTCCATATGATCTCCAGCTCTAAAAAAATCTTCTAGGAAGAAATCATCTTCAAAGTGAAGATCCTGTTCTTGCTCCAATTGCAATGCTTCTTTGGTCTCTTCTTTGGATGTATCTGACACAGGTTCTTCAAACCAACCTTCAAAAGACAAGAAAAACATATCTGATTTATCATTATTTTTCTCTTGAGAAGATTGTCGCACTTCTTCTCCCTCAAAGAAAGTTTGTAAATTGTACATTTCTTCAGATTCTTCCTCTGATTCGTCAACCACATAGACAACTTCCTAATTTTCTTCAGTTATTTCAGATAGCGTAACATATATACCAGGACCCATTTCTTGATATCTCACTTGTGCTTGAGGATCCTGAGATTTCACCACAGTGAACCGTGACTTGGTTTTTGGTTCCAATTTGAAACTGCCCTTTTTTAATGGAATGGTTTTAGATGACCAATCCAATTGTATTTCTCCTCCAAGATCTTTGCAGAAGCTTATACTTAACAACATCGCATAACTGGCTAGAATGTCAGCTACCAAGATAGTCATCATTATTTTCTTCTCTAGGCAAGATGCCAACCGTACTTGAGCATCCTTCAATTGTCTAACTAACGACACTGACTTAGACTCAAGCGAATAACACTTGTCATGCGTTTTGGTGCACGAGAGTCCCAAAGCATTCGTCACCTACAAAGGCATGACGTTGTCCGAGGCTCTTGAATCAATGATACAATTGCTCAACTTATAGCCTCCTATATACAGAGAGATATAGAAAGGCTTGGGCTTCTCTCCTGTTGGAACAGAAGATTCAAGCAATGTAGCTTGTATGACGGTCTCCTTATTGACATACTGAACAATTCTTTCCAGCTGATCTGGATGGTCCTGAAGATACTCCAGCTGAGAAATTTGCACCTTTGTCTTCATCATGGAATCCACTATATCAAAATCTGCGGAAGATGAATCTTGAGTGGCTTTGTCATTTTCATGTTGTGGCTTAACATTAGAAGTGGAAGCCATTTCCTTCCCCTTTTCATTCGATCTTAGCTTATCCTCTTCTTCTTTCTATGCTTTGAAATTCTGAGCATGTGTAAACACAGGTGTCGAAAGATTTTCATGATTCATTGCAAGAGAATATTGACGAAGATCCTCTTGTTCTTCCTTTATTATAACGGGCTCATTCTGGAAGTATCCCGTAGTAGATTCGCCATCAAAGTTGTCCATCTATGGTAAGACAACGTTCACACTTGGGGAAGGGACAATGCTTGAAATGGGTGCAACATCAACATATCCCAGGATTTGATTCGTTACTAAATTTTCAGGACATGTGGCTCCAGTATGTGCATCAGTCTCACGAAAGGAATAAAACACTGCATTTTGAGCAACATCAATTGCTTGTCTTGGTGGTGGTGTTGGAAACTAGGGCCTGTATTTATTGAAAGGTTGAAAATTGTTCCTCTTAGGCTGATATGGTTGATGTGGTTGATACTGTTGCTGTGGTTGATATTGTTGTTGTGGTGACTGATACGACTGTTGTGCAGGTTGCCCCTGAGTAGGCAACTGTCTCTTCATAATAGTCACTTCATTTGCTATCTTATGTAGCAGTGGATCCTCAGAACTCTGAACAAGAGGCCTGATTGAATCCATCTTCATCTTGCCAAAGGTAATCATGTCATCCTCTAACTTGATGGCATTTTATTGTGCATTGGATATTTCTATTTCATTAGCCAATCTAAAAAAAAGGCTATCTCAGAAGGGAGAGCGTAAATGAAACTGCTCAACGGAATTTGCGGAAATGGATTAAGTGTATGAGAAAGGCGTGTAACCAGGCGATTAAACCTTGCCACAAATTCCCTCATTAGTTCATTGTTTTCCATCTTTGAATTTGAGAGTTGGGTGAATAATCTGTGACCGTCTTCGGCACGATTGAACCTTGCCAATAATTTCTCACTCATAGTTGCCCAACTTGTAACGATGCCTAGTTCTAGATGATTGAACCAATCGGCAGAATTTCCAACGAGAGTCTCAACGAAGAGATGCACAGCAACATCTTCATGTGATACATGCAAAATGACGCAAGCTATTGTGAATGCAGAGATATGTTCGTTAGGATGTTGAGTTCCATCACCGTGGAATTGGGGAAAGTGCTTCCTTGACCCCTTTGGTGACTCGTGATGTGCTTGCGGGGCCAAAGGTCCAATGTTATTACCCCAAGGCAATGGTGGTGGTCGCCTCTGATTTGCATCATTGTGATTGTTATTATCCCATTCCTCTAGGCTGGATTACTGGTTCTTCTTGTGGTTCTTCCTTCTTGACTTTAGGAACTATGTTGGATGCTTCTCCAACTTCTGTAGGATCAAGATCTTAGAAGAAAGGATCCGTAGCACCGCCTTTTCCCCTTCTTGAATAAACCCTGTGAGCCAGGATTATATACTGCCACGCAGGAGGTGGTAATGCTAGTCTTCCTGCTCCAAAATCCACTTTGTGTTCTTCTTCGTCAAGAATAGTAGCTGTGTTTCTCCACTGATTAGGACTTTCCTTTTGCACAAATATGAACCTCCTCAGGCTACTAATGATGTCTATTTTCTCTTCTTCCCCTCGTACAAGATTTGGTTGAATAGCAGGTGGTGTAAGATTTCACTGTTGAACTGGAGTAGAAGGATGCTAGAGAGTCATTCCTATGACATAAGCCTAAGCTTCCTTGAAGTTTTATGTCTCGTGCCCCACGGTGAGCACTAGAAAACTGTTAGCGTTTCAATTCGCACCTCTAGAATGTGAGTTGGAAACAGGCAACTATGCATAGATAAACTGCTCTCCTATTGGAACGGGGAGTTCCCTTTTTGTTGATGTTCACTGAAAAGATAAATAAAACCAAATTTTGCCTATCTTCTTTTTGATTCTCAGCTGCGAGCACAAGGTTATAAAACTCTAAACGCTGCAGAAGAGGTTTTTTCCCTTTTTAAAACTTCTGCTACAACTAAGCATAGACTAACAACACTTTTAATCTCCTAAGTAAATTTAGAGCAAAGGAAATTAAAAGTGAACAAGGTGTTGGTTCCCAAAAATGCAGGTTGCTAACCCTAAGAGGATGCCAGACTCTATGTTTGGATTTGCAACGTTTTTGGACCAATTGACAGAGCTATTAGCTCCCTACACTTCAGGTCCTGCAAACCTAGGCGGGTGTACCTTTGTAACTAAAGCAGAATGAAAACTACATGACTTGATTGGATTAATAGATCTATCACAATGGCATAAAATATAATAGATGCAGTCTAAAAATTATCCTATTCCTAATGTACTGACTTGAAATAGAAATGTTTTGAATATGAGTTTGGATAGTAATGACTAGTGCCTACTTCTATTGGGCTATGGAGTCGATAAATGGATGAAGATTTAATGGAAACAGATGTATGAGGTAAGTTGATCTACTTCACAGTTTAACTCGAACTTGTAAGGCACATGGGATGTTTACACCTTATGCAAACGTGCAAGAATGTCAGTTATAATGCTCTTCTTATACTATCCCAATGATATTCCCCGTATTACTGTGAACAACTGAGAGGATGTTTAATTCTAGTGAGAAGAAAATTTAGACCAGACTTGTTTTGTAGAAAGGATTTACCTCTTGGCAGAGACCTTATGACAATTCTGATCAACTTCTTTATAGAAACCAACCAATTTGAACACACTGAATCAGCAAATGTGACCAGATAAATCAACAATATTCTTGATATGATAATTTAAATAATACAGAAAAACCATTGTGGAGACAACATTACAACATTTAGGATTTAATATTAACATTACAGCTGAACACTGAAAATAGATAACTGAATTGAAGCATTCTGTTCCATTAAATAAAAAAAATTGTGTATATAACAGTTCTGATGAGGCGAATGGGTGGAGTGGAATTAAATAATTTCCTACTGCTACCCTAAACCTACTGCCCTTTTCTATCTACTGATGATGTTCCTCTGTCCTCCTTTGATTTCACCTTTATACATACTGTGTATTTTAGGGTTGTGACCCTTCGCTTACCGTCCTGTGCGTCTCTTCATTTCCGTGAAGGACAACAATTTTTATTAACGCAAAATATTAGCCTCCGGCCCTTTAAAATTCAATTATTTCTCTTCATCTTTGTTAGGGTTTACTTTCATGTATCTTGATTCTTTATTTAATTAATCTTCCTGGGACTTGTATTCTCACGAAAATAATTTTCCAATATGACTATGATTGTTTGTTATATCCTCTTGCGCATATTTTCTCCCACTGGAAAAATATATTTTACCCTTCGAGTAAGAAACAATTTCTGCTCATGAAATCTTGTTTTTAACAACCTTGTGAAAATATTTTACATCCTTTAGTGAAAATATCTTATCTCCTACAACTTCCTCGGTGAAATATTTTGCATAAAATGTTCTCCAGTAAAATAATTACTTCGCTTGTGAATTTCTTGGTGAAAATGTTTTCTCACCTTTTGCATATACTTCCTCAAAATATTTTTAGGTAAAGTAATTACCTATCTCGTGAATTCGTTGGAAAATATTTTCTTTCATCCTTATAACCCCTTTGGTAAACTATTTCATATTGCATTTTAATATTTTACCCCGGGCATGCAGCTCTCATTTAAAATACTTACCACTTTTAATTAAATGACATTTCTCCCCAAAGAGGCATCCATCGGTATGAGGCATAAACTCGGTGTGTTTTAAAAATTTCTCTCCGATTTGCTTGGTCTTGCCGATGAGATTTTCATGGTGCAGTGACTTTAATAATATTTTTTATTGTCTTGCATAAACTCATTTTTTAAGTGAAAATATTTTCATGGGCCATTATACACATTTACACAAAATCTTCAATTAACGGCTTTGTGAAAATATTTCCCATCTTTATTTCAAAAATATTCTACATATTTCTCCTTGCTTCCATATCTCCTTTTCCATTGTTTTACCTCATTACTTTATTTACATAATACTTGGGCCCACAACATCGGTGTGACACATCAAATCGGTATGATTTACAATTTTTACTCCGATTCATTTTCTTCTGCCGATGTATTTTTATGCCTTGATTTTTATTTAGCATTTTACACATTCATATGTTAAGGTTATAACCTTTCTGATGCATCCCTTTATTTAATCAACTATCTTTAGTTTGATTAAATTAATTTCAACCTTTCTAAGCTTTGTATTCCCGTGCAAGATAATTTAATAATAATTATTTCCATCTTTGGCTGACAATCTTCACGCTTTCATTTATTCGTGTGCTTTTTCACCTTCACTGGGCTAGAATAATCATTTGTGTGAAAATAATTACTCCTTATGGTTTTACTAGCCATCTTATGCATTCTCACATAAAAATATTATTTAGGTAAAATAATTACCTATTTGATGAACTTCTCTAGAAAAGTATTTTTCTTCTGAGTAGAAAATATTTTGAATAAATTCTCACCTTATAACTCCTTCCATGAAAATAGGATATTTATTTGCACCTTTTGTAAATATTTATTCTCCTTTGAATAAACGTTTCATCTCACGGGACTCCATCGGCAAGACTTGTTAGATCGGTGTGACTTGAGATTTTCACTCCGATGGTATATCTCTTGCCGATGAGTTTTCCATCGGTGAGACCTATATGATGTCTTGCCGATGAAAATTTTTTTATAGCTTTTGTTCATCAGTGAGACTTTTGCTGAAACTGTGTCCATTGTAGCAAATTGTTATATCACGAAAAAGGATAAAAAGTATTCCCAGTTCTTTTAATTCCATTTCACACACCTTGCATGGTGATCAAAATAGGCCAACTAGCCTTCGGAATTAGCCTGAAAAACTAATCAAAACTTTTCCCGGAGCCACAAAAATACACCAACATGTTGAATTGTGATGGGGGAGTATGGTTGTCAGACGGATTGGCATGAAGTTATTGGGATTAAAAGCTGCTCGCAATCAAAGTAGCTCACTCAGCGTGTTTTGCACCTGTTTTAAACTCAACTGAAACCTATTATTTTGCCTCTTTGGAAAAATATCAAATCTGATATTGAGAAGCTGCCGTCTTGGGGATTAGTTCATTTAGGCCACATGAACATGTGTGCAAAAGGATTTTTCATCATTCCTCTTCCTTCATAAGATATCGGGTGTCAAAGTTGACCTTTCTGAAGCTGCCTGGGAATGCAGTCACAGAACTGTGTAAAATCCATTTGGATTTGCTTTTGAAAAAATATCAAACGAAGTGCTGGGACCTTGAGAATTGGCATGTGAGCACATTAACATGGGAAGAATTTGAGACATCAATTATTTTTTTATGAACACGACCCGATTGTTAGATATTACCTTCCAAATTAACCTCCTTGAAAACTGCCCCTTCAAAACCTGATTCGAGCTCACCAACTTGCAATTTTAAAAACCCATTAAATCTCTTCCTGGGAAGTTGTAACTGGAAAGTTGAGTTTATTTAGGCTTGATGAGTGCATGTGTAAGAGGATTCTTCACCATCCATCTTCTGTTATGAAATGGTAAGGGCCAAAGTTGAGCTCTCCGCAACTTTCTTGAAACACAGATATGGCAACTGAACTTTTTACATTTGCTTTTGATTTTGAAAAAATAGCAAACGAGATGTTGGGGTCCCATAAACTGGCATGAAAGTACATTATCATGAGGGGAATACAGAACACTAATTAGTTTGTTAGGATCATCATTTAGCTGCTAGATATCAACTTCCAAAGTTGGCCTCTCGGGCTGATTTCACATTGTGCAAGTAACAAACCTTATCAAAACCCTCCAACTTGGTTCTTCAAAACCTAGTCAAAATTGATCGTAGGAAGCTGAAATCAGGTGTGCTCACTTACATATGGCAGACAAACATGTTTATGAAATAATTTTGTATGAAGACGAACTGGCTCCGAATTATAATGCTTCAAAGTAGGCCATTTGAGCATATTGTGCAGGTGTATCTATGAGTGTTGAAATTGAATTTTTCATATGGGAACCTAAAATCTTGCAAAAATTGGTATGAAATTTTAGGTCCCAACAGTGGCTCTATCTGGGGATGTATGCCCCCTGCGGGCATAGCAAGATCCCAGATTTCTGGGGAGCAGACCAACGCCTTCTTCATTGGGTAACAGAGTCTACTTTTTGCCCCAAAACTGATATGGTCAAAAGACCATATTAGAAAAGAAAATCCACGTCTTTCCCCTATCAAAAACCTTGTTCTGATCATGTTGTAATGATACCCCATCTGCTTGACTAAATCTGTTCATATAGTTCAGTAATGCATAATAATTTATGCTGCAAGTGTGTTCTGTATTATTCGGTATCTGGAAGTCAGGCATAGTCTGAACACCTTCATCATTGCATGACATAAGGAAGTCATGATTATCAAACCTTGTAGGATGTCTTATTTTATCATATCTATTGTTATTCACCAAATGTTGGTTTTTTAATTGAATTGGAAAATGGAATAAATCAAGCTGCTTCTGACAAATGCTATAATCAATGCTGATTCCAACATAAAACACCGTATCTTCTTCCTTATCGCATCCATCTTCCCCACATGCTTGAGAGTCAATAATCTACCAATCATACATACAGGAATCATCAACCTCCTCTGGTTCAATGGACATCTTTATCTCTAGATCAGTATTACAAGAGAACTCATGACCACTATCTATCTCTTCTTTGCAAAAATGTGACTTGGGGAATACGACCTCATATATTTCATCATCTTTATCATGTTGAATGGATTCACTGTCAAAAGATATATGTGCTGGACACAGTATTTGGGAATCATCTTTATGTACATATCTTTGATATTCTTTGGTGAGTAATTCTGAAATATGCTCACTGTCAAGTGAGCATGTTTCTTCATCAACCCTCTTACTGAAATTTTCATCATTCTTTTCATCACTACTATAATGCTCAAAATTTGATGTACATATTTCATCAACCTCATCATTTATAGACTCTTTATCAGAATATCCACCTCCCTGACTGTCTAAATGCCTTTCATCTTCTTGATAACATGGATTTGAGAACACTTGAAATTCATTTTCTGGCATACCTTGGCAAAATGTCATCTGATCTTCTTCCATCTTTTCATCATACAATGGGTTTGAAAAATTTTGAAAATTATTTTCAGATATGTACACTTCCTCCTCATTGTGAGTTTGCCCTGTTTGAAAATAGTCATCCTCTTCATCTTCTTGTGCCATATCATCATACAATGGCTCTGAACAGGCTTGAAGATTATTTTCTGCCATGTGCACTTCCTCTTGATCAAGATCTTGAAAATATTCACCCTGGTTATCTGAAAAGATTTCATCCTCAGGATAGCATGGGTTTGGAAACATCTGGAGTTCATGTTTTGGTATACCCATCTTTTGAAAACAATGTTCTTCTTCCTCCCAACACTGCTGATTCATATATTGCGGTGGGTGGGCTGGGATAAAATTTGTTTGATATGGAGGCTGATAATAAACATTTTGTTGGGTGGGTTGATGAGAGTGCAGATTTTGATGTGACATATGTAGATGATGATATTGCGGAGCATATCGCTGTCCAGGTGGTGGATAGTATTCATTTTCTTGGTATGTTGCTAGTCCATCCATATCTGGCTGCATTGCTATATCAGTTTCTTCATATTTAGTATCATCGGATCCAACATTTATAATATCCTCGTGCCTTTTCCTTTCTATGATAGGAATCAATTTAACCAATTGGTCTATAGTAACTGGCTTTAATGATTCAGGCCAATTAGTAGACATAGGCACATAAGCAAGCATGAACATTTTAATAAATAAGGATACACTAGGTTTGAGATGAAAAGGTATCTGTTCATAGATATCCCCCAACCTGATGAACAACTTATATCCAGATTCTCCTTCATGTCTCCTTATTTCAAAGAATGCATCTAAAGGGCGTATGTTATATTTTTTCATATTTCATCAATTTTATTTTCAGAGTCGCCACCTCTTGTGAGAAGAGGAAAATTTCATCTTTCTGGGTTCTTGCCAGTAGAGTCTACCAATTTGTATTTGAATTTTGTGTAGAGTCGCCACCTCTATTTAGAGGACTAATCAATTTTTCTGGGTTTTTCTTTTCATCAGCAAGGCTACGCCTTTTAATTTTCTGACTCTAATAACATGGTCTACTACCAGGTTTCTCTATGTGTTCTCCCCAGTAGAGTCGCCATTTTGTTGGTTCCCAAAAATGCAGGTTGCTAACCCTAAGAGGATGCCAGACTCTATGTTTGGATTTGCAACGTTTTTGGACCAATTGACAGAGCTATTAGCTCCCTACACTTCAGGTCCTGCAAACCTAGGCGGGTGTACCTTTGTAACTAAAGCAGAATGAAAACTACATGACTTGATTGGATTAATAGATCTATCACAATGGCATAAAATATAATAGATGCAGTCTAAAAATTATCCTATTCCTAATGTACTGACTTGAAATAGAAATGTTTTGAATATGAGTTTGGATAGTAATGACTAGTGCCTACTTCTATTGGGCTATGGAGTCGATAAATGGATGAAGATTTAATGGAAACAGATGTATGAGGTAAGTTGATCTACTTCACAGTTTAACTCGAACTTGTAAGGCACATGGGATGTTTACACCTTATGCAAACGTGCAAGAATGTCAGTTATAATGCTCTTCTTATACTCTCCCAATGATATTCCCCGTATTACTGTGAACAACTGAGAGGATGTTTAATTCTAGTGAGAAGAAAATTTAGACCAGACTTGTTTTGTAGAAAGGATTTACCTCTTGGCAGAGACCTTATGACAATTCTGATCAACTTCTTTATAGAAACCAACCAATTTGAACACACTGAATCAGCAAATGTGACCAGATAAATCAACAATATTCTTGATATGATAATTTAAATAATACAGAAAAACCATTGTGGAGACAACATTACAACATTTAGGATTTAATATTAACATTACAGCTGAACACTGAAAATAGATAACTGAATTGAAGCATTCTGTTCCATTAAATAAAAAAAATTGTGTATATAACAGTTCTGATGAGGCGAATGGGTGGAGTGGAATTAAATAATTTCCTACTGCTACCCTAAACCTACTGCCCTTTTCTATCTACTGATGATGTTCCTCTGTCCTCCTTTGATTTCACCTTTATACATACTGTGTATTTTAGGGTTGTGACCCTTCGCTTACCGTCCTGTGCGTCTCTTCATTTCCGTGAAGGACAACAATTTTTATTAACGCAAAATATTAGCCTCCGGCCCTTTAAAATTCAATTATTTCTCTTCATCTTTGTTAGGGTTTACTTTCATGTATCTTGATTCTTTATTTAATTAATCTTCCTGGGACTTGTATTCTCACGAAAATAATTTTCCAATATGACTATGATTGTTTGTTATATCCTCTTGCGCATATTTTCTCCCACTGGAAAAATATATTTTACCCTTCGAGTAAGAAACAATTTCTGCTCATGAAATCTTGTTTTTAACAACCTTGTGAAAATATTTTACATCCTTTAGTGAAAATATCTTATCTCCTACAACTTCCTCGGTGAAATATTTTGCATAAAATGTTCTCCAGTAAAATAATTACTTCGCTTGTGAATTTCTTGGTGAAAATGTTTTCTCACCTTTTGCATATACTTCCTCAAAATATTTTTAGGTAAAGTAATTACCTATCTCGTGAATTCGTTGGAAAATATTTTCTTTCATCCTTATAACCCCTTTGGTAAACTATTTCATATTGCATTTTAATATTTTACCCCGGGCATGCAGCTCTCATTTAAAATACTTACCACTTTTAATTAAATGACATTTCTCCCCAAAGAGGCATCCATCGGTATGAGGCATAAACTCGGTGTGTTTTAAAAATTTCTCTCCGATTTGCTTGGTCTTGCCGATGAGATTTTCATGGTGCAGTGACTTTAATAATATTTTTTATTGTCTTGCATAAACTCATTTTTTAAGTGAAAATATTTTCATGGGCCATTATACACATTTACACAAAATCTTCAATTAACGGCTTTGTGAAAATATTTCCCATCTTTATTTCAAAAATATTCTACATATTTCTCCTTGCTTCCATATCTCCTTTTCCATTGTTTTACCTCATTACTTTATTTACATAATACTTGGGCCCACAACATCGGTGTGACACATCAAATCGGTATGATTTACAATTTTTACTCCGATTCATTTTCTTCTGCCGATGTATTTTTATGCCTTGATTTTTATTTAGCATTTTACACATTCATATGTTAAGGTTATAACCTTTCTGATGCATCCCTTTATTTAATCAACTATCTTTAGTTTGATTAAATTAATTTCAACCTTTCTAAGCTTTGTATTCCCGTGCAAGATAATTTAATAATAATTATTTCCATCTTTGGCTGACAATCTTCACGCTTTCATTTATTCGTGTGCTTTTTCACCTTCACTGGGCTAGAATAATCATTTGTGTGAAAATAATTACTCCTTATGGTTTTACTAGCCATCTTATGCATTCTCACATAAAAATATTATTTAGGTAAAATAATTACCTATTTGATGAACTTCTCTAGAAAAGTATTTTTCTTCTGAGTAGAAAATATTTTGAATAAATTCTCACCTTATAACTCCTTCCATGAAAATAGGATATTTATTTGCACCTTTTGTAAATATTTATTCTCCTTTGAATAAACGTTTCATCTCACGGGACTCCATCGGCAAGACTTGTTAGATCGGTGTGACTTGAGATTTTCACTCCGATGGTATATCTCTTGCCGATGAGTTTTCCATCGGTGAGACCTATATGATGTCTTGCCGATGAAAATTTTTTTATAGCTTTTGTTCATCAGTGAGACTTTTGCTGAAACTGTGTCCATTGTAGCAAATTGTTATATCACGAAAAAGGATAAAAAGTATTCCCAGTTCTTTTAATTCCATTTCACACACCTTGCATGGTGATCAAAATAGGCCAACTAGCCTTCGGAATTAGCCTGAAAAACTAATCAAAACTTTTCCCGGAGCCACAAAAATACACCAACATGTTGAATTGTGATGGGGGAGTATGGTTGTCAGACGGATTGGCATGAAGTTATTGGGATTAAAAGCTGCTCGCAATCAAAGTAGCTCACTCAGCGTGTTTTGCACCTGTTTTAAACTCAACTGAAACCTATTATTTTGCCTCTTTGGAAAAATATCAAATCTGATATTGAGAAGCTGCCGTCTTGGGGATTAGTTCATTTAGGCCACATGAACATGTGTGCAAAAGGATTTTTCATCATTCCTCTTCCTTCATAAGATATCGGGTGTCAAAGTTGACCTTTCTGAAGCTGCCTGGGAATGCAGTCACAGAACTGTGTAAAATCCATTTGGATTTGCTTTTGAAAAAATATCAAACGAAGTGCTGGGACCTTGAGAATTGGCATGTGAGCACATTAACATGGGAAGAATTTGAGACATCAATTATTTTTTTATGAACACGACCCGATTGTTAGATATTACCTTCCAAATTAACCTCCTTGAAAACTGCCCCTTCAAAACCTGATTCGAGCTCACCAACTTGCAATTTTAAAAACCCATTAAATCTCTTCCTGGGAAGTTGTAACTGGAAAGTTGAGTTTATTTAGGCTTGATGAGTGCATGTGTAAGAGGATTCTTCACCATCCATCTTCTGTTATGAAATGGTAAGGGCCAAAGTTGAGCTCTCCGCAACTTTCTTGAAACACAGATATGGCAACTGAACTTTTTACATTTGCTTTTGATTTTGAAAAAATAGCAAACGAGATGTTGGGGTCCCATAAACTGGCATGAAAGTACATTATCATGAGGGGAATACAGAACACTAATTAGTTTGTTAGGATCATCATTTAGCTGCTAGATATCAACTTCCAAAGTTGGCCTCTCGGGCTGATTTCACATTGTGCAAGTAACAAACCTTATCAAAACCCTCCAACTTGGTTCTTCAAAACCTAGTCAAAATTGATCGTAGGAAGCTGAAATCAGGTGTGCTCACTTACATATGGCAGACAAACATGTTTATGAAATAATTTTGTATGAAGACGAACTGGCTCCGAATTATAATGCTTCAAAGTAGGCCATTTGAGCATATTGTGCAGGTGTATCTATGAGTGTTGAAATTGAATTTTTCATATGGGAACCTAAAATCTTGCAAAAATTGGTATGAAATTTTAGGTCCCAACAGTGGCTCTATCTGGGGATGTATGCCCCCTGCGGGCATAGCAAGATCCCAGATTTCTGGGGAGCAGACCAACGCCTTCTTCATTGGGTAACAGAGTCTACTTTTTGCCCCAAAACTGATATGGTCAAAAGACCATATTAGAAAAGAAAATCCACGTCTTTCCCCTATCAAAAACCTTGTTCTGATCATGTTGTAATGATACCCCATCTGCTTGACTAAATCTGTTCATATAGTTCAGTAATGCATAATAATTTATGCTGCAAGTGTGTTCTGTATTATTCGGTATCTGGAAGTCAGGCATAGTCTGAACACCTTCATCATTGCATGACATAAGGAAGTCATGATTATCAAACCTTGTAGGATGTCTTATTTTATCATATCTATTGTTATTCACCAAATGTTGGTTTTTTAATTGAATTGGAAAATGGAATAAATCAAGCTGCTTCTGACAAATGCTATAATCAATGCTGATTCCAACATAAAACACCGTATCTTCTTCCTTATTGCATCCATCTTCCCCACATGCTTGAGAGTCAATAATCTACCAATCATACATACAGGAATCATCAACCTCCTCTGGTTCAATGGACATCTTTATCTCTAGATCAGTATTACAAGAGAACTCATGACCACTATCTATCTCTTCTTTGCAAAAATGTGACTTGGGGAATACGACCTCATATATTTCATCATCTTTATCATGTTGAATGGATTCACTGTCAAAAGATATATGTGCTGGACACAGTATTTGGGAATCATCTTTATGTACATATCTTTGATATTCTTTGGTGAGTAATTCTGAAATATGCTCACTGTCAAGTGAGCATGTTTCTTCATCAACCCTCTTACTGAAATTTTCATCATTCTTTTCATCACTACTATAATGCTCAAAATTTGATGTACATATTTCATCAACCTCATCATTTATAGACTCTTTATCAGAATATCCACCTCCCTGACTGTCTAAATGCCTTTCATCTTCTTGATAACATGGATTTGAGAACACTTGAAATTCATTTTCTGGCATACCTTGGCAAAATGTCATCTGATCTTCTTCCATCTTTTCATCATACAATGGGTTTGAAAAATTTTGAAAATTATTTTCAGATATGTACACTTCCTCCTCATTGTGAGTTTGCCCTGTTTGAAAATAGTCATCCTCTTCATCTTCTTGTGCCATATCATCATACAATGGCTCTGAACAGGCTTGAAGATTATTTTCTGCCATGTGCACTTCCTCTTGATCAAGATCTTGAAAATATTCACCCTGGTTATCTGAAAAGATTTCATCCTCAGGATAGCATGGGTTTGGAAACATCTGGAGTTCATGTTTTGGTATACCCATCTTTTGAAAACAATGTTCTTCTTCCTCCCAACACTGCTGATTCATATATTGCGGTGGGTGGGCTGGGATAAAATTTGTTTGATATGGAGGCTGATAATAAACATTTTGTTGGGTGGGTTGATGAGAGTGCAGATTTTGATGTGACATATGTAGATGATGATATTGCGGAGCATATCGCTGTCCAGGTGGTGGATAGTATTCATTTTCTTGGTATGTTGCTAGTCCATCCATATCTGGCTGCATTGCTATATCAGTTTCTTCATATTTAGTATCATCGGATCCAACATTTATAATATCCTCGTGCCTTTTCCTTTCTATGATAGGAATCAATTTAACCAATTGGTCTATAGTAACTGGCTTTAATGATTCAGGCCAATTAGTAGACATAGGCACATAAGCAAGCATGAACATTTTAATAAATAAGGATACACTAGGTTTGAGATGAAAAGGTATCTGTTCATAGATATCCCCCAACCTGATGAACAACTTATATCCAGATTCTCCTTCATGTCTCCTTATTTCAAAGAATGCATCTAAAGGGCGTATGTTATATTTTTTCATATTTCATCAATTTTATTTTCAGAGTCGCCACCTCTTGTGAGAAGAGGAAAATTTCATCTTTCTGGGTTCTTGCCAGTAGAGTCTACCAATTTGTATTTGAATTTTGTGTAGAGTCGCCACCTCTATTTAGAGGACTAATCAATTTTTCTGGGTTTTTCTTTTCATCAGCAAGGCTACGCCTTTTAATTTTCTGACTCTAATAACATGGTCTACTACCAGGTTTCTCTATGTGTTCTCCCCAGTAGAGTCGCCATTTTGTTGGTTCCCAAAAATGCAGGTTGCTAACCCTAAGAGGATGCCAGACTCTATGTTTGGATTTGCAACGTTTTTGGACCAATTGACAGAGCTATTAGCTCCCTACACTTCAGGTCCTGCAAACCTAGGCGGGTGTACCTTTGTAACTAAAGCAGAATGAAAACTACATGACTTGATTGGATTAATAGATCTATCACAATGGCATAAAATATAATAGATGCAGTCTAAAAATTATCCTATTCCTAATGTACTGACTTGAAATAGAAATGTTTTGAATATGAGTTTGGATAGTAATGACTAGTGCCTACTTCTATTGGGCTATGGAGTCGATAAATGGATGAAGATTTAATGGAAACAGATGTATGAGGTAAGTTGATCTACTTCACAGTTTAACTCGAACTTGTAAGGCACATGGGATGTTTACACCTTATGCAAACGTGCAAGAATGTCAGTTATAATGCTCTTCTTATACTCTCCCAATGATATTCCCCGTATTACTGTGAACAACTGAGAGGATGTTTAATTCTAGTGAGAAGAAAATTTAGACCAGACTTGTTTTGTAGAAAGGATTTACCTCTTGGCAGAGACCTTATGACAATTCTGATCAACTTCTTTATAGAAACCAACCAATTTGAACACACTGAATCAGCAAATGTGACCAGATAAATCAACAATATTCTTGATATGATAATTTAAATAATACAGAAAAACCATTGTGGAGACAACATTACAACATTTAGGATTTAATATTAACATTACAGCTGAACACTGAAAATAGATAACTGAATTGAAGCATTCTGTTCCATTAAATAAAAAAAATTGTGTATATAACAGTTCTGATGAGGCGAATGGGTGGAGTGGAATTAAATAATTTCCTACTGCTACCCTAAACCTACTGCCCTTTTCTATCTACTGATGATGTTCCTCTGTCCTCCTTTGATTTCACCTTTATACATACTGTGTATTTTAGGGTTGTGACCCTTCGCTTACCGTCCTGTGCGTCTCTTCATTTCCGTGAAGGACAACAATTTTTATTAACGCAAAATATTAGCCTCCGGCCCTTTAAAATTCAATTATTTCTCTTCATCTTTGTTAGGGTTTACTTTCATGTATCTTGATTCTTTATTTAATTAATCTTCCTGGGACTTGTATTCTCACGAAAATAATTTTCCAATATGACTATGATTGTTTGTTATATCCTCTTGCGCATATTTTCTCCCACTGGAAAAATATATTTTACCCTTCGAGTAAGAAACAATTTCTGCTCATGAAATCTTGTTTTTAACAACCTTGTGAAAATATTTTACATCCTTTAGTGAAAATATCTTATCTCCTACAACTTCCTCGGTGAAATATTTTGCATAAAATGTTCTCCAGTAAAATAATTACTTCGCTTGTGAATTTCTTGGTGAAAATGTTTTCTCACCTTTTGCATATACTTCCTCAAAATATTTTTAGGTAAAGTAATTACCTATCTCGTGAATTCGTTGGAAAATATTTTCTTTCATCCTTATAACCCCTTTGGTAAACTATTTCATATTGCATTTTAATATTTTACCCCGGGCATGCAGCTCTCATTTAAAATACTTACCACTTTTAATTAAATGACATTTCTCCCCAAAGAGGCATCCATCGGTATGAGGCATAAACTCGGTGTGTTTTAAAAATTTCTCTCCGATTTGCTTGGTCTTGCCGATGAGATTTTCATGGTGCAGTGACTTTAATAATATTTTTTATTGTCTTGCATAAACTCATTTTTTAAGTGAAAATATTTTCATGGGCCATTATACACATTTACACAAAATCTTCAATTAACGGCTTTGTGAAAATATTTCCCATCTTTATTTCAAAAATATTCTACATATTTCTCCTTGCTTCCATATCTCCTTTTCCATTGTTTTACCTCATTACTTTATTTACATAATACTTGGGCCCACAACATCGGTGTGACACATCAAATCGGTATGATTTACAATTTTTACTCCGATTCATTTTCTTCTGCCGATGTATTTTTATGCCTTGATTTTTATTTAGCATTTTACACATTCATATGTTAAGGTTATAACCTTTCTGATGCATCCCTTTATTTAATCAACTATCTTTAGTTTGATTAAATTAATTTCAACCTTTCTAAGCTTTGTATTCCCGTGCAAGATAATTTAATAATAATTATTTCCATCTTTGGCTGACAATCTTCACGCTTTCATTTATTCGTGTGCTTTTTCACCTTCACTGGGCTAGAATAATCATTTGTGTGAAAATAATTACTCCTTATGGTTTTACTAGCCATCTTATGCATTCTCACATAAAAATATTATTTAGGTAAAATAATTACCTATTTGATGAACTTCTCTAGAAAAGTATTTTTCTTCTGAGTAGAAAATATTTTGAATAAATTCTCACCTTATAACTCCTTCCATGAAAATAGGATATTTATTTGCACCTTTTGTAAATATTTATTCTCCTTTGAATAAACGTTTCATCTCACGGGACTCCATCGGCAAGACTTGTTAGATCGGTGTGACTTGAGATTTTCACTCCGATGGTATATCTCTTGCCGATGAGTTTTCCATCGGTGAGACCTATATGATGTCTTGCCGATGAAAATTTTTTTATAGCTTTTGTTCATCAGTGAGACTTTTGCTGAAACTGTGTCCATTGTAGCAAATTGTTATATCACGAAAAAGGATAAAAAGTATTCCCAGTTCTTTTAATTCCATTTCACACACCTTGCATGGTGATCAAAATAGGCCAACTAGCCTTCGGAATTAGCCTGAAAAACTAATCAAAACTTTTCCCGGAGCCACAAAAATACACCAACATGTTGAATTGTGATGGGGGAGTATGGTTGTCAGACGGATTGGCATGAAGTTATTGGGATTAAAAGCTGCTCGCAATCAAAGTAGCTCACTCAGCGTGTTTTGCACCTGTTTTAAACTCAACTGAAACCTATTATTTTGCCTCTTTGGAAAAATATCAAATCTGATATTGAGAAGCTGCCGTCTTGGGGATTAGTTCATTTAGGCCACATGAACATGTGTGCAAAAGGATTTTTCATCATTCCTCTTCCTTCATAAGATATCGGGTGTCAAAGTTGACCTTTCTGAAGCTGCCTGGGAATGCAGTCACAGAACTGTGTAAAATCCATTTGGATTTGCTTTTGAAAAAATATCAAACGAAGTGCTGGGACCTTGAGAATTGGCATGTGAGCACATTAACATGGGAAGAATTTGAGACATCAATTATTTTTTTATGAACACGACCCGATTGTTAGATATTACCTTCCAAATTAACCTCCTTGAAAACTGCCCCTTCAAAACCTGATTCGAGCTCACCAACTTGCAATTTTAAAAACCCATTAAATCTCTTCCTGGGAAGTTGTAACTGGAAAGTTGAGTTTATTTAGGCTTGATGAGTGCATGTGTAAGAGGATTCTTCACCATCCATCTTCTGTTATGAAATGGTAAGGGCCAAAGTTGAGCTCTCCGCAACTTTCTTGAAACACAGATATGGCAACTGAACTTTTTACATTTGCTTTTGATTTTGAAAAAATAGCAAACGAGATGTTGGGGTCCCATAAACTGGCATGAAAGTACATTATCATGAGGGGAATACAGAACACTAATTAGTTTGTTAGGATCATCATTTAGCTGCTAGATATCAACTTCCAAAGTTGGCCTCTCGGGCTGATTTCACATTGTGCAAGTAACAAACCTTATCAAAACCCTCCAACTTGGTTCTTCAAAACCTAGTCAAAATTGATCGTAGGAAGCTGAAATCAGGTGTGCTCACTTACATATGGCAGACAAACATGTTTATGAAATAATTTTGTATGAAGACGAACTGGCTCCGAATTATAATGCTTCAAAGTAGGCCATTTGAGCATATTGTGCAGGTGTATCTATGAGTGTTGAAATTGAATTTTTCATATGGGAACCTAAAATCTTGCAAAAATTGGTATGAAATTTTAGGTCCCAACACAAGGAATGATTGTATTAACACAAAAACTTAAGTAAATTTCTCCCATATTCACATCACAAGACTTATAGTACTTTAATGATAAAAGTTGAAATGAAAGCTATAGAAGCCACACATCTAACGACGAAAACTTGATGAATCGAGATAGAAAATCAGAGCAAAATAGGCATGAGACTTCTATTCAATATCATAAAGTTGGTACAACTCCAGGACAACAATACTGTAGCAAAAGGCAGGCATACAACAAATGATCAAACACTAGAGAATAGATTACACAAAGTGAACAAACACTTGAAATAACAAATCTGCAGGCTAGAATAGGCACAACAAAATATGTTATCACAAAAGTCGATACCTTACAATGGGCAAGGCTGCCCTTATTTATAGTAAAACTCAAAGGAGTAGGGAACCCTAAAATCTCCTTGATTAACCCTAACTTGCCAACTCGCAAGCTTTATTACTATTCTAAGACAAAGATACAACTAACAAATGCTTTAAAGTGATTTGCGTTAAAGCAAAGAAAACTCCAACTAATACAAAAGTGATTTTTTTTCTAATTAAAGAATGGATGAGCTTAGGATGAAAATAAATGCTTTAAAATAAAAGCATCTAATTTAAAGTTGCTTTCTCTTGAAATGCATCCTCATCAACATTTTTGCTTTTTGGTGATGTCGTCCATTGATATTCTGGGAAACAATATCTTTTAAAAAGTGAGTGACCGCATCTTTGCCAGGAACCCTGATACTCTATGGAATGATATTCTAATTTTCTAACATTTCTTCACCACCTGCAACCATCTGAAGAAATTCATTAACTTTGCCCACAGCCTTGTCAAAATTTACTATCATTGCGACAAAATGACCCATCTTACCAGCATTGATATCATCATTAAAATTGTTGCGGACGAGAGTCTGGAACTCTGCTTGCACTTCCCTGAGATCATACAGGGTACCATCTTCTTTTTCATATGAACACATGATCTGAGAAACAAAAGATCTGACGAAGTTGAGGACATTGACCACCTTTCCTTTCCATTCTGCTAACTCTGAAATTATATTGTCATAAGTTTTTTACTGTGAAAAGATATTGCGCTTTCCAAGTAGAAACTGTGTTCTTATCATCAGCTGAATCAACATAATCAAGTGCTATCTTCAAGTCTGAGATAATGATCTCAAACACTAGTCTATTTTCTGCCATAGTCTGTTGTAACCCATGGATGCCTTGGTGTAAATCATGAGCATTATACTTTAATTGATAAAACTTTGAAAGTACAACTGTCCCTTTAGTCACAAATTCTTCCACCCAATTATTCATGTGCCTCCCATAGAGGACCAACTGATTGAAATGCCGCTGATCGGCTGGTGATTCAAGATTTGGTGGAAGCAATAAATCATCCTGTGATGTGCCATGGAAAAGGTTGGAAATGTACTGCTGCAACTGCCTAACTTCATCCTTGAGAGCTGCTTTTACTTCTCAATCTTTCAACACCCTTTCCTTCAAATTATCCGCTGCAACCTTGAAGAGATTTACATCTATATGGCGGGTACTTCTACAAAGGTTAGCTTTGACAACCTCGAAGTCATCAACCTCGACATCATCACCACTTCTATCTTCAGGCGGTGTTGCAGTTTCAAGGATTATTTCTCCATCTTTGTTCTTTTCAATGCGAACCTACTTCTTCAGCTTATTGTCTAGTGTGTCTTGGTAGATGCTTTTAAGCTCTGTTAAATCTAGCTAATATGAGGGCTTTCTCCTCTTCCTTCCCAGAATGTTTTCTAGCCAGGATGAACCATCCTCTCTTGGAAACTAGGTTCTAACCTCATCAGCTCCTAATGAACCAATGTGTGCATCAGAGTTGCGAACCGGCGAATCTGGCTCTGAATCTATGTGGATAGAAGTGCTTGGTGAAGAAGGTGGAGAGACATGATCTGAAGGTAATGCTTCAACATGCAGCGTTGGTTCAACGGGAACTTCTGATTTGACTGCTGGTTGTTCCTGTTGGACATGAGCTGGAGACTCATCCTTTTTCCTCTTTAACTTAGCCATTTTTGTTCCTTCTGGAAGAACACTCATAGCTTTAACTCTTCGGTTTGGTTTGGAAGTGGAAGGCTCTGATGGTTGTACAAGTGGCGGTTCTGCTACCGGAATATCATTCTTCCAATTATTCTTCAAGAATATCAAACTGTTTTTAACAACTCAACTCGTTCTTTCTTCAATGGAAGTGTTCTCTTTTACTAATCAATTAACTGGTGGCAATGGTTGTTGCTCAACTTAGTCCCTGAAATACATGGGAAGTAAAACTTCATCATTTTCTGTCAAACCCTCTACATCTTCTAATAGGATATCAGACATTTGCTCAAGAGTAAACCTGATGTAACTACGTTCTTGCACTTCAAACTCATCAACACAATTAGCCTAGAAGTCTTCAACTGCATGCGTATGCGCATAATTTTGGCCAAGATGCAATGCAAAAACACCACAAGGATCATATGTAGGCCTTCTGTCGAAAAAATTGAGACCATACTTGGATGATTCATTACCAATTACCTTGGCATCTGCTCCAGATCTGCATCTGTAAATACTCATCCCAAGTGGAAAATTAAAAGCTGCCTTGCGTTTGCTACCCAAGAATGTATGAACTTCATAGGCTTGCCTAAAAAATTCCATAAATGCTATTTCATCTGTAGGATATGTCAACAACATGGCTAGCTCTCCTGAGAAGCCATATACTCTGATGTAGGAAAAAGTGGGAAACATGATAAACCAATTAGCCCATTCTCCATTGCCATTCTAGCATGTGCTGAAAACCGTATATGCAACTCATTGTCCATGTCTCACATTGCATGCATCAGGAATTCATCATTTACCTGCCTGTAATGTCATTCAGCTGAAAAAATTTCTAATTGTGTGAAATGGTGATAAACATGCCGAATAGCTAGGGTTCCAACAACATTCAAACCTCTGAATTGACCTTGAAAAGCCATCAAATACATAAGGTATGACATCATGTGGAAATCATGAGCCCTTTGAAAATCAAGTATTTGTTGGTGGAGACTATCACTGATGAGTGCCGACCAGTCATAAAATTCGGTTCCATCAACAATCTAGGACATGATGTAAAACATCCAAGACTGGAACTTGTTAGCATGTCCTTAACCCGTGATCCAGCTTAGCAGAGTAATCATTATTGCATGTTCTTCCTTGAATTCTCCACATCCAACATTCTTTGGCATGACATTCTGCTTTTCTTTTAACCTCCTCTGACCAATCGTTTTTCGGTATTTTTCTTTATCATTGTTCCAAACCCTCTTGCATTCTTCAATTGAAACAGTTATGTTTTCCCTCCAGACTGGTATTGTAAAACACTTCTCAATGTCGATCGACTTCAGGCTACAGAGCACACGTCCATCTCTTGATTGGATTTCTCTTTTGACCGAATTGTAATGCGTCATACAAACAATTACAAATTCAATACTTTGCACTGTGATGGGAAAGGATGCTGCTGCGAGCAAACCAGAGTGTCTTAGATTCCTGATAGCATTATTTCCTGCATCCTCCAAAGAATGTAAATTGATCAATGGGAGTACTTTATGCAAGTCTGTTTCACAAGTTCTCGAGTAATCGTGAACCAACACCGTTTTGGGCCTGATTTGTGTTGTAGAGTACTGCATACTGAAGGATTTGAAAATTGACTATGAACACGCCTATGTCAGAAAAATCTTGGACAAATGGCTGAAAATTACTTCCTAATTTTTAGAAAAAAACAGATTCTGAGCAAAAAAGTTGGCACGTGGGTTTTGTAGGCAATTCTGTTTTGAAGCAACCCAGATCGTCGAATTTTGAAAAAGCAAAGACTTTCTTGAAAAAACAACAAAAAAATAGATTCCTGAAAAAAGCAAAACTCCCAATCTTCAAGAGGATGAAATATTGGATGGACCCATCTTGATAAAAACTGAAAAAGCTTTAGTCCAATTTCTGAAAAATGATCCCCTTGAAAAAAGGACCCTAAAAAAGCAAGCCTCCCTGCTTCCTCAACCCGAAACTATGAAGAACGCTGAAAAAGCACTTCATTTGGGTCTTCGAATCTTCGTTGTAAGAAAAATAAAAATCCTTTCTTTGGATGCAACTTGCAAAAGATAATGAAATAAAGAAACCAAATGCTTGTCTTTATAGATCTTTAAGGTGAAAAAGCAGCTTTCTTTGTGAAAGAATAAAACTTGGATCTCATCCACGAAGAAAGCAACTTTTAAAGCATAAATCCAAGTGGATGTCTTCGAATAGGAAGAATCCCTATTTTGTAGCTGCCTATGGCTTCATGTGTAAGATGACGAAAAATATCTTGACGAAAAATATCTTCTTTCGATGTCATCGAACACGCGAGTTGACATAAGTGTCAGCCAATTTCTCTTCGTTTTCAACACTTATGTACTCGTTTTGACTCAAGTATGGCCTGTCTCTGACTTCAACAAGATGGCAAAATGTCATCATTGACTGAAAAAGCTAACTAATCCTGA
The DNA here is from genome assembly GCA_027924645.1 of Cunninghamia lanceolata. Taxonomy (NCBI): domain Eukaryota; kingdom Viridiplantae; phylum Streptophyta; class Pinopsida; order Cupressales; family Cupressaceae; genus Cunninghamia; species Cunninghamia lanceolata. The sequence goes on from BSBN01000743.1 coordinate 3,102,069, forward strand.
CATTTTGGAGACCTATCAACTTAGATCCCATCCCCAGCCTCCTATTGACGATATGACATCGTTTAACTGTGAATCTGACTTCTGGAAACAACCAGCGAGCGAAGATTAAGAAATAACTATCAAAAAACACTGCAGACCTAGGAAAAATTCTAGCTCTAAAGAATTTGGGCGCCCCAAGCCTCATGGGGTGCTTGATTTCTCATGCCTTAGCCATTTATTCCAAAAATTTTAACTTATTCAAATTCTCGATTTGCATGCGCATTCCAGTAGCTGTGACCCCGGTTTGACTGTCAATTTCTATTTGCTAGGACAAAACTGAGTCTGATGATCTAGCAGATAGGTAGACTTGATGAAAACTGAGCTGAATGTACTCTCTGTCTACCTTGGAAACGTGTCAAACTGATCTGATATGAACCGGACCGGGCTGATGGAGGGAGATTTACATTTTTCGGTAAAAACTAAAAAATATTTGAAGTATGGTAGGTTTGGGTGCCCCAAGCTTCCTGGGGCGCCCGACTTTCGATGCCTTAGATTTTTTTTGAAAATTTCAAATTTTATGCCATTTCTCGTTTTCCGTGCTAATAGCTCCTATTTGATCTTCGTTTTTGGTCGTCCGGGTGACTGCTGAGGTGAAACAAAGGATGGTCTGAGTAGCCTGAACATATCTGTGATGAAATCCTAGCTTTTACCAGTTTTTGACTAAGTTTGACCAAGTTAGACCAACTGGGAATGAGCTGACGAAAGCATTTTTACGTTTCTCGAAAAATGTGAAAAAAGTAACATTGGACAAGTTGGGCGCTCCCAGCCTCCAGGGGCGCTTGGTTTCTTTAGACTTAACCATTTTTCTAATTTCCAACTTTCGTTTGCAACCTGCTCTGTTTTACGTGCTGATAGTTGCTCCTTGATGTCGATTTTGACGAATTCGTCAGTCAACTGCCACTGGATGGTGAATGAACTAGATAGACTAGGTACATCTAACGAATTTTCTAGCTTTTCAGAAGTTGATGATCAAAATGACTGCTTTTATGCCCACTGGAACTGATCGACGAAGACATTTCTCTCATTTTCTCGAAAAATGGAAAAAATTTCTAACACTGGTGGGATTGGGTGCCCCAAGCCTCCTGGGGCGCCTGAAATCTCAGACTTAGCCAAATTTCATGATTTCTAAATTTTCTCCTCACCTTGGTTGCATCCTGCTCTGTTTTGCGTGCTTCGTTGAGTCGACGACCGTTCGTCAATTCTACGTCATTGGAACAACGTTGAAAACCTAAAAATGAGCTCCAGCAAATGAACTTCCTTTGTTGATGACCTCAGAGCACACACTTCACCTTCCAAAAAAGAATAAATGACCCAGTAGAGAAAACTTGACCTTTTGCAGATTCCGCTGGACCACACTGATCGTGAAGCAAAATTGACCAATGAGAATCAAGCGCGACACCTGAGTCAGAGATTCTATTTTTAGAAAGTTTTGCCAACATCCATATCTCAAGAAACTTAGAAAACCTAATTTGACGTCTATTTTAAGAAATTTTGCTTTTTTGACCAAAAAATTTCTAGACTTGTTCAAAATGCCTTAATGAAGCAAAAATTTTGATTGGGTACAACAAGAGAGAAGGGAGAGGATGTGCAGAAAATCTAGGAGTGCATAATAAAAGAAACTTAACTTTCTTTAACAATCCTTTGCACGCCAATCCAGAACTTAAGTTTATTTTTAATTGTTTATATACAAGATATTACAATTATATACGAGTATAACATAAAAAATTAATGTATCTATTGTTTTGAAATAACTATATATTATTATGAAGATACATTACTTAATAAAAAATATGTGGTTGAGACTTCTTGTATTCATTTTGATGTTGTTGCAAATAATTACTTAATATTGATAAATTATAAGAAATTGGAAGTCAATTCTTTTTAATAAATTCATCATTTTAAAAAAATTATTACACCCATGATATTGTTATAAACTGGTAAAAGCACATTTTATTGCAACCTTTGCTTTGTTCGAAGCATTTAATAATTATCTTTACACAATTTTAATATATTAGTCTATGTTTTAAATCAATGGAGGGCAAAGCAACCAATGTGATGATACAACAAATAGATGTTACCGGTGCTTAATAATTAATTTCCAATAATATGTTGTTTGGAGAAATTAACCTCAAAACCACGAGTGGGTTTATAAGTGATATTGGTCAAATCATGGATCTCCATCACCATGGTGGGGTGAAATTTATTTTATTTTTATACATGTATGCAATAAAATGCTTTTCTTGAGATTTTAGTAGTGACCATGTACCTTTTAGCAGTGAACTATTGTTTGGGACAAACGAGAACATGGCTATTTTTTTAAAATTGTTTTTGAATTTTAGATGCGTTATATTTTTTTAACTATTATTATGCTATATATTTATATTTAAAATGGCATCTACATGTTCATATGTTCATAGTGATATATGAAAGTGATTAAATAATGAGTATAGAATGTTCAGTTTTCATATGTTTTCTATTAAAAATATCAAAAGGGAGAGGATAAGGAATAAATAAAAATGTGAGTAGAAAAATGATATATAAATAACTTAGTTTTTATAGGTGCAAAATTTTAAAGGCTAGATATCTTTTTAAATAGGATAAAAATTAAAATGATGGTTTTAAAAGAAAATTAGGGTATTCATTTGATAAGTTAGATACTAAAATATTAGATAAATATATTATGTCGTTATAAATTGTTTGCCTACATTATATCTTTAAGTGCGAGTAAAATTAGTAAAATATGAGTGTCATTGTTTATACTCGTGGAATGTCTAAGAAACACTAGTTTGGGAGAAGATCACTTTTTCATCTTTGTTTCAAGAGCATCAACATTATTGTTGGACAACCTATGGAGTTTGACCTTCCCACACTACTGTAGAGAGCTAAGTCAACATTAAGAACTCTTAGGTTGTGAGGTGAAGAGGAAGGGATTGAAGTAAATATGAGCTAGCCTTTCAACTCTAGGTTGCCAAATAGATTATGTAAGGATTATAATTACACAATAACATTATATAGGGTATATTAATGACATGTCTATGTATTTAATGTTGTTATAATTCATATTGTGCCCATTCTCTAAATGTCTTGGTCACCTTTTGTAACATATGTTTATATTATACACAAGATATTGCAATTTTATATGAGTATCATATAAATTTAATGTATCCATTATTTTGAAACAAGTATAGTGTTATATAAAGATACATTACTTAATAGAAAACTTTAAAGAAATAAAAAATTGTGGTTGATAATTTCTAAAGCCATTCTTGGTGGTGTTGCAAATAATTATTAATATTGATAAATTACAATACATTAAAAGTCACTTATTTTTTATATATTCATCAAAATCTCTTAAATTATCGTGTACAAAAAGTGTAGATCAAAACAAAGGATTCAAATGCAAATATAAAAAATCCTTAATCTACACTTAATGCAACCTCGGTTAGAGCAAAAAAAATCAAACAAATTTGAATAAAACATAAATGTTACCCAAATTGATTCTTGTTGTGCCAAAAGATAGTTATGCTCAAATGTTGATAGAAAGTAGTTGCTCATAGTAGCAGCATGACATTGCTCTTATGGTTGATTATGAAAATGACTCGCATAAGGGTCCATTTATAGATTTTTGGATTCGATGATCATTTTCCTTTGTGAGCTTCTGGCTTGACTGCGTGTGCTTTTTTGAATCAACGTTTCGGATCACACTCCGTGATCCATCATCAGGATGAAAATTGATCACGGAGTGTGATCCGAAACGTTGATTCAAAAAAGCACACGCAGTCAAGCCAGAAGCTCACAGAGGAAAATATCATGGACTGTGGAAACATCATGTCTTTAATTGGATGATCATTGTTCAAGATTGGTTAAGAATTGATTGAGAGATTAACAATGAGGATTGAGTTGGTTGGGTAGTTGAAAGATGGATGGTGGAGAATAAAAGAGATTTTTTAATTTTATTTTGAATTTGTGGGAGATGGTTAAAAAATGAGTGGTGGAGAATAAAATAAATTTCTAATTCTTTTATTCACTCTTGGGTGGTTGAGTGGAAAAAGAAAGATTTAATAAGTAAATATTTATTAAATCATGTGAAGTGGGAAAGGGATTAAATAAATAAATAAGAATTTATTTATTTAGGACTTAGGAAAATGGGACTAGGACTTGGGAAAAGTATACTAATTAATTAAATAAATTATTTTAATTTATTTAATTAATAGGATAAAAATGTGGTAGGCATGACTAGGACGGTGGGTGATTTTTCGGTGTCTACATTTTTTCCCTCTTTGAGATGATGTTGCAATTGAGAGAAGCAATGTCATTTCAAAGAAAAATAAAATATAGATGTTTAAGATGAGGAAGGATGGAAAAGGATGGGGTTTATAAGAGGAGGCCTAGGATGCCCCCTTGAGAGGATAGACAAGTGTGAAGGACACATGTAGGCTCTCAAAATGGATGGAAAGGAAAGATAAGGATAGGGGATGGGAAAGGAGAGTCATGTTGATTGGTGTGAACAACTTGATGTTTGATATAGCACTTGACATTATGCACCATGATATAAAGAGCATGGTGACGATGTGTCAAATGCATAAAGGATTGAAGGTCACAAGTAAACATATGCTGATGGAATCATGATATGAAAGACCATGATGTCGTTGTGGTAGGTATTTTGCAAGGACCGATGTAGATGCAAGACAGAATGATAACACACAAAAGAAAAGCAAGAAAGTATGCATAAATGATACAAAGAAAAACATGATGTTGCCCCTGTCAAGCATTAAATTAATGATTGATTGATGCTAATGATAGCGTTGATGTGGGAATGATTTATCCCAAGAATGATGTGAGGATAGTGTTGTTGATGTGGGAATAATATATCATGAGAACAACACGAGGTTTGGGAATGATATATTCTGATGATTATGATTGATTGGATTAAGTTGATTAAGATTTTACAACAAGACTCGAAACAAAATTGATGGATATTTTTTTATGATTTGTTAGATTTCTTTGCAAGATTTGTGTGGATTAAGATTGCTTGCGATGGATTAATTACTATAGGGTTGCTTGGGATGAGTGCAAGGATTACCTTGGATGGTTGCATTAGATTGCTTTTGGATTGGATGATTGTCTCCATATGATAACTAGTGACAAGGAAACACCGAGTCTAGAAACAAGGATGGGAGATAGGTTAATTTAGGATGATAGGCTTGATGGATTGGATAGATGGATTAAGGGATTGTTGATAATGGATGGAAAGGAGGATGGATGGTAGATGGATGGATAGGTGCAGGATGTGCTATCAAAGGATGATGTCGCATAGGCAAATATGCCCCTACTCTAGAAATTCCATTCAAGACATTGGATTGAAGGGATAAAGTATATGACACAAGCGATAAAAAGATGTTTGGGAGATTTGTTGTAGAAGGATTTTCTTATTTCAAGAATTTATCAAAGCATGTATCAAATCATGCCTCAATCCTTATCAAGATCAAAGTCTAGTAGGGATGATAAATGGGAACGATAGAAAGGATATGGGGATATGATGGATTGGGATGATGTGAAGGGGATGGAATGGGATAGATGGGACAACTTGCCCCCAAGTGCAAGGTACATAAACAATAAATTTACACATGACACTCACATTAACGGGTTTAAATCATCATGGTACTTGTCCAAGGTGCCATGAAAATGGTTTTCACCATTGGATGAATGATTTTTCTTTACTATTTTAATTTTTTTAATTTTTTTTTGCTTTTATTTATTTTTCTACTTTGCTAATTGGATAGCATTGATAGTCTTCCCATGTTCCTATTTGTTTGTTTTAGTCGATGTAGATGCTATTGTCATAACATGACAATAGTGACCTTCCTAGAGTAATTGCTCAAAGTTAGGATTAAAGCACTCTTGTACAATCCTTCGATGTTTGTGTGATCTTCATTGATAACCAAGTTGGCATTATCCAAATGTTTGCATTTAGATAGGGTACCATTATAGCCCTTATGATGAAGCGTTGCTTCCACGACATGGATTGTACTAGGAGCCTCTTTAATAAATCGATTAGGCATAGGATTGCATGGTGGTGCTTGATATTGAGAGGTACTAGGTGACCCTTGGATAGGCTTTGTTGATGTGGGCTTAGTGAATTCATGCTTTCTAAGTAAATGGTTATCTCGTGCTAAGAGTCCTTGGAGGAAATCTAAAAAGGATAATTTAGATGTGGTGGGTTTGGATTATGGATTCAAGTTTTGAATAGATGGAGGGTTGGATTGATGGGATGAGCTACAGTATAAGGATTGTGAAGATGGAGGTTTTTCATAAGAAGTGCAGGATATGGAGGGCTCACATGAGGTTGATTTTGGAAATGTGGATTGAGTATAAGGACCTCAATCTAAGATGGTGCTTCCCTTGTCAAAGGTATCATAGGATGACCACTAGATATATGTTTAGGATTGACATAATGGCTAGTGCTAATGGGTTCTTGATTGCAAGACTCTTTCATATACACGGGTGAGGGATGAAAGTTTATAACAAGTTTGTGTGTAGTAATATCATCATCAAATCTATTGTGATCAGGATATTCATCTTGATCTACAAGACCATCATCATCATCATCGGCAAAGGGATTTTGATTGGATTTGGATAAAAGATTTCATCCAATGGATGCATAGATTGAGGGCATTCTTTGATTGTAACTTTGAGCTTCACATTGGCTTCATGGATGGTAGTAGGACTAGGGATTCTAACTTGCATGATAAAGTTTTCAAACTAGGGATCCATGGTGGAAATGATGAAGGATGACAAGGTATTTGGATGCAACTATGACCTAGGATCCAACTAGATTTGGTATGCTTGGCATGAGACCATGATTAGGAAAATAGATTCTGCACAAGATAGGTATGAAACTATGACTTAGAAAAATAGGCTTGGAATGATTTCAACGTTTTTACAATAGGATTCAACTATGGTCTCTTCAAAGTGGAGTATTTTGGTTTGATTGTAAGTTTAAGGTTTGGATGTTCAAGGACTTGTTTGCAAGATTGGTTCAAGGATTCAAGAGAATTTAACAAACAAAGCAAACACTTTGGTTTAAGTGACGAATTAAAGGATATTCGTTGGTTTTTCATAAGAAAACACATCAAACACATCAATAGCCTATTTTATTGAAGTGGGTGTATCTATTTTTGTGGGCCCACAAGAATGTTATCTACTAAATTGTAGATAGCTAGGGAATGCAAGGTCGTGTACCACGTATACACACCTTATCGTGGAGGCCAAGGCCTTGCCCACAATGAGCTCTATCTCAACAAACCCAGAAACACAACATGAGTAACTTATCGATTCATCACGAAAAAAATGGTAGAAGGGATCCTAATCTAGGCTATATAAGAATCTAAGGGATGTCCTCGTTATACACTTGGTATGTGAGGCCCAAGTATGTGAAATGGGGGGTATTTATTGTAAGGAAGCTAAGGTAGCGAAACAACTTCCTACACTAATCTTGAGGGGAGGGATATGCAAAAATTTTTAGATCTTTACAACAATTATAGAAATGAACACAAATAACAATTATACCACAACACAATAATTACATGGGGAAACCCTTTCAAAAGAAAAACCCCACACTCCAAAGCCACCTAATATATTATTTAGGAATCAAGAAGATTACAATATACTTGCAGAGCAAGATTTCATAGGAGTATAACCAACCAGAGATCCAGAGGCAACTCAACATCTATAAGACTCTTAAACATAACATCCATCTCAAACTCCTGATATATAGGAGGTACAATACAATAAACTGTCAACGGTAATTACAAAACCATGATCCAAAAACCACCCAAAAGTGGCACCCAAATTATCTCCAATAAAAGATGCCTCGTGATGTTCCAAATAACACACCAACATGTGTAACTCTCCCCTTTACAACTCTTTTAAGTGTCCATTTTCATAATTCCCAAAATAGGAGGTCCAACTTCTGGAGGTCATAACTTTTGATTTGGGTGTCTAATTGAGGAACCGTTTGATGTGTCAAAAATCTCGTGAAGAAATATATCAACCTATAACCTGCTTCATCGGTTTAAAAACCTTTTGGGGCATTTAGAGACCTCTAAGTGCCTCAAAACTGAGTTCAAAACTTTTATGGGGTTTCATAAAAATAGAAACTTTAATACCTTGCAATCCATGCATGATCATGAGTCCAAACTCACCCGAGATGTTTAATTAATAGTTCCGCACCTCTTGGAAAAAATTTGGGTCCATCCGAGCTCAAATTTAGATTTATTAAAAATACTAAGCCCTGCCATTTTATCCCATTTTGGAAACTTTAAAAGTTCTAAACCATTCTTCAAGATAAAGGGTATTCGAAAAGACCAAAACTAGGAAGAATAGAAACCTTGTGTAGTTGCAAGGTTGAGATACCTTTCCTAATATTCTCCCACTTGTTGAACACCTTGCAAGAGCAAAGGGAGTATCAACACCATGATTTAATTGCTAGGGGCTGACAGGCCCATAGACTCCGAACACCATCTTAACCTCTCTATGCTCACAAGCTTAGTTAATGAATCTACAACATTCATCAAAGTCTCTACCTTAACAAGCTTCACTCTGCCATCTTTGACCATATCTCTAACAAAATGATATTGTACATCAATGTGCTTGGTCTTGGCATGAAATGTCAAGTTCTTAAGTACGCAAACCACACTCTAACTATCGCAATAAACTGTCACTACACCTTGTTTTATTCCGATATCTCAACACAGTCTCTTAAGCCAAATGGCTTCTTTAAAAGCATGAGTAGTTTTCATATAATCATCTTCAGTAGTGGACAAAGCAACCACACCCTGTCGCTTGCTCATTGAACCAATTGCACCACTAAATAAAGTAAATACATAAGCACTAGTGGATCGTTTGCTATCAACATCACCTACCTAGTCTAAATCCACATAACCATGAATATCAAGGGAATTCATGTCTCCTATCAAATTGCCATGATAACACAAGGAATACTTTGAGGTACCCCACAAATATGTGAAGACTCTTTTAACTTCATCCCACTGAACTCTACCAGGATTAGACATATATCTGGAAAAAACTCCCACTACTTGGGCAATGTCTAGTCTAGTACAGACCATAACATACATCAAACTTCCAAGTACACTCTGGTAAGGCTCTTTACTCATGTATTCCATCTCTGATGGGGATGTTGGACATTATGAAGCAGATAACTTAATTCCAACTGTAAAAGGAACACATAATGGTCTACAATCTTGCATGTTAAACCTCTATAAAACTAAATTGATATACTTACTCTGGCCAAGCCATAGTTTTATGTTCACTCTTCCTCTTCGTATTTCCATCCCAAGAATGTGTTTAGCTGCACCAATATCTTACATTTCAAATTTAGTTGCAAGCCAAGACTTTAGTTCTAAAATCATTCATTTCCCTTTACCAATAAATAACATATCATCAACATATAATGCAATAAACAAGAAACGATCACCATCAGATTTATAATAAACACAGTGATTAGGTTTAGAATGCTCAAATCCCAAACTCAACACATATGTATCAAATTTTTGGTACCACATCCTAGGACTTTGTTTGAGGCCATACAACTATTTCTTTAATTTACAAACCAAATTACTTTTAACTTTCACCATGTAGTGCTCTAGTCGTGTCATATAAATATCCTCTTCCAAATCACCATGAAGAAAAGTCATTTTCACATCCATCTGTTCAACCTCTAGATCATATGCAACAATAATAGAAAGCAAGAATCTAATGGACTTCATTTTTGCAACAGGAGAAAATATCTCATTGTAATCAACACCCTTGACCTGAGAGTAACCTTTTGCAACCAACCATGCTTTGTACTTCTCAACACCTCCATCTAAACCAATCTTTTTCTTGAGAACCCATTTGCAACCAATAGGTTTTCATCCTTTTGGCAATGGTACTAGGCCCCATGTATCATTGTTTTTCAAAGTTGTCATTTCTTCATCCATATCAATCTTCTAGGACTCTGCATCATTCATACCTATTGCCTCTTCTATAGATCTAGGTTAATCTATGTTAGTATTCAAAGAAAAAATACATCTCCAATCATTAGGTGAATACCTTTCAGGTGGTTGTCTATGTCTTGTAGACCTTTGAACAAGCTGAGTTGGAGTTTCTTCCTCCTCTTCTAAAGATTCAGAGCTAGATGAGCTCTCCTCAACTTCTCTATCTAGGGGCTTCGATTCAACTTTCTCAAGCGTAGAAGGGAGTTGAATCACATCTTTCTATTCACTTTGTTTTGGATGCAATGTAACAGAAGAAGGCTTAGTTTCTCTAAAAATAACACTTCTACTATATATTACCTTCTGTGCAACAAGGTCCCAAAGCTTGTATCCTTTCACACCATAACTATACCCGATGAAGATACATTTTATAGCCTTGTTCTCCAACTTTGTTCACTTCTCCTTTGGCACATGTGCATATGCCTCACAACCAAAAACTCTAAGATGTCTTAGTGAAGGCTTGTGCCCCGACCACACCTCCATAGGCATTTTATCAATAAGAGCTAATGTAGGAGACCTGTTAATCAAGTAGCAAGCAGTGGTAACAACTTCAACCCAAAACCTTTTTTCTAGACCAACACCACTAAGCATACTCCTAGCCTTCTCCATCAGTGTCCTGTTCATTCTTTCTGCAACTCCATTCTGCTGTGGAGAATGCAGAGTTGCCTTTTGTCTCTAAATGCCATAATCTTTATAGAATTAATCAAAATCATTAGAGCAAAATTCACTACCATTGTCAGTCCTCAAACATTTTATTTTCTTTCTAGTTTACAACAAAACCATTGCTTTAAATTCTTTAAATCAACTGAAAACTTTGGATTTACTCTTTAGAAAATATACCCATGCCCTTCTATTGTAATCATCAATAAATGAAACATAACATGTGGAATTTACCAATGGAAGGAACATCTACAAGACCAAACACATCAGAATGAATAAGATCCAATACACCACAAGATTTATGACAAATCGAGTAAAATTAAACGTGGTTTTATTTACCATAAATGCAATGCTCATATAAATCAAAATCAAGATTACAATCAGTCAACCCTTTAACAAGGTTTTTATTTTTAAGGTCCTCAGACCCTTTTCTCCTATGTGGCCTAATCTCTGGTTTCATAACATAGTTGTCTCTACGGTCAATTTTGATTCAAAAGAAACAACACCCTTAGGTACCCACAAGCCATGACCATCCACTGAATTTGAAACCCTCTCCTTTTCCAATGAAGTAGTCACATATTTGATTTTCATAGAAGTACTATTGCACTCAACAGTGCATGCATCAAGTTTATACAGTGTGCCAAGTCTGACACCTCTAGCAATCACCATAGCACCTCTAACCATCTTGCATCATGTATTAGAAAAGACTACCTACACACCCGCATCTATTAGTTTGCTCATAGATAATAAATTTTGTGCTAATCCATGGATATGCAACACACCATTAATCCTTTTTGTTCTACCATCAAGAAACTTGATTTTAACTTTACCACGGCCAACAATTTTTAAATGAGAATCATCACCCAAGTACACCTTACCTCCATCGAATTCTTTATATTCAACAAACCAATCTCTATTAAAGGGGTCATATGGAAAGATGCACATGAGTCAACTAACCATATATCATTACCTGCACGAGTGGCCAAAACTATAATGAATGCATCACATCTTCCTTCTCGAACTCAAAATCAGAATCAAATTTCTTCTTTTTCTTCTTCTTTTCTTCTTTACACTCCTTACAGAAGTGTCTAGGCTCATCGCAATTCCAATAAATAACTTGGACTTTCTAGGAGATTTGGATGTCCCCTTGGACTTGGATTTGTCATGCTTCTTGCTCTTCTTGACTTTTTCTTTAGGTCTTCCACAAACACTTAGGGATTTTTTGGCACTGATGGATACCTTCCTCTTTATTTCTTTAGAAATCAAAGAATGCATGACATCTTCAACTTCCAAGATAATAGAAGTACTCCCAATCGCCATGACAAGAGAATCCCTCGAATTAAGTAAAGAACAAAGAAGGATCTAACATCTCTCCTCCTTGTCTATTTTTACACCAACTGATGCCAATTGAGCCACCAACATATTGAATGCTTCTAGGTGGTCTGAAATTCATCCACCCTCTTCCATTCTCAAGGAATATAGTTTCTTCCTGAAGAAAATCTTGTTCACTAAATATTTGGCTTGATATATTTCACAAAATTTCTTCCATAGTTTCTTTACAGAGGGCTCTTCATGGACATTGATTAAAATAAAGTCATCCAAGCACAATCTGTTTAGGCCCTTAGCTTTATGGTCCATAACATCATATTCAACAGCCAAAGTAGCATTTGTGGGCTTTAAAACTTTCTCATCAATAGCATCCCATAGATCTCGATCAATTAACAGATCCTCCATCTTCAGCTTCCACATCTCAAAATTATTACTAGAAAATTTTTCTACCTCTATTCTTCCTAATGTGCTCACCATCTTAAAATTCCCTGCAACAAAATCACAAAGTATCTTCTGCACAAGCTCCCACTCAAAATTGGATTAGTTCAAAAAACCCAACAACCCACAACTGAAAACAAAGGTGATAAAGAGTTGATACCACTTGTAAGGAAGCTAAGGTAGAGGACCAACTTCCTACACTAATCTTGATGGGAGGAATATGCAAAACTTTTCATATCTTTACAACATTTATAGAAATAAACACAAATAGCAATCATACCACAACACAATAATTACACGGGGAAACCCTTTCAGGAGAAAAACTCCACACTCCAAAGCCGCCCAATATATTATTCAGGAATCAAGAAGATTACAATATAATTGTAGAGCAAGCTTTCACAGGAGTATAACCAACCAGAGATCCGAAGGCAACTCAACATCTATAAGACTCTTACACACAATCTCCATCTCAAGCTCCTGATATATAGGAGATACAATACAGTAAACCGTTAACGATAATTACAAAACCATGAGCTAAAAACCACCCAAAAGTGGCACCCAAATTATCTCCAAAATATGCCTTGTGATGTGCCAAATCATACACCAACATATGTAATTCTCCCCTTTACAACTCTTTTAATTGTCCAACATGTTTTCACATTTCCCAAAATAGGAGGTCCAACTTTCAGAGGTCATAACTTTTGATCCGGGTATCTGATTGACGAACCGTTTGATGCATCAAAATTTTTGTGAAGAGATCTATCAAGATATAACCTGCTTCACCAGTTATGACAACTTTTGAGGTGTTTAGGGACCTCTAAGTGCCTCAAAATTGAGTTTGAAATTTTTTTAGGAGTTTCATAAAACAAAAACTTTAATATCTTGCAATCCAAGTATGATCTTGAGTTGAAACTCACCCAAGATGTTTAATTGGCAGTTCTGCACCTTTTGGGAAAATTTTGGGTCCACCTGAGCTTAAATGCAGAGTTACTAAAAATAGTAAGTCCTTCTAAGACATCTAGACCTAAGATACATCTACTTGATATGTATTTAGATTTTCTAGTCTCGACATAGTAGACCTAAGACATCTACATTTTATACCTAATTCTAGTCTATACCTAAGACATATCTAATCTACACCTAGATAAATTATACCTTATTCTAGTCTAGACATAAGACATAAATTTAGATTTTATAGTAGACCTAGTAGACCTTATTCTAGTCTACACCTAAGACATAGATCTAAGATGCCTATTCTATACAAAAGACATCTATTAGATATTTAAATCTTTCTAAGACATGTCTAGACTAGTATCGTAACTTAAAGCTCAAGTAGACATACATATTGTTGGCTTTTCAATTTGCACCTCTAGAATGCGAGTTGGAAACAGACAGCTATGCACAGATAAACTGCTCTCCTATTGGAAGGGGGAGTTCCCTTTTTGCTGATGTTTGCTGAAAAGATAAATAAAACAAAATTTGCCTATCTTCTTTTTGATTCTTAGCTATGAGCACAAGATTATAAAACTCTAAACGTTGCAGAAGAGGTTTTTTCCTTTTTAAAACTTCTACTACAACTAGGCTTAAACTAATGACGCTTTTAATCTCCTAAGTAAATTCAGAGCAAAGGGGATTAAAAGTGGACGAGGAATGATTGTTTTAACACAAAAACTTAAGCAAATTTCTCTCAGATTTACATCACAAGACTCATAGTACTTTAAGGATGAAAGCTGAAATAAAAGTTACACAAGCCACACATCTGACAATGAAACTTGATAATCTGAGATAGAATATCAGAGCAAAATACATATGAGATTTCTATTCCAACATCACAAAGTTGATACAATTCCAGGACAACAATACTGTAGCAAAAGGCAGGCATACAACAAGTGATCAAACACTAGAGAACAAATTACACAGAGTGAACAAGCACTTTCAATAACAATTTTGCAGGCTAGAATAGGCACAACAAATTTGCTATCACAAAAGTCGATCCATTACAATGGGCAAGGCTACCCTTATTTATACTAAAATCAAAGGAGTAGGGAACCCTAAAATCTCCTTGATTAACCCTAACTAACTTGCCAACTCGCAAGTTTTATTTCTATTCTAAGACAAAGCTACAACTAACAAATGCTTTAAAGCAAAGAAAACTCCAACTAATACAAAGTGATTTCTTTCTAAATAACGAATGGATGAGCTTTGGATGAAAGCAATGCTTTAAAACAAAAAGTATTTAGTTAAAGCTGCTTTTTGTGTCTCATCCTTATCTTCATTGTTGTCTCATTAGTGATGTCATCCATTGATATTTTAGGAAATAATATCTTCTAAAAAGTAGATTCTGATCGAAAAACGCTGGCACATGGGTTTTGTAGACAATCCCATTCTGAAGCAACCCAGATCGTCAGATTTTGAAAAAGCGGAGACTTTCTTGAAAAAGCAGTAAAAAAGCATATTCCCAAAAAAAGCAAAATTCCAATCTTCAAGAGGATGAAATTTTGGATGGACCCATCTTGATGAAAATTGAAAAAGCCTTGGTCTAATTTTTGAAAAATGATCCCCTAGAAAAAAGGGCCCTAAAAAAGCGTGCCTTCTTGCTTCCTCAACTCGAAACTATGACAAACGTTGAAAAAGCACTTTGTTTGAGCCTTTGAATCTTTGTGGAAAGAAAAATATGTCTTTATAAAACTTTAGGGGGAAAAAGCAGCTTTCTTTGTGAAAGAATAAAACTTGGATCCTATACATGAAGAAAACAACTTTTAAAATGCAAATCCAAGTGGATGTCTTCGAATAGGAAGAATCCCTATTTTATAGCTGCCTATAGCTTCATGTGTGAGATGATGAAAATATGTTCTTTTGATGATGTCATCAAACACGTGAGATTGCAAAAGTGTTAGCCAATTTTCCTTCGTTTTTGACACTTCTGCACTCGTTTTGACTCCAAAATGGCCCGTCTCTAACTTCAACAAGATGGTAAACTATCACCATTGACTGAAAAAGATGACTGATCATGGCATCTTGAAGTTTTATCAATTTTGATTTCATCCCTAGTCTCAGACTGACAATCTGACAATGTCTAACTACAAATCTGACCTCTGGAACTTGTCACCGGACGAAGATCTGGAAATGGCTCGAAGGAAACACTGTCGTGACAAGAAACATTCTAACACTGGATAACCCAGGCGCCCCTAGCCTCCAAGGGCACTTGGAATCTCATGCCTTAGCCATTTTTCGAGATTTTAAATTTTTATTTTTGAAGATTTGCAACTTTTCTTTGTTCTTAGAAAAACATGAAAAATAAACTAAGTCTGGAGAAGATGGGCGCCCCTAGCCTCCTGGGGCGCCTGAGATTCCATGCCTTAGAAATGGAATTTTTTAATTTCTGCCGCAAATCTTGAATTTCCCCAGATTTCGAAGGTCCGACCTAACATATATTTCAAAATATTGAATTTCCTATACTTTAAATATTTTGAAATATACTTTTAGGATGTTTGAGATAGGTCTCAGATCCATGGGATTTGACATGCAGATTCTAGATTTTTGAGGATCCACCAGATTTTAGACTTAGTCAAATTTTTAGGGCTTCAGGATTTGATGATCAAAATGAATTTTCTAGCTTTTCAAGATCTTATGATCAAAACAACTGCTTTTATGCCCACCAGAACTGATCGACAGACACACTTCTCACATTTTCTTGAAAAATGCAAAAAAATTCTAACACTGGTGGGACTGGGCACCCCAAGCCTCCTGGGGCACTTGCAATCTTCAGACTTAGCCAAATTTTGTGATTTCCAAATTTACCTCCTCACCTTGTACTCATCCTGCTCCGTTTTGCATGCTTCGTCGAGTTGACGATTGTTCATCGGTTCTGCGTCATTGGAACAACGTTGAAAACCTGAAAATGAGCTCCGACAGATGAACTTCCTTTGTTGATGACGTCAGAGCTCATGCTTCACCTTATGAAAAAGTAGAAATGACCCAGTAGAGAAAACTTGACCTTTTGTAGATTCTGTTTAGACCACGCTGATCGTGAAGCAAAATCAACCAATGAGAATCAAGCGCGACACCTGAGTTGAAGATTCTATTTTTAGAAACTTTATATTTTTAGAAAGTTTTTCCAGCATCTGTATCTCAAGAAACCCATAAAACCTAATTTGACGTCTATTTTTAGAAACTTTCTAAAAATAGAAATTTCTATTTTTAAAATTTTTGACTTTTTGATGAAAATTTTTCTAGACTCGCTCAAAATGCCTTAGTGAAGCAAATTTGTTTTGATTGGGTACAACAATTGGCTTTGTCTGGGGACCATGTCGGATACTTACAGCATAGGAGAATTGAGAATCTCTGGACTTTTAAGCTTGAACCAGTGCCTTATCAGTTGGGCAATAGAGTCAGGTCACTTTCCTAATCACCTAGAACAAGACTTTTCCCTACATCACCTAAAACCAGACTTCCTAAAATCACCTAAGAGTGGACTTCCTAAAATCACCTAAGAGTTGGAACTTTCTAGAACACAACTGTCACATTACAAAAAGGGGAAAAACATTATGACATAACAATCACATCACTGAAAGGGGAAACACATCACGAGAACAAAAAATGTTCACACGCGCTCTTTTTCCTAAGCGAGGATGAGAAGAACAAGACTGTCACATAAAACCATCAACTGGTTCAGAAAAATAAGAGCCTTTTCTCTTGAGTTGTGAGATTTGTGTTGATAACACATAGCTTTTCTTCCTTTGTAACACCTTCTCGAAGAGCCATGATTCAGGTGGGTATTCACATTCGGGCCATGAGAAGTTCATGATGAATTGGTTGATATGCCAAAGATTAGGTTGATCAACTTCTTCCATAGCGAGAAGTCTCTGCAACACGTGAAGGTACAAAACCTCTTTTTGAAGATATGAAGCAAGGTCTTGTGGCCAAAGTATGCTAGTGGGAATGGTAATCACCACATATAGAACTTGACGTTCATTTATGTCTTCAACATACACAACCTTGAATTCTGTCAATGTATCATTCTCTGAAAAAGGTCGAAGTTGCTGATACACAACTCTCATTACTGGTTCTTGAGTTACCAAATCTATAATTGTTGTTACCCATTTTTCCAGTGCTTCAGGAACTTCTTCTTCTTCATTGGTCATGTTTTTGTCCATCCAATCCTCATAATTTGATAAATCATCTAGGTCTGAATGCTCAATCCCTTGATCATTATAGATAACAACTTCACTTGACAGCTCACTTTGCCATTCATTATTTTGAACTTTGTCAACCATAGAGTAATCTTCTTTAATGAGGATATCTAGCATCGTCTCATCTTCAGCATTCATGTATCTTTCTTCTCCTAGTAAGTAAGCGGAATCAAAGACAGATTCATCTGAGCTATATGCTTCTTCTTTATCCTCTTGATCAATTTCACATACGACATATCTCACAAAGCATTTGTCAAGAATCTCTGACTTTTTAATATCATCCTCCTTAGTGACCAAAACTGAATATTCCATGAAATCTTCTTCTCCATCAACCTCTTCATATGTTGCATTTTGCATTGACTTCATCGTATCTGTGATGTCTCTTGATTGCACAGGTTTAGGGATAACCTTCAAAAGTTTAGCATCATCTTCTTCACTAGTGTGTATGAAAATTTCTTGAGACAAAGATGAAGACGGGCTAAACTGTAAAAGAAAATTTACAGTATCCTCTACTGAAGAATCACTCTCCAAGTGATGTAGAAAACTGTCGAGATCCAATGATGAATCTTCCATATGATCTCCATTTTTGAGAAATTCCTCCAATGATGAATCATCTTCAAAATGAAGAAGATCTTGTTCTTGCTCCAATTGCAATGCTTCTTTGGTCTCTTCTCCTTTGAATGTATCTGACACAGGTTCTTCAAACGAACCTTCAAAAGATGAGAAGAACAAATTAGATTATTCATTGCTCTCTGCAACATATTTGATCTCTTCCTCATAATTTTGCTCTTGTGAAGATTGTTTCACTTCTTCTTCTTTAGGAAAAGTATGCAAGTTGTGCATTTCTTCAGGTTCTTCCATCAACGATCCTTCTTCATGTTCGAAGAATTTCATATGAAAACACATGATGTTGCTTGGAACAGAGTTAGGAAAATCATCCCTTTTAATATTTGATTTACACTGGTAAAATCCCTTCATAGAGCCGCCATCGGATTCCTCAAAGAGACGTTTAGGATTATACAAAAATCCTTGATTTTCATTTGATGCTTTTAATATTTGCATGAATCTTCTCATCTCAGGGCAATTTTCTCCATCATGTTGGTTTGTTGCGTGGAACAAGCAGTAGATTTGTATTGCAAAAGACACATCTACCTCTTGACGCATAGGTGAAGCAAGTTGATCACTAACATAGTTAATGAAAGAATCTGGTATACTTGAAGGAGATGGAACTTGCCGAAGTGGTATAACATTCAAGGGCACCAGTGGTTTGATTGAATCTCTCTGGATCTTTCCTGAAGTGATCATATGATCTTCTAATTCAATAGCATAGTCCTGAGCTTCTTGCAGTTCTGTAGCATGTCTTTGCTTGAGGTAGAAAGAAATTTCTAAAGATTGTGCATTTGTGAAACAACTTAGCAGAATTTCTGACGAAGGATTCAGGGTGTTTGCAACTTTTCCAACTAGATGGTTGAATCGGGCCACGAACTCTCGCATCGACTCACTTTTGTCTTTCTTGATGTTTGAGAGTTGTACAAACAAGACATGACTATCTTTTGTAGGTTTGAAACGGGTGCAAAATTTCTCCCTCATCAACTCCCAACTTGTGATAGAGCTGTTAGCGACGTGAGTAAACCATTCAGCTGCTGAACTTTACAATGATTCCACAAACAAATGCACTACAACATCTTCATGTGCAACGCCAAGAATTCCATAGGCGGTGGTGAAGGCAGAAATGTGCTCATGATATTCTGCTAGTGCCAAAGGTCCAATGTTGTTACCCCAACGTAATGGGGGTGGACGTCACTGATTCTGATTATTGTGATTGTTATTATTTGCATCACCCATTGCTCTAGGATGGATTAGTGGTTCCTCTTGATGTTCTTCCTATTTGACTTTAGGAACTAACTAGATTTCAGGAACTATGTTGGATGCTTCTCCAACTTCTGTAGGAACAAGATCTTAGAAGAAAGGATCTGTAGCACTGCCTTTCCCCTTTTTGAATAAACCCTATGAGCCAGGATTATCTATTGCCATGTGGGAGGTGGTAATACTGGTCTTCCAGCCGCAAGATATACTTTGTGTTCTTCGTCAAGAATAGTAACCGCGTTTCTCCACTGATCAGGACTTTCCTTTTGTGCAAATATGAAACTCCTCAGGCTACTAATGATGTCTGTTTGCTCTCCTTCCACTCGTACAAGATTTGGTTGAATAGAAGGTGGTGTGTAGGATGCCAGAGAGTCATTCCCATGACATAAGCCTAAGCTTGCTTGAAGTTTTATGCCTCGTGCCCCACGATGGGCGCCAGAAAATTGTTGGTGTTTCAAT
Source organism: Cunninghamia lanceolata (assembly GCA_027924645.1). Taxonomy (NCBI): domain Eukaryota; kingdom Viridiplantae; phylum Streptophyta; class Pinopsida; order Cupressales; family Cupressaceae; genus Cunninghamia; species Cunninghamia lanceolata. Next base: position 3,122,107 of record BSBN01000743.1, read on the forward strand.
TCGCACCTTTGGAATGCGAGTTGGAAATAGACAACTATGCACATATAAATTGCTCTCCTATTGGAAGGGGGAGTTCCCTTTTTGCTGATGTTCGCTGAAAAGATAAATAAAACAAAATTTCCCTATCTTCTTTTTGATTCTCAGCTGCAAGCACAAGGTTATAAAACTCTAAACACTGCAGAAGAAGTTTTTTCCTTTTTAAAACTTCTACAACAACTAGGCTTAAACTAATGACGCTTTTAATCTCCTAAGTAAATTCAGAGCAAAGGGGATTAAAAGTGGACGAGGAATGATTGTTTTAACACAAAAACTTAAGCAAATTTCTCCCAGATTTACATCACAAGACTCATAGTACTTTAATGATGAAAGCTGAAATAAAAATTACACAAGCCACACATCTGACGATGAAACTTGATGATCTGAGATAGAATATCAAAGCAAAATAGGCATGAGATTTTCCATTCCAACATCACAGAGTTGATACAACTTCAGGACAACAATACTGTAGCAAAAGGCAAGCATACAGCAAGCGATCAAACACTAGAGAACAAATTACACAGAGTGAACAAGCACTTTCAACAACAATTTTGCAAGCTATATAGGCACAACAAATTTTCTATCACAAAAGTTGATCCATTACAATGGGCAAGGTTGCCCTTATTTATACTAAAATCAAAGGAGCAGGGAACCCTAAAATCTCCTTGATTAACCCTAACTAGCTTGCCACCTCGCAAGTTTTATTTCTATTCTAAGACAAAGATACAACTAACAAATGCTTTAACGCAAAGAAAACTCCAACTAATACAAAGTGATTTCTTTCTAAATAAAGAATGGATGAGCTTTGGATGAAAGTGAATGCTTTAAAATAAAAAAGCATTTAGTTAAAGCTACTTTTTGTGTCTCATCCTTATCTTCATTGTTGTCCCATGGTGATGTCATCTATTGATATTTTAGGAAATAATATCTTCTAAAAAGCAGATTCTGACCGAAAAGCTGGCACATGGGTTTTGTAGACAATCCCATTCTGAAGCAACCTAGATCATCAGATTTTGAAAAAGCGGAGACTTTCCCAAAAAAGCAGCAAAAAAATAGATTCCCGAAAAAAGCAAAATTCCCAGTCTTCAAGAGGATGAAATTCTAGATGGACCCATCTTGATAAAAACTGAAAAAGCCTCGGTCTAATTTTTGAAAAATGATCCCCTAGAAAAAAGGACCTTGAAAAAGTGTGTCTCCTTGCTTCCTCAACTCGAAACTATGAAGAACGCTGAAAAAACACTTCGTTTGAGCCTTCGAATCTTCGTGGAAAGAAAAATATGTCTTCTTCCTCTAGATGCAACCTGCAAAATTAATGAATGATGGAGACCAAAAGCTTGTCTTTATAAAACTTTAGGGTGAAAAAGCAACTTTCTTTGGGAAAGAATAAAACTTGGATCTTATACATGAAGAAAGCAACTTTTAAAGCGCAAATCCAAGTGGATGTCTTCGAATAGGAAGAATCCCTATTTTATAGCTGTCTATGGCTTCATATGTGAAATGATGAAAATATCTTCTTTTGATGATGTCATCAAACACGTGAGATTGCAAAAGTGTTAGCTAATTTTCTTTCGTTTTCAACACTTCTGCACTTGTTTTGACTCCAAAATGGCCTGTCTCTAACTTCAACAAGATGGTAAACTATCACCATTGACTGAAAAAGCTGACTGATCATGGCATCTTGAAGTTTTATCAATTCTGATTTCATCCCCAGTCTCAGATTAACGATATGACGTCTAACTGCAAATCTGACCTCTGGAACTTGTCGCCAGACAAAGATCAGGAAATGGATGGAAGGAAACACTGTCGTGACAAGAAACATTCTAACACTAGATAACCCAAGTGCCCCTAGCCTCCAGGGGTGCTTGGAACCTCATGCCTTAGCCATTTTTTGAGATTTTAAATTTTTATTTTTGAAGATTTGCAACTTTTCTTCATTCTTAGAAAAACATGAAAAATAAACTAAGTCTGGAGAAGATGGGCACCCTTAGCCTCCTGGGGCGCCTGAGATTCCATGCCTTAGAAAATTTTTGGAATTTTTTAATTTCTGCCACAAATCTTGAATTCTGCCAGATTTGGAAGGTCCTGCTTGACGTATATTTCAAAATATATTTAAGTATATGTTTAGATATTATACTTTAAATATTTTGAAATATACTTTCAAGATGTTTGAGATAAGTCTCAGATCCATGGGATTTGACATGCAGATTCTAGATTTTTGAGGATCCGCCAGATTTCAGACTTAGTCAAATTTTCAAGGCTTTAGGACATCAGATTTAGTCAATTTCAGGATTCCAGGGACATGCATTAGGATGAGGGTAGACTGGATATCCTGAGCATATCCAAAATGAATCTCCTACTTTTATGGGCCTTTTAACTGAGTTTGACTGCTTTTATCCACCTAGAAGCGAGTTGATGGAAACATTTTAACGTTTCTCAAAAAACACAAAAAAATTCTAACACTAGAAAAGATGGGCGTTCCCAGCCTCCAGGGACACCTAAAAATCTATGCCTTAGTCAATTTCCATGATTTTCAACTTTTGCTTGCAGTTTGCTTCGTTTTATGTGTCAACAGCTGCTTCCTGATGTCAATTTTGATGATTCGTCGATCAACTATCACCGGATGGTGAATTAACTAGGTAACTTGGGTACATTGGACGGATTTTCCAACTTTTCAAGATCTGATGATCAAAACGACTGCTTTTATGCCCACCAGAACTGATCGACGAACACACTTCTCGCATTTTCTCGAAAAATGCAAAAAATTTCTAACAATAGTGGGACTGGGTGCCTGAAATCTTTAGACTTAGCCAAATTTCATGATTTCCAGATTTTTCTCCTCACCTTGTACTCATCTTGCTCCGTTTTGCATGCTTCATTGAGTCGACGACTATTTGTCGGTTTTGCATCATTGGAACAACATTGAAAACATGAAAACGAGCTCTGGCAAATGAACTTCCTCTGTTGATGAGTTTAGAGCTCATGCTTCACCTTTCGAAAAAGAAGAAATGACCTAGTAGAGAAAACTTGACCTTTTGCAGATTCCGTCTGGACCACACTGATCGTGAAGCAAAATCGACCAATGAGAATCAAGTGCGACACCTGAGTCAGAGATTCTATTTTTAGAAAGTTTTGCCAGCATCTGTATCTCAAGAAACCTAGAAAACCTAATTTGACGTCTATTTTTAGAAACTTTCTAAAAATAGAAATTTCTATTTTTAGAAATTTTGACTTTTTGACTTTTTGATGAAAAATTTTCTAGACTTGCTCAAAATGCCTTAATGAAGCAAAAAAAAATTGATTGGGTACAACACATAATAAAATATTAATATGCTTGATAGTGTAGAGATCATGTACCTGAAATGAAACAATAACTTCAAATCCTCTCATCTATATGATTGCAAAAACAAATCTCCTGCCAAAATGAAAATACAAAAAAATTAGAACCTAGAGATCATGAATTCTAAATTTTGTAAGAACCATTAAAATTAAAATTAAACATCAAAAAAAGTTATTGAAGCATAAATTAAAATATAATTTATAATTTAACTATAAGTAAGACGTGCTTGAGATCTCTAAGTATCTACATAAGCTAATATTCTACCATAGTAGGGACCTAGTGAATACCTGAAATGAAATGAAAGTTGTTGTACCCACATTTTTCATACCACATCCATTGGTTCAGCTCACTCTTCAATAACATCTAATATTTTTTGATTGCCATATCTATCTAATCTCCATTGAGGAGGTCCACATGCATGTTTATCTTGACAAAGAGATGGGCTAGTAGTAATTACTAGGTGGCTATACTAATACACCATGTTTCGTGTTTGGTAATCAATAAAATGAATCCCATTTTGAATAATTTTGACTTGTTTGAGATACACCCCTTGCAGTGCAACTGAACCTATGGGAAACAACATTTCATTGCTTGTTTATGGTTTTGTTAACTTCTTCCTCTCTTCTGTGCAATGTAATAAATAATAACTAACACCCTTTATGTTTCAGACCTCTACTATGAATGCAAAACCATCTTCTGCACCACAATGAAATGTAAAAAAATTAGAAACTTTCCTTTCATGAAAATCAAAAAATTGAACTACGAGTTGCAGAAATATATATACCTTTTTAATCAATCCTTAAATGTGGTCATAATCATTTGAAATCAAACGAATGTCTTCAAAGCTTTCATCTTCATTTTCATCGTATGTGTTAGTAACAACTAGTGGCACCAAATTACATTCACTGACATATCCATGTTGTTGGATCTTGTAATTCTCACGATCTCCCAACATGCACTCATAACAAAAACAAGAGTAATCCCTAGTGTACAACGTTCATGTGTGGCTATCTGTACTCATGACACAATGCAAAGATCTTGTTTTCTCTACCCTCTTGCATCCTTGTATTGTTCTTCTATCCACATACATAAATTTTAAATACACACATCAAACACAATTTACAATTATAGTTTTATTGAAATTATAAAACTATAATCACAATGAAATAAAATAAATAATTTTTTAAGTAAATATTAAACAAGTGATTTTTTTTTCAAACAAATATACATACTTGATATCTCCTAGAACACTCTCCTTGGACGTGGGTTCCTCCTTGAAGATGTACCAACCTCATATGTGAAGTGTTTCTTACACCATTCAACATCATGTGCATCATTTATACAATCTCCCTCATAATTCGTTTGATGTTTTCTTAGAGCACATTTGATGCAAGCTCCCACACCATCATGTTCACCCTTTCCATGCCCACTCTCAAAGAAGCTCCAAACATGTGGTATATTGTCATGTCGATGATATCTACAAAGTGCATAAAATAGCCTTGATGATTTGAATTGTGACACACACCCATCTGACCATACAAAATGTTTTTTTAATTTTGACACCCCTTCTTGCCAAATCTTTAAAAAAATTCTTAAAGTAATGTTGTACAAAATGTGTGTCGTGCTCTTTATCATCACTAATATAAAAGTGATATTCTTTTTAATGAATCGTTGTGATATGTACTCTCAACACCATCCAAATCCAATTGGGCATGTCGATAACACACATGCACCATAGTAGTGACCTGCTCCAAATAATAATAGTGTGTTTGAATCTCCATTTGATGGGTAAAAGAGTAATTTTCTACAAAGTCCACTACTGCTAAAAGTGTTCCAAGTGGGAAAGTATCTCTCAAGAACTAAAATTGTTTTGCTTGCCACTTAGCAAAAAATGCATTATGTATGTATGGTTGTATCAATTTACAAAAAAAATTCATAAATGTTCCAATAGGTACTTCCTATTCCACATAATCTAACCTCGAGGATTCTTTCCCAAATTTATTTCGAACTTTATGTACTTGTAACTCTTGCAATTTAGCATCTTCATCATGTCAGTATCTTCATTTCTCAAAGGCATTTTATCCAAATTTCCACATGTTTCAGAAAGTAATTTTATACATTTCATTGGACTATCTACATCATCATCAAATTTATCACATAAGATGAATGTTATGCACTGACTTAACCATTTAGGAGGTGCATTTTCAACACCATCACTTTCTTCTCTAATCTTTCAAAACACCTGATAGTAAAGATCAAATTCAATATGGTAACAACAAGTTTCAAAAACTTTGTTTGCCTTCACATACCATGGCCTTAACATTTCAAACATTTTTTGCCCAATCTTTATATGAGGATTTGCATAACAAAATGTCACATATATCTCATGTTGTCTAACCAATGTTTTGTATGTAGTTCATAATCATTTGGCCCAATACTATGTTTGAGAACATCTCTGCTATTTGATGAAGGATGAGTATGATCGTGCCAAAAATTTGAGATTAACTCCTAACACCATCTTCAATCTTGTCAAAATGAGGAGCCCTACACATCATTGCCCAATTGCCTTCTACAATACTATCATCCAAAACCTTTCTCCTTTTCACATATCTTGAAAGTGTCTTTCTACTTAAAGCCAATTTCACTTGAAAGTGAAGAGATTTGACATTTTCTTGGCATTTTTGGACTTACTATAAATGTCAACATCACTCTTCTTGAAATGCTCTTATTAATTGATCGAAACTTTTTTCCAATGAAACTCAAACCTTTTGTAACATTTTGAACAATGTCTTTTTCTAGGTGTCTTCTCCTTTTTTTTTTTGTGAAATCTACACCCAACAATTTTAATGGCTCTTTTAGCTCTTCAAGAAGAAGCATTATTGATAATCTTTGGGCTTGACCAAGTGTATCATGATGATTGAAATGATCATCAAGTATTTCCTTTTAAGTTCTACGTAATGACCTCTTAGTAACATGAGTAGTGGCAAGTTGTCGTGAGGTCCTAACACTTTAGTTGAAAAATATTAGTTTATCGACCGGGGTAGTATTCGAGGCTGTATGCAATAGGGGGGATTGTTGGGATATCTCATTTAGAAACAATTTTATAATTCCTTTGAAAAAACTTAAACAACATACTAAACTAAAAAACGATGATATCCTATCCTAGAAAGCATTCAAACTTTATACTAGAAAGCATGTAAATTTGAACTCTATACTAGAAAGCATGTAAATTCGAACTCTATACTAGAAAGCATGTAAATTATACACTAGAAAGCATATAAACTCTATACTGGAAAGCATATAAACGCTATACTAGAAATTCAGACATGCAACTTTACTATGATCTTAAATGGTGACAAATTCTATACTGCACAAACATTATAACTTTCATCTATTAGTAAACATCAATTTTAAACTAAAGCAGATGCTCCAGAAATATTTAAACAAATAGAGTTGTAGAACTAATGCCTTAAACAACACAACTTGTAGGTTCACAACAGAATACAAAACATAAAATAACTTGAACTGAAACGAAAGATCTACAGAAACAGAAATACTTATCTACTCTAAAATCCCGTGAGTGGCTAGCTCTTGGGAGAAATTTGTCTTTAATTCAGATCACATTCAATCATTTCCACAGCAACATGGTAACTCCATTTAGATCTTTATATCTCAAAAAAAATACTCAAAACAACACTATTTGCATTCATGGAAAAATTACAGTACATAGCTCTCATTATTTTCAAAAAAAACCAAAAGATTCCTTTTCATCCATCCATAGTATGATATATATATATCCATATTTTGAGCAACCAACTAAAACTAAACTATTTTCGAACTCCTAAATTTTAGATGGCAGTAAAATGCCATTTGAAAACTCTTCTAACAGATAAACAAAATCTTTAACTACTGATGTCTTTAAAACCTATGAAAGGCTCTAAGTGGAGCCATAATGTCTTGGATAACCAACAAAATTATACAAAACTAAAAAGAGTCTTCAATCAATGCACACCTAAAATTTCTTGCACCCTTAACTTCCGGCGCACTTGACCTTAGCTACATGAAGTCCACTCTCACGTAGGCCATGCATTAACCCTGCACAATTACCCAACTCTACATATCATTATATCAACATTTAAGATCTAATTCTAATCAATTCAAGAAATAAAGATTTGTACGACATTTTATTAAAAATAGATAAATATTGCTTATAAAAACAAACAAATTGGCAAGCCTAGGGGATTGGGCAATGCAAAAAAGGGTTATTTGTTTCATCAAAGAAATGAGGTTGTTGATACCTCATCATCCTCCCCTTCCTAACCTTGAGCAAGTCCTCCTACTCTGTGATGAATCCTTTGTCTTTCTACATCTCTTTTCGTGTTTAACTCATGAAACTTTGAACTAAGGTCATATATTTCATCTGCCTCTTCATCAACATGGTTAGGGACTTTCAGAAAGCCTTTGTGCAGTTTGATTCTCATCTGCTAGGTATGTAAGTCTCTAGGATCCTATTCTATAACCACTAAGACTGTAGCGAGTGGCTGTAAAAGAAGTGGAGGCCTGTAACGCATCCCTATCCACTTAGTTTTGAGCTATTGTAGAATCTATGTCAATGCCTCAACTCTTTTGTATGACCATCTAAGGTTGGTAGGGGAAATCATTTCTCTCCTTTTCAAATACATAGGTAGAGGGGTATATCTTTCTTCGTAGGCATTCCAAGCTCTGTCAATCAATAGCAGTCCATTAACCTTGAAGTCTTCAAAACATATCCAAATACTTTCATTGTATTTCTCTTTCATATGTTCATAACTCTTAATTTTTTGGAACTGGGCTTTAAAAGCAAAAGGTTTCTGATTAGGATATCTCATGTGTAATCCCACAATCCTCTCTGCATGGAGATATTCCCTAGTCCCGTCCTGCCACCGAATCTGATTTTGCATGTTTGACATAAATGCCCTTAATTGAACTTCCCCCACAAACAGATTGATGAAGAAATTATTATGTTTTTGAAGAACAGATTATGAATGAAAAATTCACATAACAAATTTTTCTGCATAGGAGATGCTTCTTTAAATGCTTCTAGGTACTACTGATCGTCTGGGTCATGTGGCAAGTTGCAAAAGATTCTTAAGAGCTTCCATCTCAATAGATGCTCATTAAGGAACATTGAATACAATCTGGATGGTTTCCTATTGGCCAGCAATAGTTCTCCAATTTTACATGCATCCATTTTAGCCTGATACAATCTATCATAAGATTCTTTTAACAATACCATTTCCTTCTTAAGGCTAGCATTTTTAGCCCCAAATTGTCTTAGGAAATAGAATTGATCCATCCACTTTGTCATCATGGGAGGAATATGGACTTGAAACCATTCCATCTTAGTTGGCTCAGTTTGAACCTCCTTTGACTCCATAGTTGGTCTAACATTGACTTCTTGTAAATCCTGTTCCAATTCAACAGTTCTACTCATAGCTTTATTTAGCTCCAATTTTTGTTTTTCCTACTCCTCTACAAATGTTTTTAGGCACTATTCCAAATTGAAGGTTAAATCATTAATTTGTCTATCTTTTTTTGATAGACTAGGCAGACAATGCTTATCTTTTTCTTCAATTTATTGTAATTGGGATCGTAGTTCTCTAATGGTTTGATCCTTTTGTTCCAAAAGCTCTATCTATTTCTTTATCTCCTGTTGTTGTCTATTTAACTATTCCTCATTCAGTTGTATGTTATTTTTCAACTGCATGATTTCTACTTTTAATTTCTCTGTTTCAGGTGTCATATACTCATTTTTGTTATCCTCTGCATTTGTGAAAAGGGGGGAAATAAGAAAATTTGTTTCACTGCTGGACACATGTCCTTCATTAATGGCTTCTAATGGACCTTGTTCAATGTCACCAACATTATTTAAAGGAGACAATTGTCTCACCTCAGGCCCTGTATCAATTCTCTGAATGTCTACTAGCTATTGTGATGAAGGAATTATTTCTACAGCCTCATATTCATTACTCTTCTCTTCATCAATTAGGACATAATTAGGCATTTGTTCACTGGTTTCCTCTTGTCTTTCGTCTCCTATTTCTTTTTGTTCTTCCCTAGATGGGTTAGTTCCTTGTCCAGATTCAGGGGTTTTATTGCTTTCTACTGTTTGGGTTACATTTACATGTGTCTGAGATACATTCTCATTAGGCTGGGTTACTTTTCACAAGGCTGCCTTTCTTGCCTCTTTTTCTTGGGAATAGGGGCAATTCACAAGCTACAAAATAGATAGATTCAGCGGCCAGTCGTTTGCTCCTTCTTGGAGGAGGAGGTTTTTGTAGTTTCATTTTGGGCCTCTTATTCTTTTTACGGGGCTGAATATATTCCTCCTCTGAATCTACTAAATCCACATTTTCTTATTTTTCTGGGGTCTTAGGTACATTATGTGGTTTAGGTCTTCCTTCAAGGTCTAAGAGGTTTACTAGATTTTCCAGCGCTTCGCTGCCAGGAGCTTGTTTGTCACCTTGAGGCACAGGAGAGAGTTCTCTTACATTTTGGGCTGCCATACTAGACAACTCACCTTCCTCAAACTGTCTCGAGGGTTCAATGTGTTAGTGCCTGAATTGACTGGCAGTTTTTGAGCAATTTTCATGCAGGCACTTTCCCTAAGTATCCAAAAAATGTTCTAAGTGTTGGACCTCCTCATGCATTTTTCAGCTGCAGCATCATATTTCCGAGGGAGGAGGTCATCATCATCATCTTGTCTTCGATGATGGTTTGCATTATCATGTTCTCCGTCGACCGGTTTCTCATCGTCATCATCATATTTCAATATCGGGTGATGTTTGGATATCATCCTGATCCTGCTGATGAGCTACAGTGCGCCCTAAGTTGCTTGCGGGGGTGATTTTTTCAAGTATCCGGTGATCTTCCAATTATCACCTTGCCCAAACATGATGATGATGTTGCCCTGATATTCTGAAGGGGTTATTCTTTGAGTTGTTCGACCTTACTTGTTCTTTCTTAAGGGTCGGCATCATCATCATCATATTTCCAGTTATCACCGTGTTGCTTGCGAGGGTCATCATATTTTCTGCCTTCATGATATTTCGCCGGGGTGATATTTTTATCATCGGGTGATCTTGGTTATGATCATCCTGATGATGTTGTTGAAGAGTTCTAAGTGCGACCCGATATTCACTGGGGTCATCATATTTTGAACGTCAGGATGATCTTAGTCAATATCATCCTGATGATGTTGTATCACTTCATGTTCGCTGTTTTATCATCCTGATGATGCTGACGTCATTCTTATGACAGGGTGATATTTAGTTCTCTGCCTATCTGCATCATGATATTTCCGAAGGAGGGGGTGATATTTTCATATCACCCGGGTGTATGTTTGTTCCAGCGTCATGATGATGCTGATATCAAGGAGATATCCGCCTGCCGGCTTCATGCATTATCTAGTGGGGGTGATCTTTTCAAGCATCATCATATTCATCTATCGCCCCAAATCTTATAGTGGAGCTACAGTGCAACCTGATATTTGTACATCAGGATGATATTTCCAAATATCCGGTTGTCTTCCGAATATCATCCTGATGTTAATATGATGATGACGTCATCAAGGTCCGGGGGGGGTCATATTTCTAACACTGATCATCTTGTGGAGATCCCCCGATATTTGCAAACATGATGATGACATCATCCAGATATGAGGAGGTGCGCAGTAGGCAGATATGATGATGACGTCAGCAGGATATGATGATGACGTCATCAGGATGTTCATCAGCCAGACTTTTGGTATAAGCTCAACAGAAGGATGTTCCTCCGATGGATCAGGTTGTGCCGATGAAGGCGATTATCATGCAGGTTATATTGCGATATGATGCTGACGTCAGGGTGATTTTTCAAGCGACAGGATATCATGCTGCTGGAGGATGATGATGATGAAGTCTTATACTAGTGTCGTCAGGAGCAAAAGCACCGACATCATATATGCTCATGACCTAGTATATAAAGTGTTAAAGAGGTTGCTGCGGGGTGCATGTGGGATAATTGTATCTTGCATATTTGAAATATCATGATGATGAATCTCGGCGGGAAATGGTTGCGATCGACTGTTTGATGTTTTTCCCAAGGCCGCGGGTTGGTGCGCCATTGATGGCGAGGGTTGCAGAGGTATGGGCGGATCTGGTACCCGATTGAAGGTGTACATCAGCGGATAGTGGCGCAGGGCTCGAGATATCTTCCTGTCTCCTCCCCTACCTGCTGCATTCATGTTTGGGCGCCAATCTGGTAATGTGTTTGAGCGCCATTTTCCTGATACTATGTATCTGGCGGGATTTTTGGTCAACCATGTAATTAATTGCTGTGGTACACTACCTGGCTGTTATAAGCAAGAAGTGTTACTCATTTGTGGTTGTTGAAAGTTGAGGATTTTTGGCTCTGTAATCCAAAACCAGCTGATCTGGTTGCTCTGTACAGTCTAACTTGTGAGTTTATGTATCTCCTGTTGTACGATTTGGCATGAATCCACTGATTTCATGGTTGATCTTATATGAGTAATGCTATCTTAGCATGTGTTGTGTTAATTCTGTCTCCAGTATTGCATGTATTCTTCTTCTGAATCTGGATATTTGGGTAATGTTTAGATTCTAGAGCATATAATTCCTATGTTGAATGTCTGACCTTTTAACTTCTGCTCAAGGGGTAGATTAAACTGTTTTCAGGTTGAACATTGGGAAGGGTATACTGTAGTAGGGATGCCATAAGTAGAGATAACTTAACACTCTTCATTGGGAGATATCTGTAAGGCAGATATCATGTGTATCCCCCTGAAATCCAGTTTTAGCTATTCATGCTGATCATTCACAGGTGTATGTCTACCGACTCCAAGCCCTGGATAGGCACCAATCTAGCTCTGTGTTGAGGTTATACACCATGTCCAGCTTTGCATCCAAAATTCATATCAAACCATTTCATACTTCCACCTGTTAGTTGTAGGAGTAGGATTAGGAACCCCCTGCATGATCTCATACCCAACCAGACATCATGTCCAAGAATGTTGCCAGCCTTGTGATCTATCATGCAGATCTTGGTCCATACATGTGAGTATTCTGCCTGTTGTTGTCAAGTTAGATCCTTCTATCTTTGAGCTAGTCAAGGTTACATCTTGAGTTATAGGGATACCCCCCTTGGTGCGGCAAAACCAGAAGTGAAGGGGAGGCAGCTCACGCAACCTCCTGTATTTAGTTGGCTGAATCTGCCTGTGCATTAGAAGTGGCAAACCCTAATGCTGATTCAGAAGAAAAACCAACAAAGTGGCGACTCTACTGGGAAATGGCAAGTAAAAGTACTATCTAATCATCTCCAGTAATATATCTGTGACCCATCTGAGTCACCAACAAAATGGCGACTCCACTGGGGAAATCAATGTCATATCCATGAAAGTTTGAGTCTACAAGAAAAAAAAAAAAAAAAATTAGACCTGGAAACTGTTTGTTGTAGCAGAGAAAAGGGTTATATATGTGATTCTGCTGGTGGATGACCCAGAATGAAAGAAACCAATTTGCAGCTTCAGCTTGTTTGAAGCTCATTCCTCTTCAAGGAGGTGGCGACTCTGCATCAAAGAACCTGATAAAAGAACAAAATCAGCCAGAGAAGAATTTGCAGCTTCTGCAACATATCCAGGTATTTCATATTGTTTGACAGACTCCCTATTTGGTGAGATAGCACTGGTTAAAAAGGGGAACATTGGTGAAAGCAGAGCTTGCATGCTTCTATTAGAACTTACACTGTATTTCAAAGGGCATGCAATGTTGTTCAAAAGACTCATTTAAAGGACTTTAGGAAAGTTTGAAAAAACAGTCTAAACTTTGAGTGCCTAAAGTCATTGTTTGTAGAAAATCTGAGTAGAGAGGAGGGTTGCAATAACATAAAGGATGTATTATCTGCCTATGCACCCTTGTGAAGTGTCAAATGCAAAAATGTATAGTAGTCAGTCCCAACAATGTAATAAAAGAAGTTTCAACATAGACAGATATAAGCCCATAAATTTCAGTGGCATTTGTGGCTATCCAAATGCTTTTCCACCTAAAATCAGAAATTTTTTGCCTAAATTTAAGGGTATAAAGGATGAATCAGCTGAGAGACACTTGCAGCAGTTCATGAATGTGATAGATGACTTTGAGATTGACCATGAGGATGTGGTTATGAGATTATTTGTTCAATCTCTAGATGAAGATGCAAGGGACTGGTTTTCCTACCTTCCAGCTCACTCTGTCAGCTCTTGGCATGGTTTTAAATCTGCATTTATAGTACAGTATGGTGAAAGAGTTTCTGAATATGCAGCTATTAGTGACTTCATGTACATCCATATTGAAGAAGATGAGTTGATCCCAACCTTTAACCTCAGATTTATGAGGGCATTGAATAGAATTCCAGAATGCATGAGACCTAATGATGCACTGTGCTTAGTTATCTATTTGGGAGCCTTTGATAAGAAAATGAGTTACAGATTAAGAGACAAGGAGCCCACCACATTGCATTAGGCACATCAGTTTGCATTAGATATTGAAAACAATTGGAGGTATGGAATACAAAAGGGTTATTTCTCTGAAAATTTTTGTTGTCCTGTAGCCCCCAGTGTTAATGAAGGATTTAATTTAGGTATTGACAATGAATGTCATAGCATTCACACCCCTGTTGTCCCAGTTTTTGCATCATTCCAAGTAGATGATGTTTCTATCATAGAGGAGGATGTCCTTTTTTGCCCAGCAGGTGAAGTTGAAAATAATAATTTTTCAAGTAATATTTGCATACCAGTCCTAAACAAAGAGCCTTCATGTTTAAATGATCCAGTTGTGCAGAGTTGTGATCATATGGATCAAGAATCAATATCAGTTTCATCAGGAAGTATTGGAGGGCTGGAAAATGATGCAGATTGTTCAACTTCAGAGTACATTGAAACAGCAAAAATCTTGTATGCGGGGCAATTAGATGATAAAAATGATATCCATGACCAATTCATGGATCAGGTTTGTTCTTCCTATGACTCTGGATCTGATGATAATGAAGAAGAAGCAGAGGCCTTTGCAGTGAATGTTAATCCCCTTTATGATGAGCTTGCTGATGCATATGATGTTGTGAGTCTTGACTTTCAGTGGTGCAGGATTAACCCTTTGTTTGAGGATGATGATACTGATTTGCAAACTGTGAATAATGAATGTTCATCATCACCTGATTCAGACATGTGCAACATTGGGTGTGTGGATCAGGTTTTGTTTTCAATATCAGTAGATATTAGGGGTCTCATATTTTCTGAGTATTTTGAATTGTTGGATCAGCTGGATGAGTACCTGATAATGTGCATGATGCAGAGGCATCCACACTATAACCTTCGCATATAGCATGGATGTCTGCAGCCCAACCTCATCATCATCATCTTCGCCATCATCATCATATTCCGCTTTACACTGTCCGCATCATCATCATATTTCGGACAATCACGATTATCCTCGTGCTGACTACTGTTCACCTCCTCCGTTTTCCTCCTAACATCATCATCATGATGTTCAACTAACGCAAACATCCTCCTGTTGCACTGTTCATCGGGCGCCAAACACTAGCGGCCTCATCATGTTATGCGACACCACCTTCGTCAGCAGGATATCCAATATCCGTCTGTCAAATTGCCATGGTCTACCCAACAGTAGGTGACAACATTCCATGGGCAAAATATCACACAAAATTCTATCATGATATGCTCCAATCTGGAAATCCACATATGCCTGTTCAAAGACAAAAAGTGATTGACTATCACTCACCCAAGATGCCTTGTAAGGGTGTGGATGTGGAATCCTTTCTAAATGCAGTTTATCCACCATCTCCTGAGATACCATGTTGTCTGTTGAACCAGTATCAATGACAACCTTACATACCTTACCTTTACTCTTGCATGTGGTCTTGAAAAGAGCTCTTCTTTGCATCATATCCTTTGATGCCTGCAAACTAATTCTCCTTAGCATCAATGATTCTCCACTCTCTGGATATCCACAATTATCAGGATCTCTGTTTGAACTCTGTGCACTTTCTTCTACTTTCTCTTCTTGCACAAGTTGTACTCGCTTGTCACTAGTTCTATCATTTCTGGATGATGAACCTTTGTTTTCTGGACATTTGAAAGATGGATGACCAAACTCACCACAGGTGTAACATTTCCCTGAAAATGTAGTAGAACCTCTACCACCTCCAAATCTTCCTCTATTACCTTTCCATCCACCTCTGAAATCAGACTGTCCTTGTCCTTTACCAGTGTCTTCTTGACTCTCATTGGTTTGCCTTGTTCTATGGGCTGATCCTCTTCCTCTATGGTTTCCTCTTCCTCTCATGGACTTATCATGTCCTCTATTCATCTTTTCTTCAATCCTGATTGCCATTTGATAACAATCCTCCACATTCTTAGGGTTAGCTAACACTAACTCATCCTGTATGTTAAACCTCAAACCAGCCAAGTACCTAGCCACCTTTTCTACCTCATTTTCATGATGACCAGATCTCATACTTAACAGATAAAATTCCTCAGTATATGCTTTCACATCCCTGTCTTTCTGCTTTAAAAATTGCAGCTTCTTAAACATCTGGATTTCATAATCCCTTGGCAAGAATTTCCCTTTTATCCTTGCTACCATCTTATCCCATGAAGTGATCTTTGACTTTCCTTGTTTCCTTCTCTCAGATTGTACATAATCCCACCATACCAAAGCATGACCTCCTAACTTGGTCTTTGCAATCTTGACTTTCTGATCCTCAGCAACATCTTCACATTCAAAGTGATTATCAAGTGCAGCAATCCAATCTAACAACTCATCGTCATTCAAACTTCCAGTATACTTGGTAACATCAACCTTTACCTTAGGTTTATCATTCTGCACTGCCTTTAACAGTTTTACAAATTTCTGGTCTTCAGCATCTAGATCTTCAGCTACCTCTTCATACTCTTCAACAGTATCTTCATCTTCTTCAGACTCACTGTCTTCCACTTCCCTCTTTTTGTTCTTTTCCAGGGCTGTCAGCCTGGCTTGAAGTGCTTCAGCAAGCTCCTTCATCTTCCTCATCTCTCTAGCATGTTTCTCCTTCATCTCCTGCAATTCCCTTGCAGTACCACTACCTTTCGGAGGCATTTTGTCAACCTCTCAATCAACACCCAACACACAATTCAACTCTACCTCTGCCCTTTCGGTGACAGAATCAACACACAACAGCCCAAACCTTTTGCTGAGCTCTGATACCACTATGATGCAGAGGCATCCACACTATAACCTTCGCATATAGCATGGATGTCTGCAGCCCAACCTCATCATCATCATCTTCGCCATCATCATCATATTCCGCTTTACACTGTCCGCATCATCATCATATTTCGGACAATCACGATTATCCTCCTGCCGACTACTGTTCACCTCCTCCGTTTTCCTCCTAACATCATCATCATGATGTTCAACTAACGCAAACATCCTCCTGTTGCACTGTTCATCGGGCGCCAAACACTAGCGGCCTCATCATGTTATGCGACACCACCTTCGTCAGCAGGATATCCAATATCCGGTTGCTCCAAATATCCTGATGACGACCACTTCAGCACATTCCCTCCGATGCTCTGCTAGCCGACGACACAAGCAACAGCATCATGATACGCTTTATCCGGTTCTCTCGAAACCTCTTGATGATGTTAACACAACTTCCTGCCGTGGACTTCCGCCGATACCTAAGCACTTAACGACAGCAGGATCAACATGCATAGGGGGATATCTCAATATCCTGATGACGATGACGTCATATGCGGATGACGATGACGTCACACAATATCCTGATGAACTCTTCAACACTTAGCCAAAAAAACTGAACTTTCACTCCCGCATCTGTTAGCGATACGCGGATGATGGGCACTCCCGGGAGATGATCCTAATGCCGATACGCTCCTCCTCGGCTCTCCAGATGATGATCACCCCGACGCACTTGCACTTCATGCAATCGAAAGCATCATGTTCTCCTCCACTTATCCGGATGACGATATCCGAACTGACTGCAGGATATTTGCAGAAATATCCTGATGATGCCGTTTTAACAAACTTCTTCACTTAGCGAAATTTCACTTCGCCGATCCTCCAGGGATGACCCGACCCAACCTCAGGGTGATCTTCCACACTCTATCTTATCAGCTCGACCTAGCACATACCCATGCTAGGGTCTTCAACATCTGTCGACCGCGATCCTGCACACCTGCATGCAAACGAACAAACTAACTACTAACCTACTGTACATCGCCATTCCACCGATCAGACGGATCAACCGGTGGAATGGATCAGTAAATCCATGAAGCCTCTCAAACCAGCAAATCGATTACACAAAGGGGATCAAACAGGAAACCGAAAACAGGATCTTTATTGATTTCAAAGATGCAATACAATATGATGTTCCTCACACAGCACACTCTAGCTCCTCTGCGCAATACAATACTATACTACCGATCGATGATATCTCTCTGTCTATGCAATATCAACTGATCTCAAGCTTAAATAGATTTTCCTACGAGTACTACTGACCCGACTCCAAGCGGCTGGGAACTCTCCAAGCGGCTGGGAGAGCCAACCGGACCCTACAGCATGACAGCTGTTCTAACAAACTTAACTAAAAATAGTAAAAGCCTGGTCAGCATGATCTTATCATGATCAGCGTGGCCTTATTACATGCAATTGGTCTTAACAGACCTTCTTGGAAACACAAACAAGACCTATAACAAACTAACTGCCTTATCAAGACCAGCTGTCAGGTAGGTGCTCCTGCACCAGTGCAGCAGCCAGATAAATGATAAAGAGTGCCAAGAGCAGTATGATGTACTGTCTGAGGGACATAACATACATGTGTTGCCTAATGTTGAAGAATATTATGTGTATGGTTATATGTCTAATTCTGAAATCCAAAATGACAGAGCTGAAAATGATGGTGGCAAGCTTTCAAAACTGGTGGAATATCTTTTTAAGCAGATGACATTATGGGCAGATTATGCCAATCTTTTCAGTTGGGATTGGGATCTTTCAGCTTGGAATCAGGCATTTGACAAGAAAAAATTATGGTTTTTCCTTTTTGGCTGCCCGGGGCCGCCAAAATAATGTTTAAAAATAATGTGTTTGGTGATGCAGATCATGGTAACTTCATGACTCTATGCCCAATGGATAAGGGACTGGTCTGCATCCCAGAGATCTGGTTCTCGCTGCAGTCTTGCACCTGCACGTCCCCAGACAGAGCCACTGTTAGTGCCTGAATTGACTGGCAGTTTTTGAGCAATTTTCATGCAGGCACTTTCCCTAAGTATCCAAAAAATGTTCTAAGTGTTGGACCTCCTCATGCATTTTTCAGCTGCAGCATCATATTTCCGAGGGAGGAGGTCATCATCATCATCTTGTCTTCGATGATGGTTTGCATTATCATGTTCTCCGTCGACCGGTTTCTCATCGTCATCATCATATTTCAATATCGGGTGATGTTTGGATATCATCCTGATCCTACTGATGAGCTACAGTGCGCCCTAAGTTGCTTGCGGGGGTGATTTTTTCAAGTATCCGGTGATCTTCCAATTATCACCTTGCCCAAACATGATGATGATGTTGCCCTGATATTCTGAAGGGGTTATTCTTTGAGTTGTTCGACCTTACTTGTTCTTTCTTAAGGGTCGTCATCATCATCATCATATTTCCAGTTATCACCGTGTTGCTTGCGAGGGTCATCATATTTTCTGCCTTCATGATATTTCGCCGGGGTGATATTTTTATCATCGGGTGATCTTGGTTATGATCATCCTGATGATGTTGTTGAAGAGTTCTAAGTGCGACCTGATATTCACTGGGGTCATCATATTTTGAACGTCAGGATGATCTTAGTCAATATCATCCTGATGATGTTGTATCACTTCATGTTCGCTGTTTTATCATCCTGATGATGCTGACGTCATTCTTATGACAGGGTGATATTTAGTTCTCTGCCTATCTGCATCATGATATTTCTGAAGGAGGGGGTGATATTTTCATATCACCCGGGTGTATGTTTGTTCCAGCGTCATGATGATGCTGATATCAAGGAGATATCCGCCTGCCGGCTTCATGCATTATCTAGTGGGGGTGATCTTTTCAAGCATCATCATATTCATCTATCGCCCCAAATCTTATAGTGGAGCTACAGTGCAACCTGATATTTGTACATCAGGATGATATTTCCAAATATCCGGTTGTCTTCCGAATATCATCCTGATGTTAATATGATGATGACGTCATCAAGGTCCGGGGGGGGTCATATTTCTAACACTGATCATCTTGTGGAGATCCCCCGATATTTGCAAACATGATGATGACGTCATCCGGATATGAGGAGGTGCGCAGTAGGCAGATATGATGATGACATCAGCAGGATATGATGATGACGTCATCAGGATGTTCATCGGCCAGACTTTTGGTATAAGCTCAGCAGAAGGATGTTCCTCCGATGGATCAGGTTGTGCCGATGAAGGCGATTATCATGCAGGTTATATTGCGATATGATGCTGACGTCAGGGTGATTTTTCAAGCGACAGGATATCATGCTGCTGGAGGATGATGATGATGAAGTCTTATACTAGTGTCGTCAGGAGCAAAAGCACCGACATCATATATGCTCATGACCTAGTATATAAAGTGTTAAAGAGGTTGCTGCGGGGTGCATGTGGGATAATTGTATCCTGCATATTCGAAATATCATGATGATGAATCTCGGCGGGAAATGGTTGCGATCGACTGTTTGATGTTTTTCCCAAGGCCGCGGGTTGGTGCGCCATTGATGGCGAGGGTTGCAGAGGTATGGGCGGATCTGGTACCCGATTGAAGGTGTACATCAGCGGAGAGTGGCGCAGGGCTCGAGATATCTTCCTGTCTCCTCCCCTACCTGCTGCATTCATGTTTGGGCGCCAATCTAGTAATGTGTTTGAGCGTCATTTTCCTGATACTATGTATCTGGCGGGATTTTTGGTCAACCATGTAATTAATTGCTATGGTACACTACCTGGCTGTTATAAGCAGGAAGTGTTACTCATTTGTGGTTGTTGAAAGTTGAGGATTTTTGGCTCTGTAATCCAAAACCAGCTGATCTGGTTGCTCTGTACAGTCTAACTTGTGAGTTTATGTATCTCCTGTTGTACGATTTGGCATGAATCCACTGATTTCATGGTTGATCTTATATGAGTAATGCTATCTTAGCATGTGTTGTGTTAATTCTGTCTCCAGTATTGCATGTATTCTTCTTCTGAATCTGGATATTTGGGTAATGTTTAGATTCTAGAGCATAGAATTCCTATGTTGAATGTCTGACCTTTTAACTTCTGCTCAAGGGGTAGATTAAACTATTTTCAGGTTGAACATTGGGAAGGGTATACTGTAGTAGGGATGCCATAAGTAGAGATAACTTAACACTCTTCATTGGGAGATATCTGTAAGGCAGATATCATGTGTATCCCCCTGAAATCCAGTTTTAGCTATTCATGCTGATCATTCACAGGTGTATGTCTACCGACTCCAAGCCCTGGATAGGCACCAATCTAGCTCTGTGTTGAGGTTATACACCATGTCCAGCTTTGCATCCAAAATTCATATCAAACCATTTCATACTTCCACCTGTTAGTTGTAGGAGTAGGATTAGGAACCCCCTGCATGCTCTCATACCCAACCAGACATCATGTCCAAGAATGTTGCCAGCCTTGTGATCTATCATGCAGATCTTGGTCCATACATGTGAGTATTCTGCCTGTTGTTGTCAAGTTAGATCCTTCTATCTTTGAGCTAGTCAAGGTTACATCTTGAGTTATAGGGATACCCCCCTTGGTGCGGCAGAACCAGAAGTGAAGGGGAGGCAGCTCACGCAACCTCCTGTATTTAGTTGGCTGAATCTGCCCGTGCATTAGAAGTGGCAAACCCTAATGCTGATTCAGAAGAAAAACCAACACAATGTTCTCAAATTTTTGCAGAAACTTCTACCATTTTGCATCTGGTTTTCTTTTCTTATGGAAATGATATTTGCAAATTAAATGAACAAGACCATGATGTTTCAAAGGCTCAAACCCTATCTTGAACTGCTCTATCATACTAACAATGGAATCATGGAGGAAGGCATGAATGTTAACCTTTAATTCAAGGTTTTCCTTGAGCCATGGCGCAGATGAATGAGCAGCCAAAAGGGAGGACCAACCACAGTGGTGCATTGCCCTTCACATGTGAAGTACTTAATAATCCATGCAACTGCTGTTCGTCATGGTTTTGTAATAAACATTCTGTGGAATCCCTTGTTTTGTCCTCGAGTGTTTACAAGTAGTAATGGGCGAGGTTCCCCTTCCTGTGCACAAAGTTCTATCATTTTGTGATAGGAAATGTTTGTGGTTTCTTACAAATTAACACCTTCATTCCCAATACCAAATAATTTAGAGATAATTTAGGGACTCACCTTGAATTTCTTTCCATGCACAATTGATGGGCCGTCTACAAAGTTCTCGACAAATTCCTTGACCAGGTATGCATGGTATCCCTCAAATTTCTTCATAAATTCCAACCATCCCACCCTCTGAAATATTCCCTAATGCCAACAATTTATCTGGTGAAGCTAGCTCAGACTTGCATTTGGCTCCTCCCATTCTATTCCTTAATGATAATATTTCTCAATGACTACTGAAGTATTGTGGCACCCAAAATGATAAAACTGCTCAAGAAACTGATAGGTAAATTAAAGAAAATGCAGGTTTTGAGGCCACTTGTACTTCGACAATTTGATAAGATAGGAATTGATTCAGGGTACTTGTCTTCTCAACAGTTAATTATGACATTGCATGGGATAGAGTGAACGAGCCACCACCATCTCTAGTGAAGAAACAATTCACACATTTGCCAAATTTGGAAAAGAAAAAGGGTTAGTTCCAATTTATCTATTTTTATTCATAATAAATTATCTATTTAAAATAAAAGATGTATGTACCTTCCGTTCTGTTATTGATTTGAAAGTCACTTCTTTCTACTGACATAATAACATCCTAAGTGGCGGTACCATTGGAATTTGACGAAATGAATTTATTATGACATGATAATGGGGTGGCTGAATTTATCATGTCGACAAGTCGCCATGATAACACTATTTATTATGGCAGGGAATGACAAACTCATGATGGATTAACGTGGTGTATTACGAGGGTGACAATGGTGTGTTTTAAGAATGTATGAACACTTACATAGAAGGAAATCACAATTTCACAATGGTGGAGGAAGATATCAAAGGAATAGATATGTAGGATATGAACAAAATTCTAGAGCACCATCGCAAGATGCAGCCAGGCTGAAGGAATAAGGTTTCGGAGCATCACTGAAAGATGCAGCTGGAATGCAGGAACAGAGTTCCAGAGCATCGCTGAAAGATGCATCTAGAATGCAGGAACAAAGTTTCTGAGCATCGTTGAAAGATGCAGCTGGAATGTAGGAACAAAGTTCTGGAGCATCACTAAAAGATGCAGCCAGAATGCAGGAACAAAGTTCTGGAGCATCACTGAAAGATGTAGCCGAAATGTAGGAACAAAGTTCCAAAGTATCACCAAAAGATGCAGCTAGAATGCAGGAACAAAGTTTTAGAGCATCACTTAAAGATGCAGCGAAAATGTAGGAACAAAGTTACGGAGCATCATTGAAAGATGCAACTAGAATGCAGGAACAAAGTTTCGGAGGATCGTTGAAAGATGCAACTGAAATGTAGGAACACAGTTCCGGAGCATCGTTGAAAGATGCAGCCGAAATGTAGGAACAAAGTTCTTGAGTGTCACTAAAAGATGTAGCTGGAATGCAGGAACATGATGAGGGTATGGATCTACTCAGACAACAAGTTCCAAAGCATCACCAGGAGATGCACTAGAATTTGTAACACTTTTCTAGATCTGAAACCTTGCAAAACAGTGATGAATTTTAGGTAAGTACAAAGATGAATACATGAATTAATGTTTCCTAAATGCTCACACACACAAAGTTTTATTTTATTTATTTATTTTTATTTTTATTTTTATTTTTTTATTCACTTATCATATTGTTTCTGTCGAAGCAGAATCAACACATTGAGTTTCTCCCTGCATTTCTACCAGTCGAGTAAACTCCTCTTTGTTGACAGGTTTATGGTAGATCCTAAGTCAATGTCCATTGACTAAGAGAGTTCAAGAATCACCATCAATGGGTTTGAGTTATACTGCTCTGTTTGGGAATACCTTTGAAATCTCGTATGGACCCAACCAATGAGTTTTAAGTTTGCCTTTCTGGTCTTTATATTGAGAATCAAACAGAAATGCCCAATCTCCCTCATGGAATTCTCTTTCCTTGATGTGTTTATCATGCTAGGCCTTTCGTTGTTGTTGAACTAGCTGGGTTTGATGAATAGCTTCTAAGCGGAGTTCATCTAGTTCACTAAGTTGTAAGGCTCTCTCTACCTGAGCCTGATCAAGGCCTAAATCTAACTCCATTGTTGTTCTCAGAGTTTGAAGTTCAAATTCGATGGGTAGAAGAGGTTTCTTTCCAAAGACCAGTTCGTAAGGAGTAAGACTAGTGGTGGATTTCCAAGTTGTGTTGTAAGCCCAAACAACTTTAGACAATTATCTGGCCTAGTCCTTTCTGCCCGATGAAACTATTTTTGTCAGGATATTTTTGAGCTCCCTATTGGTGACTTCTACTTGACCATTTGCTTGTGGGTGATTGATGAGTGCCAGGTAGCACCCATGAAATACACCTTTTTACCCCTCTTTTTCTCCCTTCTTATTCCATTGCCCTAATGACTACACCAAAATAGGTTAACAAGATTGTTCTAATGATGATTAATAAGAGATGAATTACTTAGAATCATGATTTTTGATTGAAGGAGTAATGTGCATTAAATTAATGGAAATATGCAAAAATCTTCTCTTTTTGAATCAACAGGTGCAGGTGTTTGGGTAGACAATTTTGTGCATCTCCAGAGGTAGTCCTAATGATCTCTAGAGCCGACATCAGAATGCCACGACTAGTCTCCAATGTTTTCCAATTTGATTGGAGAGATTTTGGGGTAAGGAGGTGAATCATCTTCGGAGCTGGACTGAAGTCATAAGCATCTCTGGAGCTGAACAAGAAGGTCACAATCATATCTCCGGAGCTACAGACATAAACATACATCTCCGGTGCCTCTTTAGAACAGTGCATATTTCCAGCACAACTGTCAGTCAAACACTTCCAGGAGTGATCGGGATGCTCCTGATGTTACTCAAATAATCACCTGAGTAATTGAGGGCAGACCATAGTTAACTGTTGGAAGTTTTATCTCTTTTTGATTTTGCATGAGTTATTGATAAACTGATTTAAATACCTATATTTTAGGGCCTCACTGCCCAAGTTTATTTAAAACTAAGACTCATATTTAGTGTGGACTTTTTTTCCACTAAATCTATTTTAATTGCCTGGATATTTATTATGTAGTTAGATAGTTAGTAGAATAAAGAGATTGATGTTATCTCATAGATGAACTAGTAGTTAGGGTAAGTGATATCTCATCACTGATTTAGATATAAACTTACAGAAGTAGCAGCAGAAGACACACAACGATTAATTTCTTATTTTTGTATTCTTATTTTGGCAGAAACATTTTCTGAATACAAAGCTGATGGAATTGGACTAAAATTGAATCGTGGTCTTATCTTCTTGTGTTGATTCTTCACTTTAGTATTCAGCCCTAAGGGTGTGGAGCAAGGGCCCACTCTCACCACCAAGGCAGAAGGCCAGTACTATTGTTTTGTTATTTTAGATTCTATTTAAGGAGATAGTTACTGTTTTCATAGATAAATGCATGTTTCAGTTGAAAGGAAGATTTACTTTAAGCAATTCATTGTTTAGTTTTGTTTTCAATATTCTTGGAATTCATTTCATAGTAGATAGATCGGTAATATTAAGTTTCTTTAATCAGTAAAGATCATTAGAGTTAGTTAGATAAAACTAGCAACTATAGGATTCGTAATTGCAGATAGCTAAGGACATAGCCCTAGATTTGACACTTGAAATATGATTAAATGATGAGGTAGAAAGACCCTTGTCAGTGATAGGGTGACGACTTCTTATGGCTTACCTTGAAATGATCAGTAAAAGCTAACAAAATCTTAGACATAAATTGAGGTCCTTGGTCTGTGACAATTGACCTAGGGGCTCCAAATCTAAGAAAAATCCTGTTATACAGAAAATCTACAATCTATTCTTCTCTAGTAACTTTTAAAGCTTGGACTTCTACCCATTTGTTAAGATAATCCATACAAACAAGAATATATTCTTTTCCTTGCACAGGGGATCTATTGGACTGATTAAATATAATCCCCACTTTTCAAATGGTTCAAAAACCATCTGTGGCTGCAGAGGCATTTCGTTGGATGTCGTAGGTCTTCCCACTCATTGGAATTCATCACAACGACAAACATAGTTCTTTACATCCTTGTGCATAGAGGACTAATAGTATCCTGCACCTAAGATTTTATGGGAAGTCCTCTTGGCAGAGTAGTGTCCACCTGATGGATCATCATGGCACGCTTTGAGGATGCTGTATGTTTCATTGGTCTGACACAATGTTGCAGGACCAAGTTAGACCCATATCTGAATAACATGCCATTAATCCATTTGAAGTGAGCACTTTCTTGAATGAGGCGTTTCTTTTGTTTTGATGTAAAGTCCGAGGGAAGCTCAGAGGTGGCTAAGTAATTGGAAATGTCTGCAAATTAGGGTGTTTTAATGGAGACAACAAATAAATTTTCATCAGGAAATTCATCCTGCACAGGAGTACAATCTCCATTATCTTGTTTTATCTGGGATGAAAAATCTGCAACTACATTGAATTTCCCAGGCTTATCCATTATGGTCACATTGAATTCATGGAGAAGTAATAGCCATTTGATCATTCTCCCATTCACTGAGGTTTTGTTCATCAAGTATTTGATAGCTGAATGGTTTGTGAACACAGTCACTTTGTATCATGTGATGTAATGTCAAAATTTGTTATTTGCATGAACTATTGCTAGAAATTCCTTCTCTGTGGTGGTGTAATTCTGTTTAGTGGGGCTCAAGTTTTTGCTGATGGAATATATAGTGTACTTTCCTCCATTTTCATCTTTTTGACCTAACACTGCTCCAATAGCATCATTGGAAGCATCATCATAAATATGGAAGGGAAGTTTCCAGTTAGGTCCCCGTAGGACTAGAGCTGAGACAAGCTTTCCTTTAATAATGTCAAAGGATATTTGACATTCTTTTGTGCATACAAAATCCATGTCTTTCTACAGAAGAGGGAACATCGGAGCTGCAATCTTACTGAAGTTTTATGTGAACCTCCAATAATAACCAGCATGTCCTAAGAAACTTCTAACATCGGTTTGATTCTTTGGGGTTTTCAGTTGTTGTATTACTTCAATCTTCTTAGGGTCAACCTTTATCCCTTTAACTGATATACGATGTCCAAGCACTATACCTTGTTCTACCATTATTAGACACTTCTCATGGCTTAGAGACAGTTGATGATCTTCACATCTTTACAATACTCTATCCAAGTTTTTGAGGCCTTCATCAAAAGTGGAGCCATAGACTATGAAGTCATCCATATAGACTTCTACACAATTGTTTACAAGTTCAGCAAAGATAGCTAGAATGGCTCTCTGGAATGTGGCAGGAGCATTACAAAGCCCAAAGGGAAGAACCTAATATGTGAATGTTTCCCAAGGACAGGTGAAAGTAGTTTTTTCCCGGTCCTCTACTGCCACTTGTATTTGGTTATATCCACTAAACCCATCCAGAAATGAAAAATACTTCCTTCCTGCTAGATTATCCAAAACTTGATCTATGAAGGGTAGTGGGAAATAATCTCTGTAGGTTGCTTTGTTGAGTTCTTGGTAGTCAACACACTTTACATTTCCCATTTTTCTTTGGCACTACTACCAAGGGTGAAACCCATTTACTGTCTGAGATAGGATAAATAAATCCTACCTGTAAAAGTTTCTCAATTTCAGTTTTGACAATATATTTGAGAAAAGGATTGAGTCTTCACTGTCATTGACGGACCGGTCTAACGTCCTCAATATAGATGTGGCAGGTACAAACACTTGGGTGAATTCCTCTCATGTCTGTATAGTCCCAAGCAAAAGCTTTGGACCTATTCATCAAAACATCGAATAATTTGAGCTCATCTGATTCTGTCAACTAGCTATTGATATTTAAAGTTTTTCTTGGTAATAACATGATAGTCTTGGTCCCAAGGTAATTGGAGGTGACAGTGTGAACTTCTTTTGTTAAAGTGTTGAGAGGACAACTATGTGGTATAGTTCTATGGAGTCTGGCAATATCTTTGAAGAAGTGATCTATTTTCATAATGATATTCGCCAGGGGACAAGGTAGAGTTGTGAAGTTTTAATAATCATGTTCCTTGTTGTCAATGTGGATTGGATGTCCCAAAATTTCTTCCGCCTCAGTCTCTTCATCACCTGAGTCTAAGGAAAGGTCTTGGATGTTTTCTAATTCATCTTCTAATTCTTCACCATGTTGTTTAATAACTACCATAGCAAGTGAAGATAGATTCTCTTATTTGTCGGATTCATCTAATTCGTCAACCCAAACTTGGTTATGCTCCGTAGGTTGAGCGGGAGGATATAGACTTAAATGTTTGCTATTGGGACCCTGTGAAATAATCATTCATTTTTCTTTGTAGTCAATCTTGGCTACAACTATAGCTAACCATGGCCTACCCAGTATTACTGTGTAACTATCCTTGGGTGTGACAAACTAGAGAATTTGGAAGTCTACTGGATATTCCCAATCATCAACCTTGATAGGGATGTTTTTTAAGACACCTTTGGGGATGGCTATGGACTGATTTTCCATTTATAATATGGTAGTTGTGGGATGTAAATCAGTGAGTCCAAGTTTTCCATAACATCCACTGTCATAACATTAATGGCAGCTCCCAAGTCCACCAATGCATTAGGTATTGCTACCTCATTAATTGTTATTGCTATGAGTGGACTATCTGGGTCACCATATTTTGGGGTTAAGGTTTTTCCAACCAGGAGGTCAACTAGATATCCGTTGATGTGCACCATATTAATTTGTTTCAGTTTCCTTCCCGACATTTTAATGCACAATTGTTTAACTAGCTGGTTTAGTTTGAGAATTTATTTAACTGCCTGTAACAAGTGAATCTCAATATGAAGTCGTTTAATTTCTTGCATCAAAGCAACTTCGTTAGACAATGATACTTCTGGAGGATTTCTCGAAATAGTTGCTTTAAGACATTCCGGAAAGGGTGCCTGATTTTTCTTTCATAGCATAGGATCTTTTTCTGAAGTAATTGAAGGTCGTGTTTTTATATGGAGCCTAATCAGACTTGAAGGTTAAATTTTCCCCACTTTAATCAGTGCAGTTTCCCCCCAAATTATTTAACAGGGGTTTGGGGGTAGTGCCCCTGGCACAATACAGGACGGGGTTGAGGGGCAGCGCCCCCAAAACCTCAAACATTTTTTATTATTTTATAAAGGCATCAGGAGTTATTTTGTTCTATTGGCTGACATAAAAAACCCTATTTTGTAACCAACATAAGGCTTGATAAAATCGGCTAAGGGTTAGAGTTTCCTTTGATATTGTATTGTAGCATTTGCAGTGATATTGAGTTGCAAGGGATTGCTGGTTGTAATCATCTTGATTTGCTGGATAATAATATTGGACTCTCTATTGGTGGATGTAGCCCAAGTTTGGGTGAACCACGTTAAAACTTGTCTCTTGCTATTATTAATTATGTGTATTTTCATTCCTTTGTTTAATCTTTATTTGCTTTTAATTGATATCTTTTGCATGCAATTCCTAACAGGTCACTTGACGACTTCTTGAGACGGTTCTATGCTAGGTGGTGGAGTTACTTGAAATTGTGTTGGGGATGATTCCTCCTGATTGTTCCTGTTGGTGCCTGCATGAGCAGTCAGTTTTCAAGCATATAAACATGCAGGCACCTTCCCAAAAAATCCAAAAAAGGTTCCTAAGTCCTTGGACCTCCTCAGCATGTTTCAGCATCATATTTTCTTTGGAGGAGGTCATCATCATCATATTTCCAGACATCACCCTGATGTTGCTTGCGAGGGTCATCATATTTTTTGTTTGCATGATCTTTCGCCGGAATGATATTTTAACATCGGGTGATCTTGGTTAAGATCATCCTAATGATGTTGCTGCAAAGTCCTAAGCGTGACCCAATATTCATCGGGGTCATCACATTTGAACATCGGGTGATCTTAGTCAAGATCATCCTGATGTTGTTTTATCACTTCATCAGGATTTTTGGTCAGGGTGATATCCGCTTTTCTGCCTGTCTACATCATAATATTTCCAAAGGGAGATATCCGCTTGTCGGCTTCATGCATTGTCTAGTGCGGGGTGATATTTCCAAATATCAGGTATGATCTAACATCACCCTGATGTTTCGTGGAGCTACAGTGCAACATGATATTTGTGCATCAGGATGATATTTCCAAATATCCGGTCATCTTCCGAATATCATCCTGATGCCGATATGTGGTGACATCATCAAGGTCCGAGGGGGGTCATATTTCTAACACTAGTCACCTTGTGGAGATCCCCCGATGTTGCGAATATGACGATGATGTCATCCAGATATGAGGAGGTGCGCAGTAGACAGATATGCTGATGACGTCAGCAGGATATGATGATGACGCCATCAGGATTTTTGAAGGCATCGGCAGGAAATTGCATATCAGCATAGGTTTGAGATGCTAGGCCGATGGTGGTCGTCTTGCCGAAGAAGGTGAGGTTGTTGAAGGACCATCGAGGTGACTTGTGTTGTCGGCGAAGGATCTTTTGTGCTTGCCGATGGCTTTAGTCATACCGATGGTGAAGTGTGGAGTTCGCGGTCGGCGAGACCTTTGAGATCGATGTGAGTTTTTTGGGGTTGGCCGATGGCTTTGGTCATAGCGATGGGCTTTTGGACAGAAAGGCGTGTGTCGAGCGTGGAAAAAACGCTCGACACCTATCTTGCATGCGGCCATGTTTTTAAAGTGCTGAAGTGGTTTTCGCACCTTGCATGTGGGATTAATTTCCCTGCACATTTTAAAACTTCAGTAAATTATGTTTTGGTGGGAATTTCTCTTTTGAGCGCAACGATGGTTTCCAGGTAGGCCGCGGGTGGTTGGGCCATAAATGGCAACAATACAGGGGTATGGGCGATGGTGCACATGATCAGGTTGCCTGATTTTTAGTATGAAGACTTCCAGATGGCGGCACAAGGCTCGAGGCTTCCCTTGTCTGTTGTAGTAATAACTTCTGAGCGCCATTCTTTCTGATGGATGTATTTGGCAGGATTTTTGGTCAACCATGTAATTATTGCTAGGGGTGCACTTTCTGGCCGATATAGGCAGACTGTGTTACCATTGTTTAGGTTGTTGAAGGCCTGGGGCATTTTTGTGTAAATAATGAAGAACAAGGCATGATCTTGGTTGTTTTATCCCATTTTGGAGTTTATGAGTTGCAACATGAATGTATTTTGCACATATTTTCAATTTCAATGTTAATGTTATATGAAAAATGCTTATTGCATGTGTCTATCTGTTTGTCTCCATTTGCTGCATGTTATTCTCTTTCTTTTGAATCTGGTTGCATGTCAGCAGGGATATCTGTAAGTAGAGGCAGTTAGGTACCCATTCTTGGGTGATGTTTGTAAGGCAAGCATCAGTCCAACCCCCTGAAACTTGAGTGAAAGTTGCAAACCATCTGTTGTATACGTCTAGTTGACTCCTTGCCCAATGGATAGGCACCAGTCTGCTCCTGGATCAGTAGTTATGAGCCAAAACCCCTTGTCTTGCATCCCGAACATTATGTCCGCCCATTTCATCACTTCCACCTGTTAGTTGTAGGAGTAGGATTAGGAACCCCATGCATGCTCTCATACCTAACCAGACATATATGTCCAAGAACGTTGCCCACCTTGTGATCTATCATACAGATCTTGGTCCATACATGAGAGTATTCTGCTTGTTGTTGTCAAGTTAGATCTTTCTATCTTTGAGCTAGTCAAGGTTATATCTTGAGTTATAGGGACACCCCCCTTGGTGCGGCAGAACCAGAAGTGAAGGGGAGGAGCTCACGCAACCTCCTGTATTAGTTGGCTAAATCTGCATGTGCATAGGAACTGGCAAACCCTGATACTGATTCAGAAGAAAAACCAACAGTTCCTAAGGTCATGCTCTGTAGGTACAAGAAGAGTCTCTGGTTCTATGTTAAGTTCCTCATTTGGGTCTTCTGTGACTTCAACAATGGTAGGTTGAATAAGTGTTTTCCTTGACCTCAGTTGAAGGTTTCCACAATAGATAGCATTAACCCCTACCATGTTATCTTGATCAACAGTATATACTGCCATGTTATCTTGATCAACAGTATATACTGGGGCATTTTGACGTGTGTTCTTAGGATTGGGAACAGGTTGTGCTGATAGTGGTGGTTGATTAACTTGTTCATTTTGCTGAGGATTCTGGGGAGCCGTAAGGAGGTTCTGTTACAGATTTAGCATTCATCTTGGACCATTATAGAATTGATTTGGTGGCTGGGTCCATTGTGGAGGTTGATTGTGAGGGTGCCATTGGGGATTTCCCCAAGCTTGGTTCATCCATTCAAGTGATCCCCAAGGTGGGTAAGATCCCCAACTAGGTGGTGTTAAAGGCTAAGGAGCTGTCCACTATGTATTGTTCCAATTGTTTGGAGGTCACCATGTAGGATTGGAGTTTTGACCATAGGAGAAATTTCCTCTAGGTCTTTGACCCAAAAAATTGATTTCCTCCTCAGTGTGAGATGGTCATTTTTTATAATTCTTGATTGCATTCAAAATCTCACATTGATCAGTGGCATGACTCTTTTCACAAATTTGGCAATTGTCAGCCTTATCCAAAGGACATTCTCTTAATAGATGCTTGTTCTAACACCTAGAGAAATAGATAGATAAAGTATCAGGATTATGTGTTTTGGCCTGTATTCCATCCAAAGTAGTGTTCAACTAAACAAGAATGTCAGTCTTCAGATTTGCTATTTCCTCTCACAATTTACCTATTTCATTTGAACTCCTTAAAAGGCTAGATTCTCGGATGCCTCCTCGAGTACGGGTGAAATTCTGGCCTAACTCAGAGATATCACCAAGTTCAAGTTGGTACACATCTCCCTTTCCCATTAAATCTAAGCTTCTCCTAGCATTCTCATCAAGTCCTTTGAGAAATATGGTCTTTAGAATTTCCAGACTTATGGCTTCTTCACCACATCATTTGGTTAGAAAGATAAAACTATCAAGGGAATCTTCCAGGCTCTCATCTTCTTTTTGTCTTAGTTTGAACAATTTCTCTTTCCTATCAATAACTTTGGTATTTGTCTAAAAAATGATTTCCATTTCATCCCATGTAGTGATTGACCGAGAAACTAGTCCCATGAACCAATGCATTGCAGCGTCTCTTAGAGTGGAGGGAAAGAGTTTAAGTTTCTAGTTATCGTTCTTGTAGTCATATGTTTGACACAAGACTTTGAACTCAAAGAGGAACTGGGCAGGATCCTAAGAGGAAAGTCCCTTAAAAGTTGGTAATATGGATGGTGAAATGTTTTTCATTGGTGCATCGTCATCTTCATTGAGACAATAGGATAGGTAAAGGTTCGTGTTGCCAGTCTTCTTGAAATATCACCATCTCCACGGTCTGCTCTCCCATTGAGAGGGTCATTATGGTGATTATTAGCCTAATGACAAAATGAATGTTCTCCTCTTTGAAGACTAGGTTGGTTGGTTGAATGACCACCTCCTAAAAGATTTGGTCAGCTAGTAGAATTTTTGGGGTATTTTGGGAGGTCTCAAGTTGATCCTGCTCGATCAATTCATAACTTAGTTCTTCAGCTGAGACTTCTTCCTCCCTATTTATGGTTGGAACTACTGCTGGGGGGGTTTTGGTATAAATCTTCTGTGTGGGCCTCATTTCTTGACCATGTAGAAAGAGAGGTTTGGTGACAATTTTTGGGTGTTTACTATAAGAGGTTTGCAAACATTTCCCTAATAACACTTAGAAAAGAATCACGCTTCCCTGACAACGGCGCCAAAAAGTGACAGGTTGTCATGAGGTCCTAACACTTTAGTTGAAAAATATTAGTTTATCGACCGGGGTAGTGTTTGAGGCTATATGCAATAGGGGGTATTGTTTGGATATCTCATTTAGAAACAATTTTCTAATTCCTTTGAAAAACCTTAAACAACATACTAAACTAAAAAGTAGTGATATCCTATCTTAGAAAGCATTCGAACTTTATACTAGAAAACATGTAAATTTGAACTCTATACTAGAAAGCATGTAAATTCTACACTAGAAAGCATATAAACTCTATACTAGAAAGCATGTAAATTCTACACTAGAAAGCATATAAACTCTATACTAGAAAACATATAAATGCTATACTAGAAATTTAGACATGCAACTTTACTATGATCTTGAATGGTGACAGATTCTATACTGCACAAACATTCTAACTTTCATCTATCAGTAAACATCATTTTTAAACTAAAGTAGATGCTCCGAAAATATTTAAACAAACAGAGCTGTAGAACTAAGGCCTTAAACAACACACCCTGTAGGTTCCAAACATAATACAAAACATAAAATAACTAGAACTAAAATGAAACATCCATAGAAACAGAAAGATTTATCTACTCTACAATCCCACGAGTGGCCAACTCTTGGGAGAAATTTGTCTTTAACTCATATCACATTAAATCATTTCCACAACAACATGGTAACTCCATTCAGATCTTTATATCTCAAAAGAAAATACTCAGAACAACACTATTTGCATTCATGGAAAAATTGTAGCACATAGCTCTCATTATTTAAAAAAAAAGATTCCTTTTCATCCATCCATAGTATGATATGTATATCCATGTTTTGAGCAACCAACTAAAACTGAACTATTTTTGAACTCCTAAATTTCGGATGGTGGTAAAATGCCATTTGAAAAAGTCTTATAATAGAAAAATAAAATCTTTAACTATTGATTTCTTTAAAACCTATGAAAGGCTCTGAGTGGAGCCATAATGTCTTGGATAACCAACATAATTATACATAACTAAAAAGACTCTTCAATCAATGCACACCTAAAATTGATGGCACCCTCAACTTCTGGTGCACTTGACCTCAGCTGCATGAAATCCACTCTCACATAGGCCATGCATTAACCCTGCACAATTACCCAACTCTACATACCATTATATCAACATTTAAGAGCTAATTCCAATCAATTCAAGAAATAAAGATTTGTACAACATTTTATTAAAAATAGATAAATATTGCTTATAAAAACAAACAAATTGGCAAGGCTAGGGGATTGGGCAATGCGAAAAGGGTTATTTGTTTCATCAAAGAAATGAGGTTGTTTATACCTCATCAAGTAGGTTGTTCAACATAAAATTTCAATTTCTTTACATCCATTTCAAGTAAATGATCTATAATTCTGTAAGAAACTTTTCTCTTAACCTCTTTAATTAGATTATGAATATGCATATCTGTAGAAGAAATAAATATTGACCCCTCTCCAAGGTTAAAGCTTGTTTGGGCCTCCTCCCTGACATCAACTATGTGCAGTTGGGCCTCCTCCCTATCATTAATTGTGTGTGGTCGGGCCTCCTCCCTGACATCAACTATGTGTGGTCAGCCCTCCTCCTTGACATCAATTGTGTGTGGTTGGGCCTCTTCCCTGACATCAACTGTGTGTGGTTGGGCCTCCTCTCTGATATCAACTATGTGTGATTAGACCTTCTCTGCTCCAATATCTAAATTAGGTTTGACTTCTACTCTAGTTTCTGCATGTTGAGCCTAAAAGGAAGCAAGGTACACGAAATAGATTCCTACACCAAACTAATGAGGAGAGTGTTATGCAAATTTTTAATATTTTTAGTCAACATTAAAGAGAAACACAAACATAAATTAGATCAGCAATATAATAACACAAGATGTATGTGGGGAAAAATTTTTTAGGTAAAAAACCCCACACTCCAAAGCACAATCCAATGTATTATTCATTAATCAAATGATGGTTACAACACAATCACAAAGCCAATCTCTTTCAGGAGTTCACCACTGTAGTAGTATTCTGGAGCAATTCCGGTAGCATAACAGTACCTGCAAATCAACTATGCAACTCCAACTCCAAGCATCTATATATAGAGAAGTACCACAAATGCAGGTAGCTTCTAGAGAAAGTCAATAGAAGAATCTCGTCCAAATCCATATGGCCCAATTTCCAAGGCCATAAAAGATGAAAATGAGACTTGTAAGAGATTCCCTTTCATCCCTTACAACCCCCAAACTTGGGCACCCCAAGTTTACCCCAAAAAGGTATGATAGATGCTCTTACAATGTCATAAAATCTATCATATATGACAACACTTACAGCTATAAGAGAATCTATCATAACTGACTATTAATAGTATATTCTCTTACAATTTGTCATAGTCAAACTTGGGCGCCTACCTTCTCCATACAAAGATGCTTCTTGACACTTGTCACACCTGTCATAGAATCTTCTATTTCTGGCTCTTACATGTCATAGATTTTGTCATAGGAATCTATCATAACTCTTATGTGTCATAGACCTCTTACAACACCCAAAAGATGCTGACACATAGCAAAAGACTTCTACCATAAAGTACGATGCCTATCTCCTCATATAAGGATAGAAAATATATCTAGTCACCTTCCATGTAGGATGGCACATCACTGTGCCAACTCCCACAAAGTGACAAAATAAGATTTGCATAGAAAATTACAATAATAGACAAAAATAAATAAATACAACATTTGGAACTTGCAAAGGTTTAGACACCTTAATTCCCAACATTCTCCCATTTGTTGAACACCTTTCAAGAGCCAATAGAATGACAAGATTTAATTGCTAGGGGCCAAGAGGACCATAGACTCTGAACACCATCTGAACTTCTTCGTGTGGGCTTTGTCAAGGAATTTGTGACATTCGTCAAAGTGTCAACTTTCTCCAAATTCACCTTCCCATCCTCTGCCATGTGATGAACAAAATGGTACTGGACATCGATATGCTTTGTCCTTGCATGGAAAGTAGGATTCTTTGCCAAACATATGGCACTTTGATTGTCACAACAAATGGTAATCTTCCCTGCATCAAAACCAATGTCAGAACACAATCTCTTAAGCCAAATAGCTTCCTTACAAGCATGAGTAGCTTCCATATACTTTGCTTCTATCATGGACAAAGAGACCATAGGTTGCTGCTTACTCATCCAACTAATAGTACCACCAAACATAGTGAACACATAAGTATTAGTGGATCTCCTACTGTCAATGTCACCCACCCAATCAGAATCCACATATCCACGAATACTCATAGAATGTTGAGATCTAGTAGGATAACCATGATAGCATAAGGAATACTCATAAATACCTCGTAAATATCTGAACACTCTCTTCCCTGCATCCTAATGTACCTGTCCAGGATTAGCCATAAATCGACTAAGGAATCCCACTGCTTGGGCAATGTTTAGTCTTGTACAGACCATCGCATACATCAAACTGCCAACCGCACTAGCATAAGGAAATCTACTCATATCCTCCATCTTAGAAGGAGACCTTGGACAATCTACAATAGATAACTTTGTCCCCATCATAATAGGAAGGATCAAAGATTTGCAATCTTCCGTGTTGAATCTCTCCAACATAGTGTTAGCATACTTACTTTGGCCTAACCAAAGTTTTTTGTTTACTCTGTTTCTTCTTATCTCCATCCCCAGATTGTACCTGGTTGCCGCTAGATCTTTCATTTCAAACTGTGCTGATAACTAAGACTTCAAATCAGAAATCAAACTTTTACCATTCCCAATTAGTAACATATCATCGACATACAATGCAATAATGAGAATGCAATCATTGTCAAACTTATAATAAACACAATGGTCTGATTTTGATCTTAGAAATCCAATACTCAACACAATGGCATAAAACTTATGGTACCACCTCCTAGGATCTATTTCTTCAAACCATACAAAGAGTTTTTCAACTTGCAAACTAGATTTTCTTTACCTTTCACCATGTAGTACTCTGGCTATGACATATAGATTTCCTCCTCCAAGTCACCATGAAGGAATGTTGTCTTCACATCCCTCTGTTCCACTTCTATATCATACATTGCTGCAAGAGATAATAGGAACTGAATAGATGTCAGCTTCACAACGGGAGAGAGAAACTCACCATAGTCAATTCCCTCCACTTGAGAATACCCCTTCGCAACCAATCTAGCCTTATATTTCTCAACAATACCATATGCACCAAATTTCTTTTTGAACACCCATTTGCATCCAATAGGTTTTCATCCTTCAGGCAAAGGCAACAAGTCCTAAGTTTTATTCTTTTCCAAAGAAGCTATCTCCTCTTCCATAACCTCCTTCTAAGAACCTGCATCTTTCATACACATAACCTCTTTCACAGTCGTAGGCTCACCAGTGTTAGAAATCAAGGCAAAAATACAACTAGAATCAAAAAATGAATAACCAAACCTCTCAGGTTGCTTCCTAATCCATGTAGACCTCCTCAAAAGATGACGTTGAGTTTCTTCTTATTCTTCTAAACTTTTAGAGTTACTAGAGCTATCCTTATCATTAGGTCCAACATGAGCTTTCAGTTTAATCTTCTCAGGGGTAGAAGGAAATTGAAGCACATCCTCTTTCTTTTCTTTTTCTTTTGGTTGTAGAAAAATAGGAGTTACTTTTCAAAAAATAAAACTTCTGCTATACAAGACTTTTTCGGCCACAGGATCCCAAAGCTTGTACCCTTTCACAATGGCACCATAGCCAATGAAGATACACTTAACTGCCTTGTGTTCCAATTTTGACCTCTTCTCCTTAGGCACACGTGCATATGCCTCACAACCAAATACTCAAAGATATCTCAATGAAGGCTTTTTACTAGACCACACCTCCATTGGTATCTTATCAACAAGCACTAAAGTAGGAGACCTGTTAATCAGGTAGCAGGCAGTGGCTACAGCTTCAGCCCAAAACTTTTGTTCAAGGCTAGCTCCACTAAGAATACTCCTAGCTCTCTCCATCAACATCATGTTCATCCTCTCTACAACTCCATTTTTCTGAGGGGTGTATGGAGTTGTCGTATGTATTTCAATCCCATGTTCTTTACATAACTTCTTGAAATCTGCCAAACAAAACTCACCACTATTGTCAGTCCTCAAACACTTAATCTTTTTACCAGTATGATTCTCTACAAAAGCTTTAAAATCTTTGACCTGACTAAAGACTTTAGATTTGCTTCTACAGAAATAAACCCATGTCCTTCTACTGTAATCATCAATGAATGATACAAAATATAAAGATTTAGAAATTGAAGGAACCTTCATAGGCCAAACACATCAGAATGAATTAGATTAAACACCTCAGAAGATTTTTGAGAACTAGAGTAAAATTGAACACATTTTTGCTTTCTATATACACAATGTTCGCAAAAATTAAAATCGAGATTACAACCATTTAACCCCTTGACAAGATTTTTGTTTTTCAGGGATCTAAGACCCTTCTCACCAATGTGATTGTTATCCTATTTTGCCCCCTTGGCCAAATAGTCTAAGATCCATAAGATCCAGGTGTTTCAGCTTTTGGGGATGCAAGGAAAAACATCAAAAATGGTTAAGTCCCAGAAGATTCTGAGTTTTTCTTGTGTTTTTTTGCCTTGTTGAGATGTCAAAGTTTGGGATTCACCTCTTCACCATTATCAAGCCCAAGATCCCAAACTTCACCCCTTTCCTATGCAAAATTGTTCTAAGTGTTTCAACATCAGGGTTCAGAGCTCTTCTCTTCTAACTTCTTCCTCGGAAGGTAGAAGGATCAAGGTCTGAGCTTTGACTCTTCTCTTTGAAAAATTAGCTAAGTGTGAAGAAGTTGTCAAAGGTCAAACTTTTCTTCTTTATCCTTCTACTTCAAAGTGCCGAAAGCCCAAGGGCTGACTTCCACCAAAGATTTGTGGAAATAATGCTAAGTGTTTCAAATTTTAGGGATCGAACTTTTATTATTCTTCCTTCTCACTAAAGGTGAAAGATGGAAGGCCCAAACTCTGAACTCCGCTGAAGCTTTCAAATGGTTGGCTAAGTCTTTGAATTTTGGGGCTCAGGCTTTCCTTCTTCCTCTTTCCTTGGGAAGGCAAAAAACGGAAGGCTTGAGGCCTGAAGACTGTCGATGATGTAATACTCCTTTGCAAAGCATATCTCAGGGAGTGATTCTTTTTCCTTTCTTCTTGGAAGGTGAAACACCAAGAGCCCAAGGCCTGATCTTCACAGAGGCAAAATCTTCTAAGCATAAATATCAGAGCTCTATGTTTTCACCTTCCTCCTTCATTCTTTTGCAAATAATAGGGAGGAAGGTTGAAGGGCAAAACTCTAAAACTCCGACGGGCCATTTTTCACTATGTAAAATGTGATTCAATTACTCAGTGACCCTCTTGGTCGCCATTAATGCATCTTTAGAGCCTAATTTCATGTGGGAGATGGATTTCCCACCTCCCCACACCTTTATTCCTCGTCTGTATTGAATTTCATGTACTCACGACATGGGTAGACCTGTTTCAGCAAATTTTACAGATATGAGCTAGGGCACACTTCAAAGGATGCCAGTTCGAAGTTATTATAGCATGGTCGATGTCCCTTGTTGACTTAGGTAATTTTCCTTGTTTGAATTACGTTATATAATCCTTCTGTCCTCTGGACATCGATTAGGCAATACAATCCTTCTATCCTCTGGATTGGGATCTCTTGTCCTTTGATTTTCCTCGTGACTTCCCATGACCTCTAGAACCTTTTCCTCTCTCCTTTGATTTGCCCCTGCTTTCTGCATTCAAAACACTGCCTGATGTGGATCCACCTGAGCTTTTCCTACAAATTTCCTCACTCAAAATAACACCAACAACATCATCCAATTTTAGGGTATTTGAACCAAAAAACAGAGTTACTAACCACCATTACCAAACTATTCCAGCTTTCAGGCAAAACATAATATCAAGAGAGCTCTAACTTCTTCATCAAATTTTACATTTATAGAAGTCAATTGACTAACAATCATATTAAATTCATTTAAATGATTTGTCACAAATTGACCTTTAACCATTTTCAGATTAAACAAACGCTTCATGAGAAATACCTTATTTGAGGCTGAGGGTTTTTCATATAATTTAGCCAAAGCTTTCATCAGACCATCTGTTGTCTTCGCTTCCATTATATTGAATGCCACCGATGGTGCGAGGCACAACCGAATGGTTCCCAGTGCCTTTCTGTCAAGAAGATTCCAATCCTCATTAGTCATTGTTGCTAGTTTCTTGGCTATTCCTTCCAACGACATCCATAAATCCTTTTGATAGAGGTAATCCTCCATCTGCATCTTCCATAACTGATAGTTCTGCCCATTGAATTTATCGACCTTCAATTTACCCTCATCTGCCATTTCTCCCACTCAACTGCGAGACCTTCCTGCAGATGATAATTGAACACAACACGCTCTGATACCACTTGTTAGGGTTAGCCGGTAGAAAATATCAATTAAATGAAAATAAAGATTAAACAGAGGAATGGAAATACATAGAAATAATAACATTGAGAGACAATTTTTAACGTGGTTCACCCAAACTCGGGCTACATCCACTAATAGAGAGTCCAATATTATTATCTAGTAAATCAAACCGATTACAACTAGTAATCCCTGCAACTCAATACCGTTGCAAATGCTACAATATAATATCAACCAAACCCCTAACCCTTAGTCACTTTTATCAAGCCTTATGTTAGTTACAAAAATAGGGTTTATTATGTTAGCTCTAAAAAAAATCAGGGGCTTCGCCCCTGAACCCCCGCTCGGGGCCCGGCCCAGCCCCGAACCCCGACAAGGATACATGGCTAGTGTACAGTACTTTCC
The DNA here is from genome assembly GCA_027924645.1 of Cunninghamia lanceolata. Classification (NCBI taxonomy): domain Eukaryota; kingdom Viridiplantae; phylum Streptophyta; class Pinopsida; order Cupressales; family Cupressaceae; genus Cunninghamia; species Cunninghamia lanceolata. The sequence continues at coordinate 3,163,562 of BSBN01000743.1, forward strand.
TAATTTGTCTCCACCTACCAACAATCTCCCACTTGGAGACTGATCAGACTCCACACCAAATAGATTGCTCCAAGGCCACCAATGCCTATATTTTCAGAGGCCCCTATTATTTAGCTTGTTGTGGCTTCAATTCCTACAACGATCACCCCTACAGCTTCTTAATCGACATCCTCAAATGAATTGCATGAGGTCAAGACTCTATTGCAAAGCATTATCAATGAGTTGGTGGCACTAAAAAGGCAGAATGCACAACCCAGCAGGCCATATCAGCCCTCCAACTAGACATATCAACCATTCAATCAGGGATATCAACAAAATAGGCCACCATACCAAGGTAATATGCAAAGGCAATGTTAGCCTAGCTATGTCAGACCATTAAATGTTGTCCACCCTAATGCTGCTAGCACCTCTGGACCCCTTGTACCAATTCATATCAACTTACCCTAAGATAGTGATTGGTGTTATCCTTATAATCAACCACATGACCAAAATTTGTGCCAAACTGGATAGTTCAGTCATGCTTTGACAATGCAAGAACAACCAACAAATTTAGAGCAGCAAGTTAACATTAATCAGGGAATGGTTGGAGGCCAAGAACAAATGCATAATGATGCTACCTTGATGAATTGGACCTCTGATGACTATTGTGGTGTTAATAAAGGTGTTGGTCCAATAACATTCAATACAAGGGCAAAGAGAAAAGCTACCGAAGATACATTAGTGCCTACAGTTGGTCATACGCCTATACCTAATGTGTCTCTAGTAGTTGCATCAAAAGAGAAGGTTCCTGAGACTCCTTCAAGGTAGGTAGATTAGACTGTTGGCAGGGTAGGTTCAGTACTAGCAGTGCAACCCCAATCTAATTAGCTATCTAAAAGTGATCCAATTGTCACTAAAACACCACAAAAGGGTAGTCAAATACCCTTTAGCATAGTGGATCAGATGAAGAAGACAAATCTAAGTGTCACTATGTGGGATGCATTATTAATCCCAGCTCAAAGAGATTTACTTCAGGAAGCCCTAACAAGCTTCAATCAACCTGTTGTAGAGACAACAAAAGAAAAGACAAATACCCCAGCAAACCTATGCCAACTCGAAGAGGAGGAAACAAGCACAAGCAAAACTAGTAATCCCCCTCCTTTCTATGTTTCCTTAATCATAGGTGATAAATTGTTACATAATTGTATGGTAGATTCTAGGGCAGGTACCTCTGTTATGCCTAAAAATATTGCTAATAGGTTGGGTATAAAGTATGACCCTGTGAACAAAGGGTGATGAGGTATAAACATCCTCATTCTTATGATGAGCTAAATACCCCTCTTTGTTCTTGTCAACCACCCCAACCATACAAATTTGTTTATTTTAGAAGCAATAATTGTCTACTTTTGATAAAATGATGTATGAATCTTTATTTCTCAAATTGATTAGAATTAGCTACTAATGTTGATAAAATGGTATAGACTTTGAGTAATTGTGCAAGACTTATGCATGGCCTATGAAAGGAGTGGACTTCAAGTGGTTGAAGTCAGAGCGCCGAAAGTTGGGGCGCCAGAAATTTAGGCGTGCATAGTGGAAGACTTCTTTTAAAGAATTATGTTAAGACTATTTGAGACTTTACGGATCCACTCAGAGCCTTTATTATGTTTTATGTCATGAACACTAATTAGTTGTTATTCTATTTAAGACTTTTTCAATGGCATTTACCCGCCATCTACAAATTAGGATTTTGTAGTAGTGCAGTATATATATGTAGTTGCTCAAAACAAGGATATGTTGTTATGATATATTCTGAATACTGTTCAGTTATGTACTCGGTACTGTTACACTTTATATGGTATGAATGAATGAATATCACCAGTATTGTTCTGAGTAATTTGTTGAGAGTAATTTGATTATGAGTAGTGGAAGTATTGTGAATGGAATTTACTTTGAAGCTACTAAAGTACCACATGTGATTTAAACTAATAGTAGGAATGCCCAAGAGCTGGCCACTTGAGGGATCATAGAGTAGATAAGTATTTTTATCGTTCATGTTGTTATTACTATTTTGTGCATGTTATATTTAGATAAATGTTACTTTGTGTTTAGTTCTTTTGTTTGTCCCCTGCAGGTTGTGTTTTTAAGTTAATGATCTCTGAATTTTATTTGCTTGAAATTTTTAGAGCATCCACTCTGTTCATAAAACTATTGTTAGCTATTTATTAAAAGATGAATATCGCCAGTATTGTTCTGAGTAATTTGTTGAGAGTAATTTGATTCTGAGTAGTGGAAGTATTGTGAATGGAATTTACTTTGAAGCTACTAAAGTACCACATGTGATTTAAACTAATAGTAGGAATGCCCAAGAGCTGGCCACTTGAGGGATCATAGAGTAGATAAGTATTTTTATCGTTCATGTTGTTATTACTATTTTGTGCATGTTATATTTAGATAAATGTTACTTTGTGTTTAGTTCTTTTGTTTGTCCCCTGCAGGTTGTGTTTTTAAGTTAATGATCTCTGAATTTTATTTGCTTGAAATTTTTAGAGCATCCACTCTGTTCATAAAACTATTGTTAGCTATTTATTAAAAGATGTTAGATGTACTTTCAATCAGTAGTTAGTTGTTAGTAGTCAGTTGCCTTTGTTTTAATTTCATAGTTAAACTACAAGTATTGATTCTTAGATAGTTTACATGCTTTCTAGAATAGGGATTTGAATGCTTTCTATCTTAAACAATTTCATGCTTTCTAGTTTAATTTCCATTTTCAAACTTTTCAAAAATTTAGAAAATCTACACTAAGTGAGATGTCCAAAAATATCCCCTATTGCATATAGCCTTTGGATACTACCCGATCGACATGATTGATATATTTTTCAACTAAAGTGTTAGGACCTCACGACAACCTGTCACTTTTTGGCGCTGTTGCTGGGGGTTGATTCTTTTCTTAGTGTTAATAAGAGACTGTCTGGATACCTCATTTAGAAAAAATATAGTTTTCAAGACTTCTTTTTCTGCATGGTTAGGAAATGAGGTCCACACGAAAGACTCATACCAAGAACCCCCCCAATAGTAGTTTCAACCATAAGTAGGGAGGTAGAAGTCTCAGCTGAAGAACTTAGTTACGAATTGATCAAGCAGGATCAACCTGAGACCTCCCAAAATATCCCAGAAGTTCAACCATCAGACCCGACCTTTGAAGAGGAGATCATTTAGCCAACAAACCTAATCTTTGAGGAGAACATTCATTTTAACATCATGGCTGATAATAATAATAATGACCCTTTCAATGGACGGAGAGCAAACCACAGAGTTGGGAGAACAAACCAAGGAGATGGTGATAACCCAAAAAGAGTGGCACAAACATTTACCTATCCTATTGCTCTTAATGAAGATGACGATACACCCATGAAGAACATTTCACCCTTCATTCTACCGACTTTCGGAGGATTATCCTCTGAAGATCTTGACCAGTTCCTCTTCGAATTCAAAGTCCTATGTCAGGGCTAATCACCATGTGGGATGACATGGAATTTGTTTTTTTAGACAAATGCCAGAATTACTGTAGAGTTAGTCATAGGAAAGAGGAATTGTTCAAACTAAGGCAAAAAGAAGATGAGAGTCTGGAAGATTACCTTGATAGGTTCATCTTCCTAAGAAAACAATGTGGTGAAGAAGCCATAAGCCCATAAATTCTAAAGGCCATATTTCTCAAAGGACTTGATGAGGATGCTAGGAGAAGTCTAGATTTAATGGGAAAAGGGGATGTGTCCCAACTTGAACTCAGCGATGTCGCTAAGTTATGCCAGAATTTCTCCTGTACCTGAGGAGGTATCCATAAATCTAGTCTTTTGAGAGGTTCAAATGAAATAGGTAAACTGCGCGAGGAAATAGCAAACTTGAAAACTGACATTCTCATTCAGTTAAACACCACTCTGGATGGAATACAAGCCAAAACACGTAACCCTGAGACCTTATCCATCTACTACCCTAGGTGTCAAAATAAACATTTGTTAAGAGAATGCCCTTTGGATAAAGCTGTCAATTGCCAAAATTGTGAAAAGAGTCATGCCACTTACCAATGTGAGATCCTAAATGCAATAAAATTTTCCAAGAAAAGGTCATCTCACATTGAGGAGGAGATCAATTTTGTGGGTAAAAAACCTAGAGGGAATTTCTCTTATGGGCTAGAATTCAAATCCCTCCTAGCGAGCTCCAAATAATTGGAATAATAGTCAATGGATAGCACCCTAGCCTTTAGCACCACCTAATTGGGGACCACCTGAATGGGCGAACCAATCCTGGGGAAACCCTCAATGGCCAAACCAGACTCAACAACAATGGTATCCTTAAAATCTGATGCCTCAATGGAACCAGGCTCCAAATCAGTTCTATCATGGACTAAGGAGGATGCCTAATCCACAGCAAAACCTTTTACTAGCTCCCCAAAACCCTCAACAAAACGAGCAGGTTAACCAACCACAACTCCCAGCACAACCTATCCCTAATCCAAAGAATAATTGTCAAACTACCCCATTGTTTTTGACAGAACAGGAAAACATGTCTGGAGTTAACGCTATCTATTGTAGAAACCTATAGTTGAGGTTAGGAAAAACACTCCAACAACCTACCATAGTTGAGGTCCTTGACAAACCAAATGCAAATTTTTTTGAAGGGACTGAGACACCTTCCATACCTTCAAATAAAAACCTATTGGGTAACCAAGAAAAGCCTCTTCTAGAATCCTCACCAAGAACTTCTGAGTTACCTCAAAAAGAAGTTGGTCAGCGTTCAACAGATCTTTTAAAGGAGGATCCCACCTTGAAAAATAGATCTCAAGCACCTTTTCTTGAGTGCCTTAATGCAATTCCTTTGAATAACTCTCTAGAAATGACCTTACCTACTGAAACTGTGTTAATCCAAGAAATTAAGTGACTCCATATTGAGATTCCCTTGCTACAGGTGATTAAAGAAATTCCTGAACTAAACCAACTAGTTAAATAGTTGTGCATAAAAACACCAGGAAGGAAACCAAAACAGATTAATACTATGCATATCAATGGATACCTATATGACCTTCTAGCTGGCAAAACCTTAACCCCAAAATATGGTGACCCAGGTAGTCCACTCATAACAGTGATAATCAACAAGGTAGCAATACCTAATGCACTTGTGGACTTGGGAGCAGCCATTAACATCATGACGGTGGATGTTATGGAAAAACTAGGACTCACTGATCTACGTCCCACAACCACCGTATTGCAAATGGCAAATTAGTATATAGCTATTCCCAAGGGTGTCCTAGAAAATGTTCCTATCAAGGTTGATGATTGGGAATATCCAGTAGATTTCCAAATAATCCAGTCCCTCACACCTAAGGATAGTTACCTATAATATTGGGCAGACCGTGGGTAGCTACAGTTGCAGCTAAGATTGACTACGGAGCAGGAGAAATGACCATTTCACATGGTCCCAATAGCAAACACTTATTCTTGTATCCTCCCGCTCAACCTGCTAAGCATAACCAAGTCTGGGTTGATGAACCAGATGGTTCCAACAAAGAAGAGAATCTAGCTTCACTTGCTATGGTAGTCATTAAACAACATGGTGAAGAGTTGGAAGATGAACTGGAAAACAACATGCAAGATCTTACCATAGACTCAGGTGATGAAGAAAATTTATAAGTGGAAGAGATTGTAGAACATCTGATCCACACTGATGACATCAAAAATGATTACACCAACTTCACAGCGTTACCTTGTCCCCTAGCTAATATCATTCAGAAAATAGATCACTTCTTTGAAGATATTGCCAGACTCCACAGAACTATACCACATAGTTGTCCTCTCAACACCTTAACAAGAGTTCATACCATCACCTCCAACTACCCTGGGACTAAAACCATCATGTTACTACCAAGAAAAACTTTAAATATCAACAGCTAGTTGACAAAGTCAGATGAGCTCAAATGGTTTGATGTTTTGGTAAATAGATCCAAAGCTTTTGCTAGGGATTATATAGACATGAGAGGAATACACCTGAGTGTTTGTACCCATCACATCTATACTGAAGATGTTAGACCTGTTCGTCAACCACAACGGAGACTAAACCCTGCTCTTAAGGATATTGTTAAAATAGAGATTGAGAAACTCCTGTAAGTACGATTCATCTATCCCATCCCTGATAGCAAATGGGTTTCGCCTCTGGTAGTAGTTCCAAAGAAAAATGGGAAGTGGAGAGTGTGCATTGATTATAGAGAGCTCAACAAAGCTACCTATAGAGATTACTTCCCTTTACCTTTAATATACCATGTCTTGGATAATTTAGCTAGAAGGAAGTATTTCTCATTCCTGGATGGATTCAGTGGATATAACCAAATACAAGTAGCAGCAGAAGACCAGGACAAAACAACTTTTACATGTCCCTGGGGAACATTCGCATATCGAGTCCTTTCCTTCGAGTTATGCAACGCTCCTGCAACATTTCAGAGAGCCATCCTAGCTATATTTGCTGAGCTAGTAAATGACTATGTAGAAGTCTACATGGACGACTTCACAATGTATGGTTCCACTTTTGATGAAGGTCTTAAACATTTGAATAAGGTGTTGAAACAATGTGAGGACCATCAACTACCCCTAAGCCATGAAAAATGTTTAATAATGGTAGAACAAGGGATAGTGTTGGGGCACCACATCTCAGCTAAAGGGATAAAAGTGGATCCTAAGAAAATTGAGGTGATGCAGTAACTAGAGACTCCAAAGAACCAAATCGATGTCAAAAATTTCTTAGGACATGTTGGATACTACCGAAGATTCATAGAAAACTTCTGCAAGATTGTAGCTCCCATGTTCTGCCTTCTCCAAAAGGACATAGATTTTGTCTGGACAACAGAATGTCAAACATCATTTGAGATCATTAAGGAGAAACTCATCTCTGCTCCTATCCTAAGTAGACATAATTGGAACCTTCCATTCCATATTTATGCAGATACTTCCAATGATGCTATTGGAGTAGTTTTAGGTTAGGAAGATGAGAATGGAGGAAAATATGCCATCTATTACATTAGTAATAATTTGACTCCCACTAAATAGAACTATACCACTATGGAGAAAGAATTCTTAGCTGTGGTTGATGCAATCAATAAATTTTGACATTACATCACAAGGTATAGAGTAACCATGTCCACAGACCATTTAGTTATCAAATACCTAATGAACAAACCTATAGTAAATGGGAGAATAATCAAATGGTTATTACTTCTCCAAGAATTTAACGTGACCATTATTGACATACCCAAGAAGTTCAACGTAGTTGCAGATTTCTTATCCCAGATTAAACAAGACAATGGAGATTGTGCCCCTGTACAAGATGAATTCCCAGATGAAAATTTATTTGCCATCTCCATTAAAACCCCCTGGTTTGTAGACATCGCCAACTATTTAGCTACTTTTGAGCTCCCACCAAAGTTTACGTCAAAACAAAAGAAACACCTCATTCAGGAAAGTGCTCAGTTCAAATGGATTAATGGGATGCTATTTCAATGTGGCCCTGATATGGTTTTATGAAATTGTGTCAGATCAGATGAAACATACAACATCCTCATAGACTGCCATGATGATCCCTCTGGAGGTCATTATTCCTCCAAGAGAACATCCCATAAAATCTTAGGTGCAGGATATATATAGGCCCTCAATGCATAACGATGTGAAAAACTATGCTCACTATTGTGATGAATGTCAATGAGTAGGAAGACCCACAACATCCAATGAAATGCCTCTGCAACCACAGGTGGTTTTTGAACTATTTGAAAAATGGGGATTAGATTTCATCGGTCCCATAGATCCCCCTTCACAGTGCAAAGAATACATTCTGGTTTGTACTGATTATCTAACCAAGTGGCTAGAAGTCCAAGCATTAAGAGTTGCTAGGGAAGAACAGGTTGCAGACTTCCTATATAACCAGATTTTTCTCAGATTTGAAGCCTCTAGATCAATTGTCATAGATCAAGAACCCCAATTTATGTCCATGGTCTTGTTAGCCTTTACTGATCATTTATAGGTAAGCCATAATAAATCATCACCTTATCACCCACAAGAAATGGTCAAGCAAAAGTCACTAATAGGGAGCTTGAAAGTATCTTGACAAAAATAGTTTCATCGGGAAGAAGAGACTGGGCCAGAGAATTGCCTGAAGTCATTTGCGTCTATAATACAACTTGGAAATCAACCACTGGTCTTACTCCTTACGAGTTAGTCTTTGGGAAGAAACCTCTTCTACCCATTGAATTTGAACTTCAAACTCTTAGAATAACAATGAAGTTAGATTTAGACCTCGACCGAGCTCAGGTAGAAAGAGTCTTGCAGCTTAGCAAATTAGATGAACTCCGCTTAGAAGCTATCCACCAGAATGAGCTAGTTCAACAACAATGAAAGGCTTGGCATGATAAATACATAAAAGAAAGAGAGTTCCACAATGGAGACTGGGCACTGTTATTTGATTCTCAATATAAATATCAAAAAGGGAAGATAAGGACTCATTGGTTGGGTCCATATGAAATTTCTAAAGTATTTCCAAATGGAGTAGTGCAGCTTAAACCCATAGATGATGACATTCAAACTCTCTTAGTCAACGATCATTGATTACGAATCTACCACAAACCTATCAACAAAGAAGAATTTACAAGAATGGTAGAATTGCAAGGAGAAACCTAATGTATTGACTCTGATACATCAGAGCCAGTATAATTTTCAGCTAAAAGAGTAAATTTTTTTTTGCATGTGTATGTACTTATAATCACTTCGGAGCATTTTTATTGTATTTTTGTTCTTCTGAACTTGTCTAAAGTTTATCTCTATTTTGCAGGACTTCATTTTTAATAGAAAATAAATTCTGATGCATCTTGCAATGATGCCTCAAAACTTGTTCATTCGATTGGTCCCATTCCCTTGTCTGTTTCCGCATTCTGGTGTATCTTTCAACGATGCTCCAGAATGTGTTGAGTACAAATTGCATCATTCTGTTTAATTCCTCCTTCATTCTAGCTGTACCTTTTAGCGATGCTCAAGAACTTTGTTCTTGCATTCTAGATGCACCTTTCAGCGATGCTCTGGAACTTTGTTCCTGCATTCTAGCTGCATCTTTTAGGGATGCTCTGAAACTTTGTTCCTACATTCCACCTGCATCTTTTAGTAATGCTCTGAAACTTTGTTCCTGCATTCCAGTGGCATCTTTCAGCAATTCTCCAAAACTTTGTTCCTTCATTCCGGTGGCATCTTTCAGCGATGCTTCGAAACTTTGTTCCTATGGCATCTTTCAACGATGCTCTGGAACTTTCTTCCTTCATTCCGGCTGCATCTTTTAGCAATTCTCCAGAACTTTGTTTCTGCATTCCGACGGTATCTTTCAACGATACTCTAGAACTTTATTTTTGCATTCCGACTGCATCTTTCAGTGATGCTTCGGAACTTCATTCTTCATTTTGGCTGTATCTTTCAGCGATGCTCTAGAACTTCATTCTTCATTCCAGCTGCATCTTTTAGCGATGCTCTAAAACTTCATTCTATGTTGTTCCCATATTTCGGTGCATCTTTCAGCAATGCTCTGGCATTCTATGATTTTCCTTTCTTTGCAAATGCTCCGACACCCTCAGTAACATACCCATTGCCATCATTAGATTTTTCCATACCTACACCACCTCAGAAATTCACACCCTATATTACCACCTCTTACCATAATAAATGATATTATTGTGATAATCTATTGTCATAATAATTGAAATATTTTCAGCCACCCCATTCTCATTCATAATAAATTCATTACAATCCTTCGCCATCCCATCCAAATTAAATGATACCATCAACCATGATGCTATTATGTCAGCATAAGTAAAGCGACTTACAAATCAAGATGAGACATGAGGCATGTACATCTTTTATTTTAAGTAGGTATATTAATGTGAATAAAAATGAATGAATTGGCACGTTCCACCTTCCTTTCCAAATTTAGTAAATTGTGCAGGTTGTACCTTCACTGGAGAGGTGACAGCTCATCACTCTATCCCATACAAAATAATGATTAAAATGTAGCAAAGCCAAATGCTTGAATTAATCTGTGTCCCATCAACATTGTCAAAGTACATGTGGTAATAAGATTGCATTTCCTTTAGTCTACATAACAATCTTGTTGAAATAGTTTTTCACCATTAGAGTGCCACGACATTCAGTCGACACTTAGCAGAATTGCCAGCAAAAGACATAATGGGAGGAGCTAAGCGTAAATCAGAACCAACTTCCCCAGATAAATTGTTGGCACTGAGTAATATTTCTGAGTTGTTTCAATGGATAGGTTGGCTTGAGTTCATGAAGAAATTTGAGGGGCATAACATGCAGTTGGTAAAGGAATTTGTAGAAAACTTCTCGGATGGATAGATGATAGTGCGTGGCAAGAAGTTTAAGGTAAGCCGTCGAATCATTTCTAGCTTGTCTGGCATTAAAGATGAAGGTGTGAATTTAACAGAAACTACAAATATTTCTTATCAAAAAATGATAGAACTTTTCATAAGGGAGGGAGAACCTCATCCTCTATTAGTTGTGAATACCCATGGAAAAAATAAGGGGTTTCAGAGAATGTCTATTGCAGAGCCATGGAGAATGACGGTTGCCTGGATCATCAAATACTTTACATGTGAGAGGCAATGTGCCACCATAGTTAGCCCCCCCTTCTGGTTACTCACTCACTTGCGCCATGGCACTGAAAACCCCTAAAAGGGTTAACCTTCCTGCTTTCCTCAGTGATTCTATTGTTAATATGATAGAGAGGTTCAAAATTGGTTCAAGGCCGTTAAAACATCATGGTCTTATTTATTTAATTTGCAAACATCATTTCCTGAAGAAAAGAGAACAAAAGAAAAATGGAAGAGATTTCTTTAGAAATTTGAAAACCCTGAACCCTCAAGACATTTTGAGGAAGGTGAGTCATCTGGATTGGTGGCACAAAATTTGAAAGAACCATCCCCTGTGCCTCAAGATGCCAAAAAAGCTCATGACGGTGAAGCACCAGAAAATCCGTCAAACCTTTCAGACCCTGAGGAAAGACCTAAACCATAAAATGTGCCAGAAACCCCAGAGAAGCAAGAAAATGTGGATTTAGTGAATTCTGAAGATGAGAATACTTGTTCCCACAAAAAAGAAAAGAGTCCTAAGATAAAATTGCAAAGACCTCCCCTTTTAAGGAGAAGCAAATGATTGGCTACTGAATTCCGTTGTGCTATGGCTTGTGATCAGCGACATGTTCCTAAAACAAAAAGACAAGATAGGCAACCTCATGAAACTGTAGCCCAATCATATGAGAATGTGGCCCAACCATGTGAAAATATACCCTAGTCAAGTGCAAATATAGTGCATCCTTGTGAAACGGCAGCCCAGCTGTGTGAAAATACAACCCAATTAGGTGAAAAGCAAACTCTAGATAGCTATAAACCCCTTGAGTCTGAAAAGAAGGTTGTCCCATATGAGACAGGACAAGGAGAAATAGGAGAACAATTGCCAAACTATATACTTGTTGAGGATGAGTCTGTAGAACCACTTTCCCCTTCACAACAGCCATTGGAAACACATGAAATTAAGATAGTCCCCCTAAGTGAACAATTGTCTCCCCTAGTTGCTGATGACACATAATAGAGTCCACTGGAAATAAATAACGAAGGAGATGTGACTGGCAATGATGCAGAGATCTCCATTTTTCCCCTTTCCACTAATGCATAAATTGAAAGAAATTATCACATAAAAACAAAATTAGAGGAATTGAAGGTAGAAATTGTTTAGTTAAAAGATAAACTGCAGTAAAATGAGGAGTAGATAAATAAGCAACAATAAAAAATAAGCTCACAAACTAAACTTTTGAAGCAAAAGGATCAATAAATCACAGCTTTAGGGGCCCAATTAGAGCAGAAGGTTAAAACCATTAGAGAGTTGCAATCTCAGGTGTAACAAATTGATGGGAAGGATAAAGAGTATTTGGTTAGTTTATCTAAAAAACATAAACAAATTAAAAGTTTAACTGATAACCTGGTGCAATATCTCAAAGCATTTGTAGAAAAATAGGAAAAACAAAAAACTTGAACTCAATGCGGCTTTGAGCAGAACTGTTGAACTAGAGCAGGCTTTGTAGGAGATCAATATGAAAGCAATGATGGAATCAAAAGAAGTGCAAACTAAGTCGACTAAAATGGAATGGTTTCAAAATTCACATTCCTCCAATGTTGGCCAAATGGATGGAGAGATGCTATTTCTTGAGGCAAGCAGGGGCAAAAAAATGCCAAACTTAAGCAAGAAATAGTGTTATTGAAAGAATCCTATGACAAACTCTACCATGCTAAAGCTGATGCATTCCAGATTGGAGAATTGTTACTAGCTTGTAGAAAGCCATCCCGATTATATTCCATGTTTCTCAATGAATAGTTATTAAGATGGAAACTTTTGAGAATCTCCTACAATTTACCCCATGACCCAAATGATAAACAGTTCCTAGAAGCATTCAAAGAGGCAGCCCTTGTTCAATAAAATTTGTTGTGTGAATTTTTCATACATAATCTGTTTTTGGAAAAATATAGTGATTTCTTCATCAACCTTTTTGTTGGAGAGATACATCTTAGAGCCTTCATGTCTAAATTGCAAAATCAAATCCATTGGCAAGATACAACCAGGGAGTATTTGCAATTAGAGAGAATTGTAGGACTCCAAATGAGATACCCTAACTGAAAGCCCTTTGCCTTCAAAGCTCAATTATGAAGGATTAAAAGCTATGAAGCTATGAAGAACAAATATAATGACAGTATTAGGATTTGCTTTGAAAATTTCAAAGTTCACGAGCCACAATTAATAGAAAGGGCATGGAGTGCCTGTGAGGAGCGGTATACTCCCCTACCTATGTATCTAAAATGGAGGGAGATGATCTCCCCCACCAACCTACTGTGGTCCTGTAGAAGAGCTGAGGCATTAACAAAAATATTACAATAGCTCAAAACCAAGTGGATAGGGATGCAATACAGACCTCCATTGCTTCTTCAGCCACTCCCTGCAGTTTTGGTCACTACAAAGAAAAATCTTGGAGAATTATATGCATGGTAGATGAGGGTTAAATTCAACAAAGGTTTTCTTAAACACCCTGATCATTTGGATGAAGAGGCAAAAGACATGTATGATCTCAGCACCAAATATGATGAATTGAATAGGAAAAGGAATGCAGAGAGGCAGATGACTCATCAAAGAGCAGGAGGACTTGCTCAGGCTTAGGAAGGGGAGGATGATGAGGTATAAACAACCTTGTTCTTATGATGAGCTAAATACCTCTCTTTGTTCTTGCCAACCACCCCGGCCATGCCAATTTGTTTATTTTTAGAAGCAATAATTGTCTACTTTTGATAAAATGATGTATGAATCTTTATTTCTCAAATTGATTAGAATTAGCTACTAATGTTGATATAATGGTATAGACTTTGAGTAATTGTGTAGGAATTATACACGACCTATGAAAAGAGTGGACTTCAAGCGGTTGAAGTCAGAGTGCCGTAAGTTGGGGCGCCAGAAATTTAGGCATGCATAGTGGAAGACTTCTTTAAAAGCATTATGTTATTTTCTATTAAGACTATTTGAGACTTTACGACTGCACTTAGAGCCTTTATTATGTTTTATGTCATGAACACTAGTTAGTTGTAATTCTGTTTAAGACTTTTTCAATGGCATTTACCTACCATCTTCAAATTAGGATTTTGTAGTATTGCAGTATATATATGTAGTTGCTCAAAACAATGATATGTTGTTATGATATATTCTGAATACTATTCAGTTATGTACTCGATACTGTTACACTTTTATGATATGAATGAGTGAATATTGCCAGTATTGTTTTGAGTAATTTGTTGAGAGTAATCAGATTCTGAGTAATGGAAGTATTTTGAATGAGATTTACTTTGAAGATGCTAAAGTACCACATGTGATTTAAACTGATAGTAGGAATGCCCAAGAGCTGGCCACTTGAGGGATCATAGAGTAGATAAGTATTTTTATCGTTAATGTTGTTATTTCTGTTATGTGCATGTTATATTTAGATAAATGTTACTTTGTGTTTAGTTCAATTGTTTGTCCCCTGTAGGTTGTGTTTTTAAGTTAATGATCTCTGAATTTTATTTTCTTGAAATTTTTGGAGCATCCACTCTGTTCATAAAACTATTGTTAGCTATTGATTAAAAGATGTTAGATGTACTTTCAGTTAGTAGTTAGTTGTTAGTAGTCAGTTGCCTTTGTTTTAATTTCATAGTTAAACTGCAAGTATTGATTCTTAGATGGTTTACATGATTTCTAGAATAGGGATTTGAATGCTTTCTAGCTTAAACAATTTCATGCTTTCTAGTTTAATCTGTTTTCAAACTTTTCCAAAATTTAGAAAAATCTGCACTAAGTGAGATGTCCAAAAATATCCCATTTTACATACAGCCTTTGGACACTGCCCAGTCGACATGATTGATATATTTTTCAACTAAAGTGTTAGGACCTCATGACAGCCTGTCAAAGGGGTAGTGCAATTAGATGACATTGTTGTTAAGACAGTAGGGGTTATTAAAGATTTGGAACTCACTCTATATGCATGCATTGGCTGCTATGTTTCACAAGATATCTTAGTTGTTGACCTCCCTGCATACGTTGGCATATGCCTATCCAGGGACTTCACTGCTAAAATAGGTGGGTATTTATCTTCTAATTAGTCCCACACGTTGTTTAGAACTAGAAATGGCACCAAAGTAACTATTAGGGATGAGCTTTGCAAATGATCATATAGAGCCCTACTCTCCCAACCCAAACAACATGAATTGCACAATCCACGAGTTGTAACAAGATGACAACAGTAGGCATGATGCTACAACACCTGTAGAAGAAATACCTGACATACTGCTGGATGAGTGGGCTAATTGTTTTTCAGTTTGACACTCTTGACCACATAGAGAATACAGGGTTGGGTATTTATTGTATCCATGAAGAGGATGACACCATCACTAATCTTGAAAAGGCAACATCATATCTGGAAGGGATATGGCAAATGTATTTTGATGGCTTCAGAAGCAAAAATGGAGTAGGTGTTGGGGTTGTCTTGATTTCACCCCAAAAGGAAAATTATTTCTCTTCATCCAGATTGTAGTTCAGTTGTACTAACAATGTAGGTGAATATGAAGCCTTGATTCAGGGCATACAACTGGCACAAAAAAGAGGAATAAAAGTTTTACAAGTATTTGGTGACAATGAACTTGTTGTCCACCAAATCAAATCACAAAGTGCCTCAAAGAATGACTTGTTAAAATCATACAAGCATAGGGTCTAGGACATGATTGAAGACTTTGATGCCTTCAACATTCAGGCAATGCCTAGACAAAAGAACAAGGATGCTGATAGGTTAGCTACAACTGGTGCTCAGTTTGACATTCCTAGGAATGTCAAACAAAACTTAGATTAGCATATGAGGATTGTTGTCAAACCTACTATGCCTGATAATGTGATAAGTTGGCAAGTGTTTGAAAGTAACTAGCAAATTGTAAATTTTTTGCAAGATGAGGCAGAGTTCGCTGCCAAAAATCAGTCAGTATTCCAAGAGCAATACAGTGACCAGGTGATCCAGCTAAAGACCAATAAGTTGCCCAGAGGACTGATCCCTTTAGAGAACATATTTGGTGCTGATGATCAACCTAAGAAAGAGAAAATGAATATGGTGGTCAAAAAAGAGGATTATGAAGAGGTGGAAATTGCATAAGGAAGATCTATAAAGCATGACAAGGTATGCAGTCAAGCTGAGAGGGAAGGTTTCATTGAACTTTATAATGAATTTAATGATTTAATTACTTGGGATTATAGGGATCTAAAATATTTTGACCTTGGATTAATCCAACATACCATTGATTTGGACTATAATGCAAAGCCTTTCCACCAAAATAAAAGGCCAGTCAACCCCAAAATTGAGCCATTAATGAGAAAAGAGCTATCCAAGCTTACAAAGGCTAAAATCATTTATCCCATCAAACATTCCTCTTAGGTGGCTAACCTAGTTCCAGTTAGGAAGAAAATGAGGAAATCAGATTGTGTGTGGACTTTAGAGACCTAAACAAGGCCTCCCTCAAAGACCACTATCCCCTTCTTTCCATGGAGCAGATTTTGCAAACAATAGCAGGTGTTGAAAGATTTTCACTTCTAGATGGCTACTCAGGCTACAATCAGATTCCTGTAAAAGAATCAAACCAATATAAAACAACCTTTACCACTAAATGGGGTACCTTGGCTTACCAAAAGATGCCTTTTGGGTTGACAAATGCTAGAGCTACTTTTTAGAGAATAATGGATTTGGCCTTCGAAGGCCTAATCAATGATATTATTTTAGTGTATCTTGATGATCTAACTGTGTATTGCAAGCATGCAGCTAACCACTTGGGTCATTTGAGAAAAGTCTTTGAAAGATGTAGGGAATATAGCATATCATTGAATCCAAAAAAGTGTGTGTTTGTTGTCCCACAAGGCAAACTGCTAGGGCATCTAGTTTCCAATGATGGGTTAGCCATTGACCCTGAAAGAACAAGTGCTATTTTTGCTCTTCCTCTTCCCAGTCATAAGAAAGGTTTGTAGAGATTTCTGGGAAAGATCGACTTTGTGAGGAGGTTCATACCTAATTTTGCTTCACTAGTAAAACCCCTCACAGCTATGCTTAAGAAGAATGTTGCATTCACATGGTCTAAGGAAGGCAGGGATAGTTTTGATGTTGTCAAGCAAGCCAATGCATTTCAACTTTCCAGGCTGAATTGAGAGGTTTTGCCCATCTCAGTCAATGGGTTTCATCTCAAACCTTACTTTTAGCATGGTTGTGAGACCTTTTAAATAGGTTAGATGTTTTCTTTCAATAAGTGCCCTTGCACTCTGTTGCATTCTCATTAGGAGAATGCATGCTTGGTTTGTTTATTTTGTTCCCAGAGGCATACTTAGTTTATATTGACCAACCCTGTTCTGATTGTTGGCCCTTTGACTATGCCCAATGGATGGATAGACCTTTGGATCCTAGTGTTTAGGCAGGCAAACATCCCTACATAGTTGCCAAAATGTTATTCTATTTTGGCCACTTAGCCAAATAGCCTAAGATCCATGAGATCTTGGTGTTTCAACTTTTGAGGATGTAAGGAAAAACATAAAAAATGGTTTAAGTACCAAAAAATTTAGAGTTTTCCTTATGTTTTTTGCCTTGTTAGGATGTCAGAGTTCAAGCTTCACCTCTTCACCATTGTCAAGCCCAAGGTCCTGAACTCCACCCCTTTCCTATGCAAATTTGTTCTAAGTGTTTTAACGTCTGGTTTCAGAGCTCTCCTCTTCTCCCTTCTTCCTCAGAAGGCGGAAGGATCAGGGTTTGAGCTCTGACTCTTCTCTTTAAAAAATTAGATAAGTGTGAAGAAGTTGTTGGAGGTCAGCCTTTTCTTATTTATCCTTCTACTTTAGAATGTCGAAAGCCCGAGGGCTGACTTCCGTCGAAGATTTGTGGAAATAATGCTGAGTGTTTCAAATTTTGGGGATCAGACTTTTCTTCTTCTTGCTTCTCACTGAAGGCGAAAGATGGAAGGCCCGAGCTCTGAACTCCACTGAAACTTTCAAATGATAGACTAAGTCTTTGAATTTCAAGGATCAGACTTTCGTTATTCCTCTTTCTTTGGGAAGGCAAAAGACAAAAGGCTCGAGGCCCGAAGTCCACCGATAATGTAATACTCCTTTGCAAAGTAGAGCTTAGGGAGTGGTTTTTTCTCCTTTCTCCTTTCTTTTTGGAAGGCGAAATGCCAAGGGCTCGAGGGTTGATCTCTGCAGAGGCAAAATCTTCTAAGTATAAATGTCAAAGCTCTATGTTTTCACCTTCCTCCTTTCTTCTGCAAGTGATAGGGAGGAAGGTTAGAGGCTTGAACTTTGAAACTCTGATGGGCCATTTTTTCAATGTGTAAAACACGATTCGATTGCTCAATGACCCTCCTGGTCACTATTAATGCATCTTCAAAGTCTAATTTTGTGTGGGAGATGGATTTCTCGCCTCCCCATGCCACTATTCCTCATCTGCATTGAATTTCATGTACTCATGGCATGGTTGACCTCATGTTTCAACAGATTTTGTGGATATGAGCTAAGGCACGCTTCAAAGGACGCCAGTTCAAAGTTATTGTAGGATGGTCGACATCCCTCTTGTTGAATTCTCCTTTTCCATGCCATTACTGCTACAGTGAAGATAAAATGTTATATATGCATGTTTTAAAGATGCTTTGTTATTGTTGTTAGTTTTTTTTTAGGTTGTTATGCTGGGAAAATTCCTCTGTTACTTCCAGACCTCATAATGCACTTATAGAACAACTAGATTTGATATATTGTGCTTATTTTCAAGCCTTTGATGTCTCTAGTCCATTGCTCAACCATGAATGTATGTCATTATTTTGTGTACATTGCTCTATAATAGGTTATTTACTCTTTGTAATGGTCATTTGACCTTCATGATCAATATATCTATGATATTTTGCCTCCCCTACACTTTGTCTCTATTTTTCACTTGAAGTTGTGATCTATCTTGTGAGTGAAATGGCTTCTTCATAGATTATGGTCTTCTATTCGAAGCCCCTATCAAGGTTGCAAGCATGTGTGAGTTCCTTTTAGGGTTGAGATTATTGTTGCATTGATTCAATTCAACTAATACACCTCATGACTTTGGTGCATCACCTTTTCCTTTCTGTATTCCTTCTACCCCTTTTCCCCTAGCAAGTTTAGCTTTAGAGTTAGTCTATTTCTCTAATCCTTAAGATTAGAAAGAGGAACCAACCTTCTCTAGAGGTTCGATCTCAAAATTACGAGGTCCCACACCTTGAGATCATTCCCATTGTGTCATTAGAATGCTTGAAAGTCTCCAAGAAAGGTACAATTCTATGTGATAATAGTGACCAAGTCTCTCATGTCACAACATTGTCTTCTCAGTAGGAATCTTCATTTCCAAAGCATGAGCACCCTTAGGTACCTAGAAAGCACGAGCATTGGAAGTAGATGCATCACACTTCTTTGCTACTGGTTCTAATGGTGAGAATGAAGAATCTGAAGCTCTCTTTTTTGAAACATAAGAACTATTGCACTAAACAGTGCATGAATCTAGCTGAAACATAGTCCCAATCTGAACACCCTTAGCTAGCGCCATAGCTCCTCTAGTCATCTTTCATCCTCCATTCAAGAAAACAACCTGCACACCCACATCATTCAACTCACTTATAGAAAGAAGGTTCCATACCAAAGTCGGGATATGCAGAACACCATTCATCCCCTTCACTCGACCATCAGGGAATCTATTAGGACTCTTCCACAACCAACAATTTTTAGGTGAGAGTCATTGCCTAGGTACACCTTCCCACCATCAAACTCTTCATACTTCAAAAACCAATCTCTATTTGAGTTCATGTGAAAAGATGCACTGGAATCGATTAGCCCCACATCCTCAGATGCATCTGTTGCCAAGGCTGCGATAAAAGCTTCTCCATCATCTTGAGAGGACTTGTTAGAATCTGAATCATTGTTCTTCTTCTTTTTCTTTTTCTCCTCCTTGCACTCCTTATGGAAGTGACAAGTTACCACATTTCCAACATAAAGCCTTGGACTTTCCAAGAGACTTAGATCTCCCACAGGATTTGGATCTACCCTTTTTCTGCTTTCTTGCCCTTCTTCCCTTTTTCTTTAGGTATACCATGAACTACAAAAACCTCCTTAGCCATTTCTAAAGTTTTTCTTCACATCTCCTCAGAAAGTAACAATGCAACCACCTCATCCATCTTGAACATGGTGGTAGTACTCCCAATGGCCATCACAAGGTGGTCCCACGAGTTTGGCAAAGAACAAAGCAAGGTCATGCAATGATCCTCCTCCATCTTCACACCAACGAAATTCAATTGAAGAACTAGCATGTTAAAGGCAATCGAATGATCTGCAATAGATCCTCTATCTTCCATCTTCATAGATTACAACTTCTTTCTCAATAATAACTTATTTACCAGGGACTTGGCCTGATAAATTTCTCTAAGATTCTTCCACAGATTTGCAGTTGTAGTCTCTTCATGAACATTCAACAAGACAGAGTCAGCTAGATAGAGTCTCACAAGACCCTTGGATTTTCGATCTTTGAGATCCCAGTCTACTTGAGATATTACCATTGGTTTTGCACCAGATATGGCTTCCCATAAATCTTGATCTATAATCATGTCCTCCATCTTGAGTTTCCACAACTTAAAATTACTGCCATTAAACTTCTCCAACTCTATTCTTTTGGATGTGTTTTCTATCTCCTTCCTGCAACAAGATCAAAAAATACTCTACATAAGATCTCACTCAATCGAAGATCAGTACAAAAAACCCTTTACCCAACAACTAGGACCAAAACTGGCCAAACTTTGATACCGATTCAAAGGAAGCAAGGTATGCAAAATAGTTTCCTACACCAAACTAATGAGGGGAGTGTTATGCAAATTTTTAATCTTTTTAGTCAACATTAAGGAGAAACACAAACATAAATCAGATCAACAATACAATAAGACAAGATGTACGTGGGAAAAACCTTTTCAAGTAGAAAACCCCACACTCCAAAGCACAACCCAATGTATTATTTAGTAATCAAATGATGGTTACAATACAATCACAGAGCCAAGATCTTTCAGGAGTTCACCACTATAGTAGTATTCTGGAGCAATTCTGGTAGCATAACATTACCTACAAATCAACTATGAAACTCCAACTCCAAGCACCTGTATATAGAGAGAAGTACTACGAATGGAGGTAGCTTCTAGAGCAATTCAATAGAAGAATCTCGTCCAAATCCATATTTCCCAATTTCCAAGGCCATAAAACATGCAAATGACACTTGTAAGAGATTCCCTTTCATCCCTTACAACCCCCAAACTTGGGTGCCCCAAATTTGCCCAAAAAAGGTGCGACAGATGCTCTTACAATGTCATAAAATCTGTCATATATAACAACACTTACAGTTGTAAGAGAGTCTGTCATAACTGACTATTAATAGCGGTTTCTCTTACAACTTGTCATAGTCAAACTTAGGTGCCTACCTTCTCCATGCAAATGTGCTTCTTGACACTTGTCATACCTGTCATAGAATCTTCTATTTTTGGTTCTTACATGTCATAGATTCTGTCATAACTCTTACGCATCATAGACTTCTTACAACACCCAAAATATTCTGACACATGGCAAAAGACTTCTACCACAAAGTGGGATGCCTATCTCCTCATATGAGGACAAAAAATACATCTAGTCACCTTCCATGTAGGATGACACATTATTGTGCCAACTCCCACAAAGTGACAAAATAAGATTTGCATAGAAAATTACAATAATAGGCAAAAATAAATACATATAACATTAGGAACTTGCAAAGGTTGAGACACCTTAATTCCCAACAAAGCCCCTAAACATATCATATAAAAGAAAGAATATTTTAGAATATATTTAAGGGATGGATATATAAACTCATTTTCTAAAAACTAGATGTAAATTTTAACATTTTAATATTTTATCATTCTCTAGATATCATATAATATTAAATATAAGCTTAAATGTATAGCATTGGTTTTCCATTTACTCTCAAATCACTATAAAATTGAACATGTGTAAATTTCTAACATCAATTTCCTCATGTAGTTCTATATATACAAGTACATGTAATGGTAACATAAATTAGGTGCACAACTTGATTGTTTGAGGTGACTCAAGCATATCATTTTAAATTATTTACATAACATACACTAAGTGATTGAATCAAAGATATGGTGCCCATGATGTGGAATTAGAAATATTACTCAACTCCATGCATATATGAAATATTGTACTTACAGTCCATGCATATATTACTTGTCCATGTGCATGTATATGAAAGATGAATGTACCTACATGTAGTCCAATCTAATTCTAGTTTATTAAATTAAATCTAATTTCTAGTGTATGTGATCTCTAGGATTAAATTATAGAACTATGAACTACAAACATCTAGAGAATAGGTTAGAAATCATTGTATGTACACAATTTTTAAACAATTAAACTTGAAAGGAAGCTAGGTGTGCAGAAAACGCTTCCTACACTAATCTAATGAGGAAAGGGCTATGCAAATTCAAATTTATCCTAACTATTACAGCAATGTTAAACCATTAACATGAGATATTGCAGCAAAACACAAGAGCAAGAAAGTAGACAGAAGAAGAGAGACAAAGATTTACGGTGGGGAAAACCCTTATCGGGTGAAAAACCCCACACTCAGAAACCTGCACAATGTATTAACAAATCTGAAAGAATGTTTACAATACATTTGCAATGCAATCTTCAATGGTCTTCAACACTCATGTCTGGAGTCAATCCGGCAGCGTAACAATACCTGTAAACCTGTGATACAAACTCCATCTCCAAGCACCTATATATAAAGAGAAGTAGTACGAATGGAGGTAGCTTGTAGAGCAAGTCACACAAGGAACTCATCCAAATCCATGTGGCCCAATTTCCAAGGCCATAAAACATGCGTATGACACATGTAAGTGATTCTCTTTCATCCCTTACAACCCCCCAACTTGGGCACCCCAAATTTACCCAATTAAGGTATGACAGATGCTCTTACAAGGTCATAAAATCCATCATATATGACAACTCTTATAGTTGTAAGAGAATCTGTCATAACTGTCTATTAATAGCAAATTCTCTTACAACCTTGTCATAGTCAAACTTGGGTGCCAACTTCCCCATGCAAGATGCTTTCAAACACTTGTCTTCACCTATCATATAATCTTCCATTTCTGGCCCTTACATGTCATAGATTCTATCATAGGAATTTGTCATAACTCTTACATGTCATAAACCTCTTACAACACCTGAAAGATGCTGAAACATGGCAAAACTCTTCTACCACAAGGTGGAACGCCTATCTCCTCATATGAGGACAAAAATACATGTGGTCACCTTCCATGTAGGATGACACATCACCGTGCCAACTCCCACAAAGTGACGAAATAAGATTTGCATCCAAATTACAATAATAGGCAAAATAATAAATACAATTAAATAATAAATGCTAGAAACTTGCAAAGGTTGAGACACTTTAATTCCTAACAAAACTTTGAGAATATTTGAAGGAGTTTTGTCATAAAATAAGTAACAAGATTTTCTAGAGATCTAGAGTACAAAAGTTTAGCATCAAATTCAACTAAGATTTCAATTCAGTTTTCACAACCTTAATGAGGCTTATAAATAAAGTGCTACACACTCATGTTTTAAGAGTATGTGATAGGTCTTTACTACTTGCATCAAAATTCTCAAATTTTTAACTAAAAATACATGAGGAAATTGTTGAACACTTAGAGAAGGTATCAAATTTTTAGATAAAAATACCTTGGATAATCTAAATTGTCATATGGCTATTTCATTTAATGAAAAATGAAGTCCAATGTTTTTTGTGCTTTCTCTTCCTGTTTCTTCAGGTTGAACCATTTTAGTGGATTTTTATACGTTCTAATGGATATTTAATTTTCTTATATACATAGGTTGACAAGGATGTGATTAATGCAACAAGAAAATCATTTTACTAGACAATTTGATATGAATCAGATAATGACTACATATAATTTAAGATTTATGCTTTGGTGCAACTGACTTGAAAAGTTGGAAGCACTATTTGTTGACCTTAAATCTAGACCATTTAAAAAAGATGCCACAAATCAACTTCACAAATGATAATTCAAAATGTAAAATACTAAAGAATTGTGGAATATTTTAGTAGTATCATCTTGTGGTTAAAATATTTGTGCATAAATATTAACATATCTTTGTAGATAGTCAATCATAGTGCTGAGGTAGTTCACATAAGGTAAAATTTGATGCTCAACATGTGCCATATATGTATGAATTATATCATTTATAATAGTGGTGTAGGATGTGAAAGACCTACAATTAAAACTAATGACACATTATCTTCACATTTAGTACCAAGTAAAATTTGTAAAAGATTCTCAAGTTGTTCTTCATCCTTGGGTATGTTTAAGTCATTTGTTTGTGCAATGGAGGGTGTATAAGAATATACTCCACAATCACTCTAAGATATATCTAAAGAAAACATCAGAGGATCCATAAGTGGATCTTGTGGATCTATATCAAAAATTTATATATAATCATGATGCATGGAAATTTCCATGTGATCCACTAAGGAAAGGCAATTAGAATATTGTAAAAAACCAAATTGTCATGAGACAAAGAGTCATAATTGTCATCATGAGAAGATAAAGAACAATTAATATTCTTAACAATATACATGTCTTCAAAAGAACATGAATCATTTGATAAAGAAGGACTAGCAACTTTATGAGAAGGTTAAATACGTGTACTATTATCACTAGGATTCTCGAGGAAAGATAAAGCAAGGGAAGCACAAGTAGGAGAATCCTTAAATGAATAAGGACATCTAGCATAGGAGATATGTTTAGTAGGGGTAGAAGGTTGAGACAAGAATCAATGTATTGATCATGAGACGGTATCACTATGACCACACTATCTTCATGTGCACTAGGGCTAGAAAAATAAACAATGAAAGCATGTAGGAAGATCATAAAAGAAGTTACAAAAAATAAGATGAATCAAGCCATTTCAAAGATTTAACACTCAAAGTCAAGATCCCTAAATGTTTCAATTGTATATAGGAATGAAGTAGTAGCTATGTTGCTATCATTTGGACAACAAAATAAGTATCCTCATAAAGTGTGGTGACATAAGAAGTCACCTTGGTAAGGTAAGGAAGGGGGGAAGAAATCCATGATAAGATAATGCCAATCACTTTTAGCTTTGAAAATTAGAAAAATTAGTGGTACATATCAAATCTGAAAATGAAACTATAAGGAGAAATTCAAGGGTGAGTTGGGTGAGAAAAATCAATGCAGAAAAATAAAGAACAAACCCTAGAAGTAAATATGTAGCAATGAAGTAATAATAAATATAAACACAAACCCCAAAAAGAATTGAAGAGAAATTAGAGATTTTGAAAATATAAAGACCTGATGAACGTATAAAGCCTAAAGAAAAACCCTAGGGTGGTGGAAGCTCAAATCTAGGTTCACCAAAAATGCAAAGGAAAAATACTTTTGCTATGTAAATCTAGGCTAACTAAACTCATACAAATGAAGCACAATTAACCTAGATTAATTAAATGATAGGTAGGAGTGGAAATTCTATAATAAATGTTATTTTAGGAAATTAAATATGAATGGATAGGGCACTTATCTATAAGAACTTTGATGAAGAATTAATCCCAATGTCACATAGAAATCAACCATTAGATTATAGACAATAAGATGACCTTGATATGCTCACTACCTAGAACTTTAGAAAACCTAAAAATATTTGTTGGTTGATTTTGTAGCTATGGATCAATTTTGTATGGTTTAAATCTACTATGTAATCTATACATCTTATTTACTGAAATGCGTACTTTTGTAACCTAGTTTGCTCTAAACCCTTTTTTTAAAATTTTTAAGGATGGGTAGTATTTAAAAGTACCTTAGGGAAAGTTTTCTCACAAGGGCCAAGTTATCCAAGGTTGATTCCGTTAATTGGATTGGCTTCACAATTGTCACAAAAGTTGGGAAACAATAAGTAGGTACCAAAATGATCTAGATGATAACTTTGATTTGAGTATTGATTCTATTTAATACTCGAATTTAGACATTCCTAGGAATGCTCCACTTAATGATAAAGATGATTGAATGATAAATAGATGTTCCTAGACATGAATTAATATCCAAATGAATATCTAGACATAACAAATTATTGCACAAGTGTGTGTCAAGTAGGCTTGCAATGGATAGTGAAAGGAGTAAGAATCTACAAATTAAATTTATAAATTATAATTTTGGATTAGATCTACATTGTGTAAGATCACTCCCATGCATTGCAGAAATGACCCAAGATAAGGAATGTATAATCTTGACGTAGGGATTGAGTGCATGGAAATGCCGATTGATGATAAGGCAAATGTGAGGGAATAGGTGCAAATAGAGCATGGATAATGTCAAATGTATGAGAATGCATAAAAGAGAGTAAATGAAAGTGGATTAGAATAAGGAATAAAGCTAAACTTAACACAAGAGTGTGACATATATTGTTGTGTAATTGTACGAAGACATTCACTCAAAATGGGCCCATAACTACATGGGAATTTACATGACATATTTTAATTATCCAACTTATCATTTCTTTGTCAAGTATTAAGTATAAGTAGGGCCCCTCTTCATTTCTCTTGATTTATTTTTTCTTATCACTACACATAAATTGCAAAATCATCACACATACAATAAATTATGACATCCAACACCCTCTTAATTATATTGGACAATCAATTGCTTAAATGGACCATTGACCATTACAATGAGCTTACAAGATCAATATAAGGTCGAGAAAGCAAACCACATGCATGTTAAAAGGGGACATTGTTTCTTGAACAATTCCACTTAGTCATAAACTTGTATGTATGTGAGAGATTATTTCTATAAAGAGTATTTTCGAGACTATGTATTAGTAGATTGAAGAAGGTTCTTGAAAGATCAATTTTTTCATAAGACTAATTTTCATGCATGAAGAATTAGTTTCTGTTCAAGTTGGGTTTTTTGTGCATTCTAAAAGAGAAGATATTAAACTTATTGAGGTGCATGTACTCCTAAGGTGGATGGGAAGTTTGGGGACACTAAACCATATAAATAATTAGTATTACATTAATTAGACCCGATGACATCTAATTATGTTTAGCATCAAGTACTTGAGGTGAGATGTTATTGAGGGTTGAGTAATTGGAAACTAGGACTATATCAACCACTTCAAATCCAAACACTATCACATGTGAAAATATAATGAGATTTTGTAGGTGATATACCTAGATGACAAAAAAATGTTCATGGATAGATCTCTTTGTGGTGGTTGTTAGGTTTAAAAATTTAGATGAATTTCTAGAAGATGTAGGAATCTAATTTATATTAATATTAAATCTAAAATTAGATACTATACTCAAACCCTAGATTTGAGGAAGTAGTGGAAAGAGATACAAACTATAAAGAGAAACTAGGGAATCTAGTGAATTTAAACTAGACAATTTAGATGAATGTAGAACAAGTAGGAATCTAATATGTAGTTTAAAATTAAATCTAAAACTACAAACTATATTAAAAACTATATTTTTGAATCTAATTCTAGACCATTGAAAACTATTTAGAACAAACCATTGAAAACTATTTAGAACATGTAGGAATCTAATATTTTTGAAACATTTTTACACATACCTTTAAAAAAAAAAAAATCTTTGCGTCCTTTCTTGAAATAATTTTTGTTCCTTTTCTACAAAATATGATTTCATAGATTTATTTTTCCTTGTTCTTTTATTTCTCATTTCCTCCAAAAATATGAGTTGAAAACTCCAAATATTTTGTCTTCAAAAAACTTCCAAAATTGAAAAAAGCGAATAAATTAGGACATATATATTTTTTAATTTTACAAAACATTTGACTATATATATAGTTCACTTAAATTTTTTTATATTACAATCAGCTTCATGACCTTCGAACAAAGGTGTTTTGATATGCATTTTTTATTATTTTTTTCTCTGTGACCTTTGTTCGAAGGTAGACAGTTAAGATTTTTTTAAAATTTTTTAAGCAGTCAAACTAACCTTCGAACAAAGGTACCTTTGTGCGAAGGTCTCTTCGAACAAAGGTGCTTCCTTTGTGTGAAGGTACCTTTGTTCGAAGAGACCTTTGCACAAAGGTCCTTGGATGGCCTCTCCCACTCTATGCCTCAAGATTTCCTCAGAATTTTTAGTTTCAAACCTTGGGTTGGACCTCCAAATGGAATAACCTTGGCTAGATAATTTGTAGGATTGTATCCCTTAAAGTGAGATTTCCAACAAGTATAATTTTGAATATATTTAATCCGATATTTATATTTATTTTCTATCTTTACTGAACATAGGTTTTTCACCGAACAAATATTTTTTTAGTGGCAAATATTCACCAATTGGTGAATATTGCAGATCGACGAAGTCAGAATTGATGAATAAATTACATCCAACAGGGTGGTCAAATTGCCCAGATTTTACGTATTATCGGTCGAATCCATATCCATTCGCCATCAATTTATTTTATGAGAATCAATAAACTAAGATTTTTGCCATTACAAACTATGCGTTTCAAATGGACCGACTAATATTTTTGCCTAGAATTTCGGAAGCAAGTATTAAATCACCTATATATTCACCAATACTATTAAAACAACATTGTGTATCGGGACATGTTTCGCCAACTCCATTAAATGGTTGCTGCGCGTGAGGACCCATTTTGCAACCCCATTACATGGTCACTGCGCGTGAGGACCTATTTCGCCAATTAAAATTTGCAAGATGTTGATTATGAGGGGCCATTTCACCAATTTCCATTACACCTCCGTGCTAATCATAGGGCCATATTTGCCTTGGAAATTACAATGTATGTAGTTCGTCGAGGTTTGATTCATCGACACTTAAATGTATTCCTTATATAATCACGTGGGATTCCCCAAATTTTTTTAATATACCATATAGAATTCCTACGGAATTTGCCAAATATGGATTGATATAAATACAATCAAAACTCTGATTTATTCTTACACATTTTGTTTAGTTCTAAACTTGTGAGCTCTCGATTTGGATCTTGGAAGTTGGAGTTGGCACCTTGAAGTTGATTGTAGGCAAAGTTACAAACTTACAACACATGCATTCCTACATTAACGAATAGCAAGTCAGTGAAAACCTAAACTGAAAGGTGAGTAATCATTTCTTCATAGTATTAGTGTTTTAAGATTTCTTTATCTCTCTTTCATTCTTGATTCAATCTTAAAGAAGATATTTAGTGGGGAATGGGATCTATATTCTATGAGTATGTCCTTAAACAAGAAGACATTTTTTCTAGCTTTTATTCGAAGTGGGAGATCAAGATGTCGAGTTGCAAGTGCGACAAGGGTAAGACTCCTCAGGGTGGTGAAGGGACTGGGAGGCCATCAAAATGCTGAAAAGGTGGAGTTAGTATACAGTCTTACTTTGGAATTGGCAATGTTTCTGATCCATCAAATCAAGATGGAGCTACACCATCAACTCTTGCACCAAATAATAATTAAGAAGCCATTCACAATACCTCACCACCACCAGAAGGTGGGATTGCCATTGAGTCAAATGAGGATGGAAATACCACAAAAGATGTTCCAAGGGATACCCTAGTTAGCCATAATGAGGATGGCAATACCATAGAAGATGTTCCAAGGGATACCCTAGTTAGCCAGAATGAGGATGGCAATACCGTAGAAGATGTTCCAAGAGATACCCTGGTTAGCCAGAATGAGGATGACAATACCGTAGAAGATGTTCCAAGGGATACTCTGGTTAGCCAGACTGAGGATGGAAATACCGCATAAGATGTTCCAAGTGAAACCCTAGTTAGCCAGAATGAGGATGGCAGTACCACAGAAGATGTTCCAAGGGATACCTCGATTAGCTAGATTGAGATAATTGACTTGGATGAAAAAGAAAATGCTAGCATTGTAGATGATGTTGGCAAGAAGAAAAGAAAAGGCAAATCAAAAGATTCAAAAGGCAAATCAAAAGATTCAAAAGACAAATCAAAAGATTCAAAACTGGGGTGTGAGTGGGAAATGTCAAGGAATTTTCAGCTTGATTGGGTGTTAAAGTACCCATTTATTGAACCAGTGGAGAAAGCAAACAAAGATGAACAACCAATAGAATGCAAGTGTGTGATTTGTAGTTGGAAATGTAAAAGAGACAAGAAATTGCAGCTAAATCTTGACACTATAGAAAAGCATATAGGTAAAGTTTATGAAAAACAAATCATAGACAGAAAGGAAACATCAGTAGTAAGATGGAAATCAAAGGAAGAATGTCTTCATGTGAAGTATGCTGCGGAATATGATGAGCATAAGAAAAGAATGATGAAGATTGCTGCAAGTGGAGGTACAATCAAGGCTCAATTTGGAAAAGCAATGGAAGGAGCACAACTGGCAAAAACTGTTCAGATGAGTGTTGTTTTTTATATTTTGTCCATAAGGCGTCCTATGATAGACTACCCAGAGTATAGTAATTTATTATCTTTTTTGAGTGTTCCTCACTACCCTAGCACACATTGGTCAATAAACACTGGATGGGAATGGGTAAACTGTCTCACTGCGGTGGAAGAGCAAGATTTAAAGGAGAATGTAAAAGAGTCAAACTTCATTACATTATCTTTAGATGAAGTTACTGCGGTAGACAATACTTCTTGGGTCTGTATGCATGTGTATATTGTAAATAACATGTCCATTGAGCTCATCTACTCTATGTTCATAAAATGAAGGACAGTTCAACATCACAAAATCTATTTGAACTAGTTATGAAGTCTTTGAATGAAATTGCAGGTATGGATGACTTGACAATTGCCAAAAAGTTGGTGTGTGTAGGAGCTGATGGAGCTGCAGTAATGCAATGTCAGAAGACCGGTCTTTGCAAAAAATTACAAACTACTTGTGCACCATACATGCTTTCCATTCATTGCATGGCCCACATAATGAATTTAGCATTTAAAATTGTAAGCAAGTTTCCTACAATATCAAAAGTTGAAAATCTATCTACGAGCTCCACGCATACTTTTGCCGAAGTCCCAAACATTTTGCAGAACTTCAAAATTTTGCTGAGGGAATAACAATAGGAAACAAGCTTCTTATGGATGTTGATACCAGATGGATCTCCTTACATGGACCAGTGCAATGAGTTCTTTCAGAATATCCATCCTTGATTGGAACAATGTACGAGCATTGCAACATAGTAGACAAAGCTCCTGACCTCTTACATAGGTTAAGCAATATAGAGACACTCTTAACATTATCTAGTCTTCTCCCCATGCTAGATGAAATAAACAATCTTGTGGAGAAATCCCAAGACAAAACTATGTATGTCTATGAGTATACCAAACTACGTAGAATGACATGCATGGCTCTTGATAATCTATATCTAGATCTAACTTCTCAAAGCCCAAATTTTTATAGGTGGCTGATAATTATAGATTTGAATCATCCTAAAAATTATTTATAGTTTAATGCAAGTGGGGAGTTATGTGTCTTTGTACGTGGATTTGAGATACCAATGCACCACTGTAAGATAGTTAGGTGCTCTGTCAGAGAAGTACCTGTTAGAAAGGAAGATTTTGATGATATTGTTGAATCTATTAGTAGTAATTTGAAGGAAATTGCAAGAATTCTTTCAACAGAGATTTATAATCGATTCTCTCGAGATGAAATACTTGATGCCATGTCTATTGTGTATCCTCAATTTTGGGTTCAAGGCCACCAAGATAGCCCAAGTTTTTTTCATCAAAAAGTAACTACCATGACCACATACTTTTCAAAAATTGTAGAACGCAACAGACAAAAAAAAGAAGGAATTATAGATGGAAATAAGCTTAAAGGACAATGTAGTTGGTTTGCAAGAAGTATGATAGGCCAATTTAATGCCATGGAGAATCCCTTCGAAGTGGGATCAATAACAAAGGCCTGGAAAAACTTGGGTCAGAGTGAAATATTGCATGATTCCATATCAAAATATTTCAAACTTGCTAATTTATGTTAAACAATGATATTGGGTTCAGTGGAAGATGAGAGAGTTTTTAGTGCATTGGGATTTTTGAAATCAAAGATAAGAAACAAACTAGACAAGAATTTGGAGAATTGCTTGCGGGTGTTAGGAAGTGTGTATAATGTCAAAAATTTTCCTTATGAAAGGGCACTTACAATCTGGAAGTACATATGTGAAAGAAGAGGGTTGTACAACACTTCAAGTTCAAACGCTGGTAGTGGTGGGACAAATGACAGTGACACAATGACTGATGAATTTGACTTTGAGACTCAGAATCAAGATGAAGAAAATGAAGTCGAGACTCAGAATCAAGATGACTCTTTTTCTTTATCTGAACGTCAGTTTGAGGACCCTGACTCGATTTGGGAAATGAAAGTGAATTAGCAGTTTTTAGGTATTTATACTGCATTTCATGAATTATATTCCAAAATTGTAGTTGATGGTATTTTATATTGTATTCCTTGAAATTATGAATCAAATTGAATACATTAACATATTATTAATTATTTCATATTTTAATTGTGTCATACTAATAAGTTTTACATGTACTCAATGATTCATCATTCAACTCAATGCTTAATATTTCCTTGCTAAAGTTGATTTACGCATAAAACATAAAATTTGCAGTAAAGTAGAATTTTGGTTTTTGATTTGATATGTGATTCTACATCATTTTTCATAGTTTATGAATTATTTTGATCAGTGCCTTATCCGCAACTGATTAAAAAAATGAAATATACATAAACCTAACCTTTTAGCCTTTTGCATTATAATTTTAAGTTGACTTGTTACCGTTGGTTCCCGGTCATCCAAGTTCACAGTTAAGCCATCAAACCCGTTAGTATTACCGGCCCCCTTGCCTTGTCTCATCGATCACCGCTTGGTTGGGAACATTATGCATCAAAAAATGTTTAAAGGGGTTAAATATTTCATCTTTTATCTTAATCCTTGACCCACAAAGTTTTAATGTCCCTTTGTCCCGTCAACCTAGGGATGTCCTCTTATAAGTCAGAAATAATTCACATGTGCATATTTGAACATTAATGGGAGCCGCTGGATCTCGTAGATTGAATCTTGACCGCTTCCCACCAGCCCATGTGAATAAAATAATGTTTTAAGAAATCTAGAGGGATAGCGGGCTAGTGACACCTGTTGTCTGTCAAAATGGGACCCATCGTCCACTATAGACATTGAACATCAAAGCATTGAAAATCGACATCTTCAGAGTTAATCTGGGTCGTTCCCCACTAGCCCGCGAGGGGCCCACCAAAAGCTTTCATCTCTTAGAGGGATAGCGGGGAGATGACGCGTGTCTTCATCTGGACCATTGAAGAGACTTTAGAAGACATGACAAGAAATTTTTTGTCAAATATTTCAAAGGAGTTGCATTGGGTTTTAAATAGTGAGCTACTTAGAGGAATTATAAAGCACATGGGCAAATATGCAGTAAGATGTTTTCATCTTAACCATTTGATGATAAAAAGGTTAAGCTCTAAAGTCTAAACATTGATGAAGCCAGAGGGATAGCGGGTGATCTCAATGGCATGTGAATAAAACATTTGAAATGGTAAATAAAATTAGCTTAACATATTAACAATAGTAGGATATAAAACTATTACAAATCAGAGTTCCATTCTAAAGGAGATTTGAGACAAGGACAAACGATAGGACTTACCTATTGTTGCGGCTCGTATGAATTAGAGCTTGCATGGTTAGCCAACCGGAGCTCACACATGTTTTCATTAATGGCGCTAGGTTGGAAATGCTCGCGAGGGTTCTATTTATTCTTCCTTCGAAGAAGAATGAAAGCATTCATTTCTTTCGGGTTTGGCAGAAAGCTCTCATGGACACCCCAATTTGCTTGCTCAGCTCAAATCAGCAAATGGCCTTCCTTGGTTTCATCATGGACCCCCAGATTCAAAGAATCATCAAGCAACACAACAATCCACGGCTGCATTCTCTAGAAGTGGAGGCCATCAAGATGGTTCTAGGTCATGACTTCCTTACCAATAAGGAGAGATACCGGGTTAATTCTGACATTGCATCTTGGTTTTTAGCCTTGCTCTTGGACCTTGGAGGTGACAAGGTTGAAATTCTCTTGCTGTTCAGAGCCATCTTCAAGGCCACTTTCAGGAGGATGGACTCAGACATCGTGGTGGGTGCTAATTTGGGAAAGGGAGTTCCCCAAACTCCAAACCTGGCTTTGCTTACTCTTCCGGGTGCTAGAGTGCAATGTTGGCCCTTCCTTCTTAACATGTCAGCGAGAGCTCTGGAATGCCATCGACTTTGGGCCATCTGTGGTCGCAATTTCCTCCACCTCTCTCATGCTCTGGAGGTGGCCCCAAATGGAGAATGGTTGTTTGAGTTCACAGACCTAGTAATTTTTGGGGACTTCTATGGTTTCCCCTAATTACAGTCATCTCTCTTTTTGTTTTTGCTCAACAAGTTCAATTCATTGCAATTTTTTTTAATCTCCATTTTGGACTGTGGTATTGATTTCTAGGGTGAAATCTTTGTATAGTTTTGTAAGTAATGCGAGCATTTTTGTCTCGAATGTAATTTTTGAAATGGATGGTTTGGGCGAAGAACCCACATATTGTAATTTTTGACTATAAATACAAATTCCCACCTAGTGGTTTACTGACAAAAAAAATAGTAGGATATAGAACAATGAACATTAGCAATTGTTGAATGTGTATTTAGTAGTTGAAACCAGAGTTTATATTCAATCGATAAAATAAATGATATAGATAATTGAACATCAACACATTATTGAATTTAAATTTTCTATTGATTTTCAAATGAAGGAATACATAGAGGCAATGTAAAATCTTGCTCAAAGACAACTCTACACAGAGTTGAGTTGGAACTTGGAAACTCAGAATATCGATATCAAATCATTCTAATAATTTTTTTAGCAAATTCCACTATTCAGGTGGTGGAATTGTCATTTCTTCTAGATGATGTTGTCTGACTTGAATTTTTGTTAACAATGTATGATCAAATTTCAATTTGGATCCTAGGTCTGACTTCAATGTTTCAGCCAAAGATACATTCAAGAGTATTAGTTGTTTGATGAAATCCAAAAATTTTGCTTCATCTGGGTTCTGAGGAAACTGGTCCAAATCAATCTTCCTTGCATCCTCCATCTTCTTTATGAAATTATCCTTTCCAATGAATCGGTCATTTGTGTCAAAACCATGTGGCAAACCAAGCTTTGTCAAGTTCCTTACCTTTTCATCCTCCTTCTTAATCTTTATTGCAGCCTCAATCAAAATTTTGTTGTTTCACACATTCTTGAAGACTTTTGATTGATAGATGTCACCTTCATTGAGGCTTGAATTTGATTAGTAATGCCTTTTGAAATCAATTCATTGTCACTGGCTTTGTAGATTGTTTCTAGAACTTAATTTTTAGATTTCTCTTCTGCCTGCAGTTGCACATTTGTGTTGTCCATTAAATATTTGCTTAGCTTATTATGATGTAGTCTCATGGCATCAATCAATTGAAAGAATTCACACAAATGATCAATCCTCTGCATTATTTCTTCCTAGATCTTTTGTTTCATGTGCCTCATTGTTTGTCTAAAAAATTCAGTTAACTTTTTTTGAC
Source organism: Cunninghamia lanceolata (assembly GCA_027924645.1). Lineage (NCBI taxonomy): Eukaryota > Viridiplantae > Streptophyta > Pinopsida > Cupressales > Cupressaceae > Cunninghamia > Cunninghamia lanceolata. The sequence continues at coordinate 3,198,911 of BSBN01000743.1, forward strand.
AAGATTTTATTTCATTTTTTGCTTCCATAAGCTCTGCGGCCAATGTTTCATTTTTTTGCCTCTCTTTCTCCAATTTTTGTTTCCACTGTTCATTTGCTTTCCCAATGCTTTGTCTTAATTTTTTTGAAGTGGATTTTTCCTCATCATATTTCTTTTTTCTCATCTAACCTTTGCTTCAGTCCATTCAATTCCACCTTTGTTTGTTTATCCTCTTTACTTATTGATGTAGAGGTAGATTTTTTTATTCTTTTTTCTAATTCATTGCTCTTGTTATCTATCGCTTTCCTCTTTGCTTTCTCATTTGCTAAGTCTGCCTGTAATTTTTCTATTTGATTCTGCGACTTTTTTTTTCTCTCTATCATACTTTAGCAATGATGTGTACACCAATTCATTATTCTTCTTTGATATATTAATTTTGTTAGTATTTTTTAATCCAGAAAAATCAAATTGCAAATTGCTCACTTGAAATTCAGATCGATCCATCTAATTTTCTAGTTTATTTTGAAGTATGGAATCAACAATTGTGTACTCCATGATTTCTGTATTTGTGTCAAATGTGGGTAATATCATGGTTGTTGTAGGATTTGAAGTTACAGTAGACACACTCTCCATCAGTTGCTTCTTTTCCTTTTTATACAATTCTGATTTATTTTTAAACTCTTGAATGTAATCAAAACCCGGGGATGCAGGAATAAGGGAATGCTTGAATGGTGAAGGAATAGGAGTACTTGCAATTTCTGTTACAACCACACTAACTAGGGGAGTGCCTAGAAATAATTCCTTTGTAGTGGAACTGGTAGTTGGACTTGGACCTGTCATAATCCTTTATCTCTTCTGTGTCCCTTCATCACTGAGTGTTTGTATGGTATCTTGTATTGGTGTCCTCTTGTGTGTAATTTGTTGTTGGACCTGTTGTTGTAGCACATGTTGACTAAGTTCTCCACCAGTGGCAGTGCCAGTCACACTAGGCTCTCCACCATGGACATGTCCAAGTTGTGATTGCATCTAACCATGAGGATTAGGATTTGAAGCCGTAACATAATCAATTCTTTCGGTTCTACTTGTATGACATTGGTGTATTTTATCAGCTGATTCAACTCCAAGGCCTCATTTATCAAATGGTTTTCTGGCAGTGGTGACTACATCTATTGGGGTCCAAATGCCTTGTCCCTGGCACCCCAAACCACCACCTTGATAACACAACTTTTTAGCTATGACTGCTCCTGAAGTATATGATTTTTTTGTGCCCTGACTTAAACCAGGGTTGAAATTGCTTTGTTCATCCCTATCATCATCAGGTTCATCATCACTATCAGTTTCAGTTTCTTCATCTTCACATTCATTGGGATGCTCTATATTCCACAATTTGCTAAACTCTTCATCTTCGTCAATTTCTCCATAGTCTGCATCAGTTCTTGGTTCACCTAGCTCCTTCCTCATAGACCAAAATGTAGTAATTTTTTATCGTGACCAATATTTTTTTTAAACACTCATTTAGAGAATCTGGCAATTTTTCTCTAATAGATGGTTTATCACTTTTTCTATAAAAAATGTTGTACCTGCTAATTTCATTCTCTGCTGGTGCTCCTGTAATTTGGACCTAGTGCAATGCCATAATTTCTGCTAACAACTGTTCAAAAGAAATACCTTTCTCAACAACAGTTTTCTCCATTGCTATTTTGACCTCATCCCAGGAGTCCTTGTTTCTCAAAATTTCAAGCAAGGGTTTAGTTTGATGTTGAATTCCACTTGCAATATTCCTATTGGCCACAATCATTGTTTTAATGGTGTCACATGGATCATATTGCTAGTGACAAAGAGCATCAAAATTAAAAAAAAATCAAAAGATCTTGTGCCACCTTAATGCTTTTCTCTCAAATGTGAACCCTCCACATGAAACAAGTAAAGAAGGAAATAAGGTCTTTTTTTATTGACTGACAAAGTGTAGTTCATCAGTACTCTGCATTTTCCTTACATATTCCAATGCAAAAATCCTTTCTATCACATGTATTGGAAGTTTGTATGGATCTACTCCTAATCCATAAAATCTTAGCACAATATATTCTTCCAATAAGTACCAATCAGCCAATTGTATTTCTTTTCCTAGTCAAATGAAATCTCTACATGATATAGGCAATCTAGGCATTGGACTATTTATAATTACTTGATGCAATGGAGCCAAAAAGTAGTCTACAAAATGATTGTAGTTCCTTCGAGAATCATGCATCCTTATCTTAGTGGTCCAATCATATAATGGAGCCATTTTCTTTTCCTCAGCATTACTATAGGGCTGAATTTGAAGCTTGTTGGTCTAAAACATTCCACTAAATTTGAATAGAAAAAAATAGCACAAGTAGGTTGTGAACCTAAATGTCTTAGTGGAACCTCCTTTAATCATTAAAAATTGTTTATGCATGGATTCTACAATGTCCTCAATAAATTTATATTTGACATGTACACCAATACCATAATGGATATTATATACCATTTCAAGGAGGCTTGCATCCACTTCCCAATTGCTATCTAGTCCGAGGCACAATGCTAGCATGGAAATAGTATCCTGAGCCCATGATTTAAAGAATTTCAAAGGATAAGGAGGCTTATGGTTGTCTTTCAAGTTATTTTTTTCTTCAACTATTTTATTTAGGAAAGCTTCTTTGCCCCTTTCATCCGCTGCTTCATAATCACTAGCAAGCTTTTCTAGGTCAATGTGGATGTCTCCAAATTCTTCAGTTGTAAACCCTAGCACTTTTCCAAATTCTTCTGCATTAATGGATAAAATTTATTCTTTGGTATCCTTATTTACAATTGCTCTTTTGTTACCATCATAATTGTGGGCACAGACCATGATAAATTTTGGGCAAGGGAAAACCTCATGTAACATCATGCGCCCTAATCCAGTTACCCACGGTGCATTGATACTATCAACTTTCTTTTTCTTTTTCTTGGCAACCTTATTCTCACATGAAAATCTAAGTTCTGAGGTAAATTTACCTAACATGTTAGGATCATAAATATCATGGTATTCATCAGTCAAACTTGAGGTTTTAAGCAATTCAGAATAATCTATTTTTCTATCCATACTTGCTCTGCCTTTCCCAAAAAAATTGTTTGATTTGCTAGTGGTGGTAGACATGCTTATACAGTGTGAAATTTTTCTTAAGTCTCTCAACCCTAAATGCAAAGTTTGACAAAATAAGATTTTAAGAAAAAAGTTTGATAAAATAAGATTTTAAGAAACGATGAAATGTAGCCTAGGGATTCTATGTTTTGTCTTACCAACTTTGTTGGAAATGGCATTGCAATGAGCAATCTGAAATCTCCCTGGTGCACTGCAATGAGCAATATGAAATCTCCTCATGTGCTGACCCTTTCAGCTCTCACTTAAAAATAAAATCACTTAGCAGTAAAAAGTAGAACTAGAAAGTTTTTTTTTTATAAAGTGATTTTTTTAGTGAATGAAATGTCAAGTCAATGTGTCGCTTCCAGACTATGCTATTAGTACAGGTCTAATAGTTTTCCTGCATTGACAGCTCACAACAATCTCTAAACCATTAATCTTTGTAAATCTAATGGTTTAGGTTGATTCTGGAGATTTAAGTTCGCAAGCCTAGCGTTCTGTGCATTTCATTTCAGAATGCAAATACAACCATCCATTAAATGTTCATCAAACGATCGAGTATTTTATGATATAAACAATAAACATAATATGCATTTCTTTTTTCATTTAATTACAGTCACACTTATCATTTAATTACATTCTATTTAATATTAATAAAAAAATTATTCACAATTTTTGGTCTCGTGGACATCAACTTTCATTCATTCATTCATTGATATTAATTCAAAAAAATGTTACAGTTGGGGGATAGCTACGCCCTTGGCATATCATTATGTTACAAAAAATTCCCATACAAATTCTTTCCCATGATAATATAATATATTACATCAAAATTACATAGAAAAAATCAAAAGTTCAAAACACTGGGCCACTGGCTAAGGGAAACCATAAAAATCTCCTATTTCCTCTAGGTTTGCAAAACACAACACCCATTCTACATTCGGCTCCATGATGAGAGCTCGAGAGCGCCTTAAAAAATTTAGACTGATGGTGGCCCAGTGACGGTGGCGGGTGAGAGCACCATCTATCATGTTCAATAGAAAGGAAAGCCACTGAATCCCTACACCCATCTCTCCCCCAAATAACACTATTGGTAGGTCAGAAGACCATGGAATCCCCACACCCATCTTTGACCCAACAACCACCTCAAAATTATTGCCCAGATAATCTGCCTTGAAAATTTCTTGCAATAGTTCGAGAATTTCCACCTTCACACCTCCAAGGTCCAGTAATGATGCCAAGAACCAAGAGGCTATGCCAAAATTCACTCTGTATCTATTCTTATATATTAAAAATTCCCTCCCAAGCACCATTTTTACGGCTTCCAACTCTAGGAAGTGCAAACGGGCAATTCTGTGAGGCTTCGTTATAGCTCTAAGCCTCAAGTCTGTTATGAACCAAAGAAAGCAATTTGTCTTCGCAGTGCTATAAGGCAAATTGGCGTATCCATTTTCTTTGTTAAGCAACAAGCTAGCTTCAAACTTTGGTATGACTATGAGGCATTGTTGGGCTCCATTAAATAGAGCCAGGCTTCATTAATGGTGCTCGGCTTCAAAGCTTTGGGATATCTTTCCAAGCGTGTCAATATTTAAGTGATTTGATATATCTTTTAAAGTGAATTTAAGTGAATTTAATCTACATGCAAATATTTGTACTAGATTTGACATAAGTATATAGATAATACTTAATAGTATTTCCAAACTATGTTCCACGTATGCAATCCATGACACATGTCACCAATTTTGAATTAAAAGGAGCACAATATTTGTAAATTGATATGTAAGATCTGACCAATTTTATATACAATAAAGTTTAAACTAATAATAAATACTATTAAAAAAGGGAGTAATTCTTTTTTTTTTCTAATTTCAACAAAAGTCATCTCAGATCAAATATATTCAATAAATGAATAGTACAATAATCATCAAAACATTAACATTTACATATACTTTAGCACTTTAGAAATCTAAATTGTCAACATAGTTGGACCTCAATAGTTGATACTTCTCCTCTATTGGCCAAATGAAATTGACAAGTTCTCTGCTTTGGTCCTATAACGTGTGATTAGCTTGCTTGTCAAATTCCTCTAAGAAAATGCCAGTGTGAATTAGCTTATCCATCGTACTTCTCAACATATCTAAATCAACAGTGTCATAGATGAGCTTAACTTGAGCAGATATTATTTATTTTTCCCGGTCTTTCCACAATTGTAGAGGTTTAACCCCACCATTTTCACTCAAAATAACAGGAAGCAGACTGAAATTCCATTCATCAAACTTTTTGACAAGCTCCTTGAAATTTATTTCCAAAGGACCTACCAACCCCTGAAAATCCTTAATTGAATTTATAAGTCTGAGAGTTGGGACAATGTTAGGAGGTGCATCCTTGACATGCTTGTTTGCAATTGCCATGTCTCTCAATGCCTGGGCTCTAGGGATCCATGTATCCATTAATGATGTTACAACATCCTTATTCTTATTGAAATCCTTTATGGCATCAAACATAGAAGAATAATTTGAATGAATGCTAATTAATCTCCTATCAATCCCTTTATTCAAGAGTTCAAGAACTATAGTTACAATCTTCATATTACTTGAATAAATTGATTCATTAACCTATGACAGCAATTTCTTGTACGTCTCAATTTGATCTAATAATTCCTCTTTAGTAGGCTCACTTGATGGAGCTGCACTTGATGTGCTTGGCTCCTCAACTGCAAGGGATAGGGATGCATCTCCAAGATTGTATGGAATAATTTCCATTGAAACTTCTGGAAGGATAGCAGAGTTAGTCTGTGTTTGGGCATGAGAATGCATATTTTGCAATTGTTGCTTTAATAATGCCACATTAGTTTCCAACTTGGCACCCTTTTGTTGATTGTCATTATACTCTACAACCATGTCATTATACTTGGATCTATATTGATCTCTTTCCTCAGTGATATTCTCTACTATTGCCTTTGTGAATTTGGCAACGTTCACTGACATGTTTTCTACCTCAATTGCTAGGGTGTCAAACACTCTCTTAATAATTAGCCCTCCACTTATGTTTGGAGTAGGCCCAACAACTGCAGGTTTCCTTGCACCTGGGGCTAATGCCCAAATAGCAAGTGTTTCCCAATCTTCGCTGAAAACACACCCCTACAAAGCCAATTTTGCTTCACCCTCTGTTTGACACAATGGTTTGTCATGCCTCCACATTGTGTCAAAAGTAATTACCGAGGCTAAATCCCACTCTGGCAGCAATAAAATACCACTTTCCATCACCAACTCTCTTCCTTTTTTAGCCGTTATCTTCTGAAATTGTTCTTTCATTTCCTTTCTAACCTTAGCCTGAATAATTGCTTCTGGTAATTCAGGGTGCAAGCTTCTCTTTCTAGCAACATTATCAACATATTCATCTCTCCTTGCCCTCTAAGCAAACTCTCTAAAAGCAGGGATCTGGACAAATGAATCATCTATCATGAAGGTCTTGCAAGCTTCCTCCCTAAGGTCATCTCTGTTGCTCAACCCCCTGAGGTTTGTCTTGCCCAACCTGAGGCTGCTTTCTAGTTCTATTATCTCCCTAGGGGGAGAGGGCATTCCCTATCTCATATCCTCCTCAGTGATAATGATATCATCATTTGAGTCATCTGGATAATCTACCAAGCTGCTTTGTTCAACCTTTTACTTCTTTGGTAGTGGCTGTCTTGGAGGTGAATCCACCTCAATCACTTGTGGAGTTGCTTGCCTTGGGGGAGACAGTGGTGGCATTTCATGCAATGGTGAGGAAGCTCTTGAGCCCTCAGGCTCAGAATCAAAAGATGCAGTTGGGGTGGCAATATATTGTTGCTTCCTCACAATATCTTTTCTCCTTGCAAACACTATGATCTTTTGTGGTGGTTGGTAGGTAGGCCTTTCCTCCAACACTGGTGCCTTCCCCTTATCCTTTTCCTATTCTTTTCCAACCACAACCTTTCCTTTGTTAGCAACCAATTTCTCTCTTTTCATCCTGCCAACCACTTGCTCAAAATTCTGGAGCATATATTCAACTTTTTGCAATTCTATTTTGAATTGAGGCAGCCATAGGGGTTCATATTGGGGATCAGTCTTCCATTTTTCCCTTACCATCTTATCATAGGCAATCCATTTTGCCTTCCTGTCCTGCTATATTTGGTAATTAAAGATGTTCCTAATAACATCTTCAATGAAAAAAAAGTTATGTATGAACTAGCTACTTCTAATCCTCGCTTTCAATGGAGCCATGAAACCTTCAGGATCATGATTTCTTGGGCGCACTCTCCTCATGTTGTATGGTTCAAGAAATTCATCCATTTTTCTCCACCCTCCACCAGTCATCACAATGTCTGCAAAAACTATCTATGTTGGGAAGATGGTTCCTTTCCTCATGTTTAACAAGTGGCCATCTTCAACATTACCCAGCTGCCAAATGACCTCAAGGAATCCAATTCTTAGTGGCACTTCTCTTGGGAGAACATGTGGTCTAACTGTAGTGCAATATACTCTAAGAATTGTATAATCTAGATAGGGGATGACATCTCCCCAGTTGTGATCAGTTTTTAAATCAAACCTCCTTTCTTTTGGCCTAAGAAAATCATGTAGTTCAATTAGAATCCTTGGTGGATTTAGGATTAGGTCATTCCTCAACTTTGATGCAAAGACATTCTCAAACACCACAAAATCAAAATTCTTATCATCCTTTTCTATAATTCTTGTCTAACATTGGACATGCAGCTCAACACCATCCTCCTACTTTTCCAACTTCATATCATTCTCAAAGAATTTTGCCCTTCTGAATAAAAACATGTGCATTAACAGTGAGTACCACCAAAACTAAACTGAATCTTTACCATTCTTTAATGAAATTAAACCCTCATGAATGTTATCTACCAGGTAGGAAACAAAGTCATATACTATGTTGTAAGTGGGGTGTTGGATATGAGCAACCATATACATGAAACCCATTAGCATTCCGGAAGTAGGATCAAACCCCAAGATTTGACACAAAGAATAAAAGATTTTTTGAAAATATGGAGCAAAATACTTTATTGGGAAGGGTTCCTTATCTGATGGACCAATAATAATTCTCCCCTTTCCCTTTCTAACTGATGCTAGATGATTTGGGAGCATTGTGATTTTAAAGACGTGTCTTGTCTTCTCGTATTCACTCCTAAAGGCTTTCAAATCATTTTTTACCAAATCCTCATTCCACTCATGAAGTTGAAAAACTTCAGCAATCTCTTCCCTGCTGATATTTACCATTTCAATCCCATCATACATCTTGACAACTCTGGAGATAGGATCATATCTGGCTGCCATAGCTTTTAACAAGTCCACATCCATGTAGACAGTTGGGACAACCAATTTCCCCATGTCCAATCTCCAGGGGTTACATATAGGAGAACTCAAATTCTTGTTCCCAAACTAGTTCTTAAACAATGACCATCCTGTAAGTGGTATGGTGGCATCCTTGATATGGATATGTTTATCTATGAGGCCTTCTTTAATTTTGGAACCATGGAACAGAAGTAGACCTTTTACTTTATCATTAGTGGAGGGATTTAATTGATCAAGAAGGTCCTGGACTATGGGCCTTTTCGTCTCTTTTGAGCTTGAGGTTTGAGCTCGTGGGGGTGCCATTATGGTGAGAATTTTGCAAATTAGGCTTTTAGTTTAGCAAGAATTGAAGGTTCACAACTAGGGTTCTGACATAAAGCAATAATAAAGCTCAAAATTTACAGTTCAACAATCTAAGAAGGCAAAACCCTAAGAGAAATGAAAATTTACCAGTAATTCCTATTGATAGAACCATGATAGTGAGCACAAGCAGCAAATTTTAGAGGGCGAGATTTTAACTTACAACTTTGAATGCTTTGAAAACCCTAGTTTTGATCACCAAGAGATTAAAATTGCCTCAAGAGATTAAAATTTGCCTCGAGAGATTGAAATTGCCTCTAGATGCTTTAAAACACTTAGATGAATTTCAATTTTGCAAAAAGACTGCTTTTATGGCGTTAAAACTGCCATTAATGCTTGCTCACGCGAAGCAGAACGACTCTCATTGCTAATTTCTGAATTTGAAACTCTAGCCGTTGATCTCTTGATGAGATGGCAAGATGGACGACTGTGATGAAGTTTTTTGCCACACGGAATTGCTTACTTCTCTTGAAGCCCGTGAAGTCTACTACATGGTGTTCGCCTGTTAGCCCGTTGGGTTTATCGCCTGTGCATCTTCTGACAACGGGCTAGCGGGGAACGGTTAGGATTAACTTGGGGGCCCTCCAACATGCTCACACATTAACTTCTCAAGCCATCCATTTTCTGCTTAAATTCTTCAACATTGGATGGCTAAGATTAAAACATCTTGCCAAGGAATTTCCCATGTGCCTTATTTAAACCTTTAATAGCTCACCCTTTAACTTTTAAGTCTCTTAAGGTTGCTTCGAAATATTTACTAAAATATTTCAAACTCTAACCATTGATCTCTTGATGAGATGGCAAGATGGACGGTCGTGATGAAGTTTTCTGCCACATGGCATTGCTTACTCATCTATCAGCAGACCCCACCTTCTCTTCAGGCTGTGAAGTCCGCTACGTGGCATTCGCACGTTGGGTTTATCGCCCGTGCATCTTCTGACAATAGGCTAGCGGGGAACGGTTAGGATTAACCTGGGGGCCCTCCAACATGCTCACACATTAACTTCTCAAGCCATCCACTGTATGCTTAAATTCTTCAACATTGGACAGCTAAGATTAAAACATATTACTGAGGAATTTCCCATGTGTCTTATTTAAACCTTTAATAGCTCACCCTTTAAGTCTCTTAGGGCGTCTTTGTAATATTTGCTAAAGCATTTAAAAAGTGGACCCTGCTAGGTTAACCTGTTCCCCACCAAGCGGTGATCGACAAGACTAGGTATAAGGGGTCGGTAAACAACACGGTTTTGATGGCTCAGGTTTCAACTTAGACAACCGGCAACCGAAGGTAGCAAGTCAACATAAGATTACGTAGAGGGTTTCTCGTATGAAATGTCAACCATTGATATTTGGAAATCTAACGGTTCAAGTGTTATTCCGAAGGCTTGAAGTCGTAGCTCTAGTGTGTCAAAGATTTTCTTCCAGAATGCAACTACAGTCATCCATAAAAAATTCATCGAATGGTTGTCTGTTATATTATTTTGCACTAACATCTTACTTCAGACATAATAAATATGTCGACACTTGTCCCCATTCCAGACACTTCATGAAGGAATTTTGATGTGTGTAAAATTTCTCCCAGAATAGAACAATATGACCCATTTGATATTTTCGCCACACTGTATGATTTTTTATTGGCATAACAATTTATTTTGCTAATTAATTTTGTATTGGTTTGAAACTATATTTAAATTCACCAATGATTTTTTTATTGCTTTGAAAATTGGTTTAATTCACCAATGTAAATATATTTTTTGGTTTGAAATTAGATTTTAATTGCCAGCAAAAATATTTTCTTATTTAGAAAACAGGTTTAATTCGCCCATAGAAATATTTTACTGGTTTGAAAATAGGTTTTAATTTGCTAATGAAAATATTTAATTGGTTTGAAAATAGGTTTTAATCGCCAATGAAAATATTTTATTGGTTTTAAATAATTTACAATTCGCTAGGATTTTCCATAGACCTCTAGCAATTATAAAAGATTCACCAAATAAGATTTTTTTCCCAGAAAAATGAAAAAATTTGCCAATAAAATTAATATTTTTCTCAGGAAGTATACATGATTCACCAAGTTTATACACCTTCTCTGGGGGGGGGGGGGTCTTAAAGTTATCCCTATCACCGATCATCAAGCTCTTTGTTCCACACATATGGATAAATAGAAAATTTGTGGAAAGAAATTCTAAAAAATATCTACATAGTAGCTATTGATGTCCTTGTTTCAACAAAAAAAAAGTGAATTTGGATACATACAGAAAAAGTTACTTTATATGGTATAAACCTATGTTTAAATTATAATAAGCTCACTTCACAAATTAATAAAAAAATATGCATCAAAAAGTTATAAAAAATATCCATGCATTAGATATTGGTGTTACGAATCTATATTTAAAAATTTAGATTTTTATATCTAGCATAAATTAGAAAAATGTTGCGAGCAGGAGCAGGCGAAGGAATTAGGGTAGAGAAGGAGGATTGGGCAACGGAAACAGAGACATCATTTCCCATGGAGCAGATTAGGAAGAGGGCTGCCAACGAGGAGTGGTACAACAGGCAGAGAAAACCAACAGATGGAAGATGGCCTAGAGCGGAAGATTGGAGTAGGAAGTCGAGATGGGGGGAAGATCTCCAATTCAATCATTTGGCAAATGGATTTTTCACAGTTGTATGCCCTTTTGTGGAGATCAAACAGTAAATAAAAAATGGTATCTGGGTTATGGACGAATATGGTTTCTACATTAGGGAATGGGAAACAAACTTTGACCCAATCAGTCATAAAATGGAAGTTATTCAAGACTGGATAAAACTTCCAAACCTACCTTGGAATATTTGGAGTTAGAAACCCTAGAAGCAATAGGTAACCAGCTTGGGAGATTTTTATATGCTGAAGAAAGGGAAAACACAAATGGAGAAGGACCATATGTTAGGATTTGTGTGGAAAATCACCCAAACAACACCCATTGGAGAGAAATGGAGATAGTTTCTACATCGGGGAGATGGAATCAAAGATTGGAATTTTATCTTAATCCTAAGGGAAATAAAATTAGGGTGCTGGGATTCAGAGGATAGCAGGAAAAGAAGGAAAGTGGAAAAGGGGAAGAGGAAGAGCATCCAAGGGAAGAATCAAATCAGGAGCAAGCTAAGGAAAGTCAAAAATCAATGCAAGCAGAGATAGAGATTCCATAGAACTGCATGGAAGGAAACTTGTCAAATGATGAGTCAAATTAGGGAAAAGAGGAGCCTATGAGGAATAATGAGGATTTAGAGGAGAAATTAATAGAGGCTATCAAAATACTTGGGAACACATTTAGGGAAGATGATATTAACTCAATAATAGCAATTGGAAGTGAACTGGTTGATCTAGCAAAAGCAGCTAAAGAGAACTTAAGGATCGAATCCCTAGAAATAGAAGATATGGAGGAAGATTAGGAAGGAACCTAGGAACAGGGGGTAGTAGAGAAATCAAGGGAGGAAGATAACTGCTTAAACGAGCCAATCTTGAAGCAAATTATGGAAAATTGTCAGGAGGAGGGGATCAACCTAGGTCTTTCTCATATAGAGGAAATAAGGAATACCCCAGATTGTGGTTCCAAAAGGAAAAGAGCCAGGATCTCCAATAAAAAAAAAGACATCAAGATGGAGAAGCAGTGGGCCAAAAGATTTTTTTTGAAATGATTAGAACAAGGAAGGGGGATTCCCTTCCTGAGGAGAAATGAAAATAATATCATGGAATGTTAGGGGCATAAATGCCCCTAACAAGAAGCGTCTGATGAGACACCAGATAGAGGATCTGCATTCTGAAATATTCCTCATCCAAGAATCAAAGATGAATCAAACTGAGGTGGATCGATTCATAACCAAACTAAGACAATGGAAGGTGGATGCTCTAAGCGTGGAAGGTGCCTCGGGGGGATTGTTTACAGCCTGGAAACCACAAAAACTTGTCTTGGAGAAAGTAGCTTCAAGCAAGCATTGGATGGCAAGTAAGGTCAGGAGTCTCTCCTTTGAATTAAGTTTTCTACTTTTTAAGGTTTATGGTCTTGTATCTTGCATTCAAAAAAGGGAACTATGGGGGGAGATAGAGAGCATATGCAATAGTATAGACTCAGAATTTTATATATTGGGGGGGGATTTTAATGCGATCCTAAGAGCTATTGATAAAAGGGGAGGGATATCAAGAATGACACAATCACAAGTGGATTTTGAAGGTTTTGTGGAAAGAAACTCATTTATGGACATCCAGATGGGTAATGGCATATACACATGGACAAATAGGAGATTAGGTTTTAGTAGCATTGCAGAGAAATTAAAAAGATTCTTATTCAAAGGCAACCTAGGATCCTTCCCTTTTACTTTGGAGAGTAATATTTTGCCAATTTCTGGCTTAGACCATTTTTCGGTTAAGTTAGACATCCTAGGGGAAAATAAACCAATAAGATGCCCCTTTAAATTTGAAAAAATGTGGCTCAGGGATGATAGTTTATTGGATCTTATCAAAAAATAGTGGAATGAAATACAAGTGGAAGGGACCAAAATGTTCATCATAACTGCAAAATAGAAAGTAGTCAAACAACAATTGAAAACATGGAATAGAAATAACTTCAAAAATATCTTTGAGGAAAAAAAGAATGTGACTTCACAGATGGCCGAGTTAAATGAGTAGGTGCTGACACATGAAATGGATGAAACAAGAAACTTAAGAGAAAAAGAACTGTTGACCAAGCAAGAGGATTTGTTGGCAAAGGAGGAGATATTTTGGAAACAAAAATCACGGGAACTGTGGATCAAAGAAGGGGATCAAAATACTAAGTATTTTCACAATGTCACAAAGGCCTAAAGAGAAGTAAACATGATCACAAGAATACAAACAACAAATGCTAGATGGCTAGAAAAAATGGAGGATATTACAGCAAAAACAATCAATTATTTTTAGAATTTGCTCAACAACTTGGAAGGCTCAAGGAGACAAGAGCAACAACATATCTTAGTAAACATTCCCAAATTAGTATTGGAAGGACAAAACAAGATACTTATGGAAACCTTCTTAGAGATAGAAATAAGGGAAGCACTATTTCAACTTCACCCAGACAAGGCCGTGGGACCTGACGGATTCCAAGCAGTGTTCTATCAGAAATGTTGGGACATTGTGGGCAGGGAGATAACAGAGGCAATAGAGGACTCTAGTTGTTCTAAAATAGTGCTAAAAGAAATAAATACCACATTCATAGCACTCATTCCTAAAAAAGACAAACCCATCACCTTAGATGAATTTAGGCCTATAGCCCTGTGCAACAGTCTACAAAATACAGGCTAAGGCTATTGCCAATAGAATAAATATCCTTCTAGAGCTGATTTCGGAAGAACAAACAAGATTCCTGTCAGGCAGGTCAATATTGGATGGGGTGATCTTAGCCCAAGAAGCAGTCCACTCCATACAAGAGATGAAAAAACAAAACATGCTGATAAAACTAGACATAAAAAAAGATTATGATAAATTGGACTGGAGATTCTTGTTTAAAGTTTTGGAGGCCTTTGGCTTTAACAAAAGTTGGATAGATTAGGTTTTCAACTGCATGGCTAGCCCAAGATTTTCAGTTCTCATCAATGGCTCTCCGGAAGGGTTTTTGCTGCTTCTAGAGGACTAAGGCAAGGGGATCCTCTCTCTCCTTTTTTCTTTATACTAATGGTAGAAGGTTTAGGGAGATCCATTCACATGGCTGGTTTGGAGGGACAGGTAAAAGGAATACAGGTAACAAGAGGAATTTCCACAATAACTCACCAACAATTCGCATATGACACAATGTTTTTTGGGGTGGCGCAAGCCCAGGAGACAAGAAAGTTCAAAAAGATATTGGAAGAATATTCATTAGCTTCAGGACAAGAAGTCAATAATGATAAATTAGGAGTATTTTTCTTCAATACAAATCAAAGAATAGAAAGTCAGATACTGAGGGTTCTAAACTTCAAAAAAGGGAAATTACCTTGCAGATATTTGGGTCTACCTCTAACAAAAGGAGTATAGTCAGGTAAGTTATGGGATTCATTACTCTTGTTTAGTGGAAAATTGGATTTGTTAATGTTTTAGTGTTTTGGTGTTTAAATCCACCTCTCCACTTTACATTCAAGGATCTAAGGTCGAGTGGCAATTCATCATACCCTAGATCGCTGTGAGATGTAGGGAAACTTGGATTAGGGTGTTTAATTGTTAATTTTCTCTCTCCTATGCTTAATTAACCATTAAAACCCTAATTATGTAAAAACAGAAGTAAACTGAGGAATTACGAAAAATTCTGCTACAAATGGAAGCAAAATATCAAATTATAGAGTACCTATTTTTCGAGACCTGAGGCGGAAAAGTCAGGGACACGGGCACAGGCACCCAAGTCCAAGGCCCTATTTTCTATCCAGATCTAGCAACAAGATCTGCAACCTAATTCTTCTGTATCAGAGATTTTCTTGACACGGAACTTCGGGGACTAGGGAGTGGGCGCCCTAGTCCAGGGGGCGGATTTTCTTCCTTTCCTGCACTTCAGACACTCCAATATGTTCCTCTACAACTCCACTCAGTCCAACTCCTCAACCTGCAACTTGCAATCATGAAAACTTGGTTTGGGGGTTGTGGTGTTTAGGAGCTTGCCTCAGTAAAGCCCCAGAAGGACACTTAAGTCTTCCAAACACCTTTGTCAAATAGAGAGAGGGTGCCCTTGTGAGGTAGAGGCCAAATCCAAATGAAACAATGATAGAAAGCACAATGATATCACCTTGTAGTGAAGATCTCATGGGAGGAAGATGCTCTTCATTCCATGAGGAGATGAATGCTCAAATATGCAAATACAAACACATAAACAAGACAAGTCTGCTCTTGCAACACTATGAAAGCCTTGAATCACCTTAAGATGCCAAAATCACATGAACACAATCTTCAGTTTCTAAATGAATTCTTAAGCATGCTTTTATATGCAACTACAAACATTCCTGCCAAGATTTCAAAAATCAGAACTTACCGTGTCGGCTTAGGGACCAAATAACGGTCATAAATTGACACTTAAATTTTGGGCCTGACCCAAAATAGAGTAGGACTAGGGCGTGGGCACCTAAGTCCTCCCCCTATTTTGGGTAGGGTTAAGGTCAAGGGGTCCTCCTAGGTCCACTTTGCCATGAAACCTAGGTCTCATTCCATTGGGATGCCAAAATATGGACTAAGATGTCCTAAATGCATGCTAAAGACTCGGGAGCTAAACCTTATGAGGGAAAAGCCCCCAAGGGGACATTTTCCAACATTACATTTAGCCCCCACTTTAATGTATGTATAAACATGAGGCCAATACATGCATTAAAGTACGGTCACAAACACAACAAACATGCCAAGCATGGAGAAGACATGCCAATCACATAGAAGACAATAACATGCACGCAAAACACAGAGAAGACAATTACAGTCACACAAAACATGGAGAAGACAACCAATGCATAGAAGACACATTAATGCATGGAAGACAGGCATGATTTCTTTTCTTTTCTTTTTCTCATATATATGAAATGCAAATGCAAGTACTAGAAAGTAAACAAACGTCCCATAATATAGGATGCACTCATCGAGCCAGTCTTTAGACTGTATATATGGGGCAACACACACACAAGACATGTAAAACCTCCCAAAATGAAGGATGCACCCATCAAGTAAGTCTTTAGATGGCATATGGGGCAACAAACACGCCACACAAAACAAGCACACCAAACACACACACTTGAAGACATGGTAGACAAGCGATGGAGTGTACCTATTTCTAGGTCCAACACCATCTCAGGCACATTACAGGCACACACCGACAATTGGGCTTCGCCACAACAATCATTGAAAACACGCTTAAAGGTTGAGTTAGTCACAGAACTGCTCCCCGCCTCTGCAAAGGACTTTTGAAAATGATAGGATGATGCAATCTTCTCTAAGAAATACACCATCCCCGCCTCCGCAAAGGGCTTAAGATAAAAAAGATATACACGATATCCCACCTCCGTAGAGGGCTTACATGATTGATTGATTGATTGCAAACAAACTTAGGATGCAGGAAGTGCTCATCGCGCTAGTCTTTAAACTGCATCTGAGGACAAGCACATTGCTAACATCTACAACAAACAACTTACCTTATATATGCCCCCACCTTAAGATGGTTGATATCACATATCGATATCAAGCACGTTAAGGTAGGAAGAAAACACACAAGGGAACACAAGCACTCGCAAAGCCCATGCCCCCCAAAGGTGACATGTACTTTACAATCGCCAAATGTTCCCACAAACACATCCTTGCAAGAAACATGTTAGTGTCTACAACATCAATGCATATGAAATCTGAGGTATGCAAGATTCAAGGTAGACAAAGTGCACGGAGCAGCAATATTGTTTATGATTTGTAAATGAGATAGAACACCATCAAAATCATCACTACGCGGAAAGCACGAGTGCTTCCACTAGCCAAGTGTTGGATAAGATATACAACCCCATCGTCATATTAGGAACTAAGTCCATTTTTTTATTGCTCTCAAAAGGGACACTAGGTCCGCATTAGTATAAATGTTTGTCGTCATCCGCCCACTAGGTGGAAACACTAGAGGAAGGGAAATAATAAATTAGAGAAGAGAAGCAAGTGTCTTAGGGACAGTCACATAGGAGGGTGCCCCCAGGTCACCAACTGCAATGCTATGTCCGTAAGACACAACACACAACAATGAAATCAAAGAGAGAAGCGATATAGAAGAATGATGATACAAATAGAAGAAGGTCACAACAGAGGCGGTCTCTTGGTATCCTGATCCTTATAGGAGAATCTAAGGTCATCCCAAAAGGCCTAAACAACACATAACACATCACAGGGGAAGCACATCACGAGAGAGATAAAGGGTTAGACATACTTACCTGTAGGGCCCCCACCAGGCTAGAGGTTATCTATAAGCAAATCATCGTCGTCATCTTCCCACTCCCTAATGTTGGAGGAAAGTGGGACGTAAGGTATCATGGCCATATTCATGTCTTGCTCATCACATTGTTCATTGTTAGGATCACTATTGTTTGATTGGATGTTGGGATCAATGTTTTCTTGTTGAGAGGCAAGGTTTACAGCATAGGCTTGTCTCCTTTTTCTTCTTTCTCTTTCTTTTCTATTTTGTTTTATTTTACCACTTATCTCTTGTAAGATAGGGCTATCCTCTTTCATAGGCTTGTGCAATTTAGGAGATGAAGCATCGGGATCAAATCTCAATTGTCGCAGTGGAATGTTTTGTTGTTGACAATGACCTCCCGATCCTTGTAAGGATTTCAGGGGAGGATCCTCAGCATATGGACCTTGTCCTTTCGATCTAAGATTCTCTTCACATGCAGGTTGTTTGTATTTTGTCATTTCTTGTATGGAAGGGCTAGGTATTTCAATTTTATCCCAAAAATCATTCAATTTGTAATGCTTTTCCTTAACCAAAGGTTTATATTTGTTGCGAGGGGTGGTTGTCATACGTCCATCCAAAGGGAATTTTAGACAATGATGTATTGTTGAAGGGATAGCTTTCATTTCATTTAGCCAAGGGTGTCCCAATTTAATTCGAAAGAGGTCAGAAATAGGGACAACATCAAACCATTGTTCGACATGTTTTCCAGATAGTGTTACCGACAATGATATCTTACCCGAAGGCTTGATAAAGGTTCCCTTATGTGTCTTAATCGTCATGTTCGAAGGGTCATAAGAACCTTGCATTAGTTGATGTGAAACGAGGAACTCTTTAGTGGCAACATTAGTCATGCAATTAGGGTCAAGAAGAGTTCCATTCATAGGGTTTCCCATTATTTTTCACAATGATGTAAAGAGGTCCATCAGAGTCTCCAATTGTTCTATCATGAGGTGTAAAGACAATTTCAGGTTCAGGTGCTTTTCTTTTCATGTAAGGTCTAGGAGGGAACCTATTATTGTTGTTGCGATTAGAGTCCATGATTTTATTCTCAAATCAGATTTGAAAGTTTTTTTCCAAAAGTATAGCAAAGGCAAGTGTAAATCTATATGCAAAAATGGCCTTAAATGCTTGGTTTTTCGTACTTTTTCAATGCAAATGAATGAACCAAAGGGTGTTGTAAGGATTTAAGTCAAGGGAAGCAAGTTATATGTTTGATATCAGTCCAAAATAGAAAAATTATCCTTCCCAACACACTCTTGATGAGATTTCAAGTTAATGCCAAGTCAAAATATAGTGAAAATATGTCAAAATAGGCACTTTTTTCACCAAAACTCAATGCAAAAGAGCATAACAAAGGTGTTATGAGGAAAAAGATGATGGAAAACAAATAATATAAGTAATAACAGCCACTTGGTGCCAAAATATCCAACACAACACACTTTTAGTGCCACTTAAGGTCAAACCCTAGTGAAAATATAGCAAATATAGGCTATTTTTCACGGTTTTTCAATTCCAAGACCTAGAAAAAGGGGTGTTGTAATGAATTTCAGGAGGTGCATAAAACAAAATTGATGGTATAAGTCACCTCAATCCATAAAATTGATTACAACACACTTAGAGTGCAAACTAGGTCAAACCCTAGGGCAAAAATGGTCAAAATGTGTAGTTTTTCGTCAAATTTTCAATGTAAGAGGCCAATTAAAGGGTGTTGTAAAGTTTTTTAGGAAGTTAAGAAATTAATTACCCTTATAAAAACTAATTTGTGCAAAAATAACCTTCACAAAATGCCTATGGTGCAA
Organism: Cunninghamia lanceolata; assembly: GCA_027924645.1. NCBI lineage: Eukaryota > Viridiplantae > Streptophyta > Pinopsida > Cupressales > Cupressaceae > Cunninghamia > Cunninghamia lanceolata. Next base: position 3,218,469 of record BSBN01000743.1, read on the forward strand.
GTTTAGAGAGTCGATAAGGCCAAATTTAGTGAAAATCGTTGTTTTTGAAGCCCTAGGTTTTAGATCTTGACACAAAATGATATGTGAATGTTTTAAGGTCTATTTTATGATGAAAATAAAATTTTCTCAGATATTCAAATGAATTCCAATGTTGACCATGCAATGTGCTAATGCAAATTTAATGAAAATGAATGAAAAATGCTAGTTTTTGTTGAAATTTTCTATGCAAAAATGCAAATATTTTGAATCTAAATGCAAATTTATACTAAAATGCAAGACTAAAGCCAAATACAAATTTGAATGAGCCTCTAAAATTAGTAGAAAAATCTGAAAGAAGATTTTGCCTACTAACCCTAGATTTTGGAATTACTAGGTTATATGAAAATTGTCAAAATCTCTACAAAAGCCTAGCAAATTAATGATGAAAATGTAATGCAAATGATTGAATTTTTGTGTTTTTCTATAGTTTATATAATATCTGATGCAAAAATCATGAATTAGGGAAATTTAGAAAGAATTGATGCAATTTAGTGAGTTATATGAAAATGCAAGCTAGGGTTTTCAAATTTTTGCAAATTTTTCAATTTTTTTTGTAATTTTTTCAATGCAATAAGATGAAAGACTATATGAATGAATGAAATTAATGAAAATATGACAAAGAACACTCAACAAGTTGCAATTTAAGTCCAAAAACATGGGTTCACCAAAATGTTTAGTGAAAAATTAGATTTGTTAATGTTTTAGTGTTTTGGTGTTTAAATTCGCCTCTCCACTTTACATTCAAGGATCTAGGGTCGAGTGGCAATTCACTATCATACCCTAGATCACTATGAGATGTAGGGAAACTTGGATTAGGGTGTTTAATTGTTAATTTTCTCTCTCCAATGCTTAATTAACCATTAAAACCCTAATTATGTAAAAACAGAAGTAAACTGATGAATTACAGAAAATGCTGATACAAACGGAAGCAAAATACCAAATTACAGAGTACCTATTTTCGAGGACCCAAGGCGGAAAAGTGGAGGACACGGGAGCGGGTGTCCAAGTCCAAGGCCCTATTTTCTATTCAAATTTGGCAACAAGATCTACAACCTGATTCTTCTGTATCAGAGATTTTCCCAACACAGAACTTCAAGGACTAGGGAGCGGGCACCCTAGTCCAGGGGTAGATTTTCTTCCTTTCTTGCACTTCAAACACTCCAATATGTTCCTCTGCAATTCCACTCAGTCCAGCTCCTCAACCTGTAACCTACAATCACAAAAACTTGGTTTGGGGTTTGTAGTGTTTAGGAGCTTGCCTTAGTCAAGCTCCAGAAGGACACTTAAGTCTTCCAAACACCTTTGTCAGATAGAGAGAGCATGCCCTTGTGAGGTAGAGGCCAAATCCAAATGAAACAATGATAGAAAACACAATGATATCACCTTGTAGTGAAGAGCTCATGGGAGGAAGATGCTCTTCATTCCATGAGGAGATGAATGCTCAAATCTGTTAATACAAACACATAAACAAAACAAGTATGCTCTTGAAACACTATGAAAGCCTTGAATCACCTTAGGATGCCAAAATCACATGAACATAATCTCTAGTTTCTAAATTAATGCCTAAGTATGCTTTTATATGCAGCTACAAACATTCCTGCGAAGATTTTGAAAATCAAAACTTACCGTGTCGGCCTAGGGACCAAATAACGGTCATAAACTGACACTTAAATTTTGGGCTTGACCCAAAATAGGGAAAGACTAGGGCGCAGATGCCCAAGTCCTCCCCCCCCTATTTTGGGTAGGGTTAAGGTCAAGGGGTCCTCCTAGGTCCACTTTACCATGAAACCTAGGTCTCATTCCATTGGGATGCCAAAATATGAACTAAGATGTCCTAAATGCATGCTAAAGACCCGGGAGCAAAACCTTATGAGGGAAAAGCCCCCAAGGGGACATTTTTTGATGTTACAGCTCTCAAAATTAGAAAACAAGATAGCTTCATGGAAAAGTCGCTGGTTGTCTTTGGCAGGAAGAATAATAATGATTAAAGCAGTGATAACAACCATCCCCATCTTTATGATGTCTTGCTTGCCATTACCTGTGGAGCTTAGCAACAAGATCAATCAAAAAATAAGAAGGTTCTTCTGGCAGGAAAACAATGATCATAATAAGTATCCCCTCATTAGTTGGGATAAATTATGCAAATCTAAACAGATAGATGGTGTGGGAATCAAAAGATTGATGCAACAAAACAAGGCCCTTGGAGCAAAGTTGGTGTGGAAAATCTATGCCAACCAAGAACTAAAGTGGGTCAAAGTAATTAAAGCAAAATATTTAAGTAATGGAGAGTTGAGTATATTCAGAGCTAGATCCCTTCCTTCTAGAACTCGAATCTAGAACTTCCTAAGGAACTGTAGAGAGCTGATATCCAATCAGCTAACCTAGGATATAAAAAATGACATAAAAGCACTGTTTTGGGAAGACTCTTGGGAGGCCTTCCAAGTCTTGACAAGAGGGGAGAATTGGATTAGGTAAGAGAAATAACAAAACACTGCTGGGGCTCCAATGTAAGGGACTATTTGGAAGAAAATCCATCTGGGGGCTTGTTTAGGTGGAAGTTAAAGGATGTTAGAAGTTTAGGTTTGACTGCAGATGAAGCAAAGGTCTATGAAGAAGCCATGAAAGAAAGGAAAATCTTGGTGAGGGAGGGCTGTGACAGTCTTAGATGGAATGGAGCCAAAAGTGGGGTATACTTAGTTAAAGAAGGCTATAGAGTTTTGACAAAGGTAGATACATCTTCCTTACATATCCTGGGAAATGTTTGTTGGAACAAGAATTGTATTCCAAAGGCGGGGACCTTCTTGGGCAGCAATACAAAAAATAATTTTAACAGTAGACAGGTTTTAGAGGATGGGGTTTCAAGGCCCATCCAGATGCACACTTTACAAAGGAGAAAAGGAAACAGGGAACCACTTACTACTCAACTATCCATACTCACAAGAGTGCTAACAATGGCTATGTGAAAGGCTAGCCTAGTAATGTGCTCTACCAGAAGATATTCTAAACATGTTTCAGGCCTGGCCTATCCTTAACAAATCAACTCTTTACTCTCTGTTGTGGATAGTTAGCCCCTCCATACTAATTTGGGAAATTTGGAAAGAGAGAAATAGAAGGATATTCTAAGAGAAAGAATTGTCAACCTACTCACTACAAAATAAGATAGAAGCAACCATTGTAGAAGTTGCGAACAATAGAAATATGGCCCACTGCCCCAAAAATACCAATTTCACAGATTGGGATGGCTTAATGAGAAAATCTTGGTATGGACCAAAAGTCCCCAGGTTCTTGGGGGCTGCAGGAAACAAAATTAAGGCATCAAGGAACAATACAGTGTGGAGCGCCCCATAACACGATTGGTTTAAGTTAAACATTGATGGGGCAACTAAGGGTAATCCTAGCCCCTCAGGAGCAGGATGTATAATCAAGGATTGGGATGAAAAATTCATAGGAAAATTGGCTAAGGCACTTCTGGAGGGTATAAACAGTGAGGCCAAATTCATGGCTCTTTTACTAGGAATCCAACTATGCTTGGAATTGAGAATAGAACAAGTCATCATTGAAGGAGGCTCTTCTCTTGTGATAAATGCAATCAGATCTGGCAAACTATTTAACTAGAAACTTAAGGCACTACTGGAAGTAGCTCTCTCACATCTGGATGAATTTGAAAACTACATGGTTAATCATACTTATAGGGAGGGTAATAGGGAAGCAGATGCTCTTGCTAACCTGGGAGCAGAGGGGAAGGATTTGAAAGAGAGATAATAGCAAGTAGCAAAATTAAGGTGTTCAAAGATCATATCTTTGCATTGTTTGGGTAAAGATTAAATAAAATTTTGATCAGACTTTGTCCCTAAAGTAAAGGTGCTCAAGTGACATAATCCATAATGATAAGGCGGGACTTGAGTGTGTGCATATAATATTCTCATGATCCAAGATAGTATGTCAGCACCATGGTGGGTTAGTGATTATATCAATGTTTTGTCCCATAGATATTTTATTTCTCTCATTGTGGTTATGAAATATAAAATAAATATGAGAATGATCTTAGGCAAAATGGAGATGGTAGTTCGACTCACCAAAGTATGAGTAATTGAGAAATTGGAGTTGGCACTAAGGCTTGCATGCAATAAAAGGAAAATCTTCCTACATAACTGGATAATGATGACTCTAGGCGTTATGAATCAAGATGAAGGGGTAGATGTGATTGTTGCACGAGATGAAATAAAGAAAGAGGGACTTTCGAGAGGGTTCCTTACTCCCTTTCCAAAGTGGATTGACTATAAGCTTGGTAGTGATTGGGCAGCCTCATAATTTCTTGGTGCCCGATACAAAATTGAGAGAGTCTTTTAAGCACAGAAAGATTAGTGGAAATCGATAAAGAAAAGCTTGGACATGTCAGAGAGATCAAGGTTTGTACTTTTCTTTTCTATAGACAACATTCACTGCAGAGGAATGGACACTCCCATCTGCTTGGTTAGTGAGAAATGACAAATGGTGTTTCTCAGAAGGATAATAGAGTAGAGACTCCACAGAATTCTCCTACTAAATGACCCCCTCATGGTGGGGGCAACCAAGGTAATTCTAGGAAAATCTTTTGTTGCAGAAGGTGAACGATATAGGGTTGACACCGATATAACATCCAGGTTTGTTGCTACTCTGTTGGATTTAAATCTTCCAAAAGTGGAAGTAAAAGAAATTGCTTGTAGAATGTTCATATCGAAACTACTGGTCAACTTAGAAGAGACCTTGGCGGTGTTAAGGGCATGGATCTGATTCTCCTCTGAGACCAAGCAAGAGTAGGGTTCAATTTCCTAAGGAAGATGTTGAAGATAGAGGCAACACATGGCTTTGAATGGGTGGCAGATTTCAACCAGTTTCTTCATGATTATGGTGATGCATAATATATTTTCTTTCTCTGCATAGTATGATGTATAGGTGGTAGGGTTCAGTATTTGAATATTGTAACACAGAGCATTTCATTTTGTTTAAGAAAGCTCTATTGAATGGTTTAAATATATAGCTATGTTTGGCCCTGCGTGGCCATATGATGTCTATGGGTAGTTCATATAGGGGATAGCACCAAATTCAGATGGTAGTGTTAGGGTTAGCCGACATAAGATATCAACTAAATGCAAATAAAGATTAAATAGAGGAATGAAAATACACAGAAATAATAACAACGAGAGACAAGTTTTAACGTGGTTCACCCAAACTCAGGCTACATCCACCAACAGAGAGTCTAATATTATTATCAAGTAAATCAAACTAATTACAACCAGCAATCCTTGCAACTCAATACTGCTACAAAATGCTACAATACATCAATGGAAACCCTAACCCTTAGCCATTTTTATCATGACTTTTGTCAGTTACAAAATAGGGTTTTTTTATGTCAGCCAATGAAAAATAACTCCTAGACCCTGCAAGGGGCGCTGCCCCTTGACCCCGTCTTGTGGGCGCTACCCCCAAACCCCCGCAAGGGGCACTGCCCCTTGACCCCATAGGAATTTGGGGGGAAACTACGCTAATAAAAGTGGGGTAAATTTAACCACCGAGTCTGATTAGGCTCCATATAACAATAGGTAGACATGACAGGGGTTGGAATTTTGATGTATTGGGCTAGAGCAGAGATTCTCTACAATTTTTTTGATCTGCATAGCAGAAGACTGTAATCCCTCTTGTTGAAAATCAATATAATCTCATACTTATGAAGCAAAAAAAAAAAGAATTTTATCTTTTCTTTGAAAAAAGTTATACTATATGGTATAAACGTCACTTTTTAAAAATATTGTTAACTATAAAAACAACTTATTAAAAGTTATGTAAAAAAATCATAAATTATTTTGTAAAATTTAAAAATATATATATTTAGAATCTACACACAAAATATGAAAAATCACTAGTTCACATCATCTTCAAATTCTTAACGGTTTAGTTGCTATAAGTGTCGAAAAGTAAAAATTTGGTTAAAAATGTTGATTTCAATGTCCTACTTTGGTCAAAAAGTGGGACACAATATTGTGGGATCACCCATTACCTATTACACCTACTTAAGGAAGGCCTATTTGATTTGTGTACCACACATTTGAATATTGCACTAACTAATAAGGTCATATATGAGATTATTGATCCCAAAAAGGTCATGGTTAAGGACATGACGAGTTCAAAGCCTACATCATACTACAATCATCAAAGAAGGGCCATTTACACATTTCAAAAGAAAGCGTCTATTTCCAAGATCAAATCATAGGAAATCATTTAATATTAGAACTATGATCCTAATCTCACATGCATTGGGTAATGCACTGTTTTTAGTTAGCACAATGTTAGTACATCATCTTCCTCTATACAAGATGAACAATGCAAATCAAGGAAGATGATGTAGTATCCTTTCATTGACCAAAAATATAGTACATTGCCCTATGCAGATGAGATAAGGATCACGGTTCTAATATTGAATGATTCCTCCTATGATTGTACCTTGGAACTAGATGCTTTCTTGTGAAATGTGTAAATGACCCTTGTTTGATGAGAACATCAAGATTTAAGTTTTAAACTCCTTGCAACCTTAACCATGGACATCTTTGAGACCAATAATCTCATATATGACATTATTACTTGGTGTGAGATTCAATTGTGTGGCACTCAACTCAAATAAGTCTTCCTTACGCAGTTGTAACAAGTAACATAACCTTAATCTACAATAAACACTTAAGTAAAGGTGTGAACGTGTTAAGGACACCCTTATAATTATCTAAATTAATTTGAAGGCACCTTGATGAATTAGCAGTAGTGCATAATAGAATTACTATATGTTGAATTATGTGCTTTGAATGAAGACTACAGTAAGAAAATGCTTCAGTGGCAAGAACAAAATGATTGCGAAAACTAAGAAAACCTACAAAAATAAATAAACATGAAAAAATGTTTTTGGTTGATGCAAGATTAGTCTTACACATGGAATATTCCTGCATTAGACTCCTTAGGTAACTAAAAAGAGAGCCTCTCACTTTCATTCAAGATTATCAGCTAAAGAAAAACCATGTGATTTTCAAATTGATTAATTCCATGTATCTATCAATCTTGTTACAATACCATGTCCATGTACTAATTCCAATTTTAAACTTTTCTCATGCATATGATTAATTATGTCAATCTCACATCAGTAGTAGTATACGTCATTGTCAAAAGCAAGGATGGTTAATATTTGACATATTATATCTAATTCTACAAATGCGTATATTTCTTCCTTCTGGGTAGTGTAAATAGATAACATTTTGCATAGGCCCAAGAAATAAAAAATTTAAATTATACTCAATGCTCATCACTCTCAAAATCTTACTAATTCTAGTTTACAAAAATAAAATTGAGAATGAGAGAAAATAATTTGTCTAGGTCTTATACATTTTTCATAATCATAAAATTAACAAAATAATTTAAACAAAAAAATCACTTACCTTTTGTGCTTAGCTTCTATGATAAACATTGTTACTCTTATGATTTTGCCATCTACTAATTGGTTGTTCAATAATGCAAGACTATGACCCATGAGTGTTGAGAGAGCAAAAATTAATATTGAGAGTGTTGAGAGAGAAACAACTAAGATTGCGAGCGTTGAGAGAGTGTTTATGATTTTTCTTTATATATATTATTTAGTTAGGTTGAGTATTTTTTGGTTGAAAGGCCTTAAGAAAACCCTTTAATGTCTACTATTTTCTCTTAATGTCATCCTTGCAATTTCAATTATTATGGTATTTGAATGTCTTTTATTACACATTTACGAAGTTTTCATTAATAACCTAACACATAATATTAAATACTTGTACTACACTACAATAATACACTAAAACAAGTTAAAAGTTTGAGATTTATGCAATTTGATCATAGTTCCAAGTGCTACATAGAACCTTGTATCTTTACACAATGCTCCATATTTTGACTTAATGATCCATAGCTTTACACAATACTTTGTAACTTTATGCAATATTCAACAACTTACACAAGACCAAGAAACTCATGCAAGGCTTCATAGCTTTGTACAAGCCCCTCCAATTTTATGCAAGGCTCCATAGTTTTATGCAATATGTCATAGATTTACACAATGATTCATAGGTTTATGCAATGATCCATAGCTCTACACAACACTCCATAGATTTATGCAAGGCCCTATTGCTTTATGCATTGGTCTATAACTTCACTCAAAGCTCTGTTGTTTTACATAATACTCTATAGCTTTACACAATTTCCATAGACTTATGCAAAGACCTAAGGACTTACACAAGGCTTTGTAGCTTTACATAAGTCTCTAAAATGTATGTAAGGCTCAATAGTTTTACACAATGCCCCATAGGTTTACAAATTATATCATAGGTTTGTATAATTCTCTATAGCTTTACACAACACTCCATAGACTTACACAATACTATATACCTTTACAAAAGCCTCCATAGCTTTACACAATCCTTCATATATTTACATAATGCTTGATAATTTTATGTAAATCTCAATACATCACTAATTAGTTATTCACTGCCTTAGTTAGGTTACTAGGATATTTTGACACTCATTCACCCTATTAATTATATCATTATGGAATATTTAAGTTCTAATTTCCCACCTCAATTATAACTTCATGGGAATTTTAGGTTACATTTCACCAACTCAATTACAACTTGATAGGAAATTTTTGTTTTAATTAACCACCTCAATTATAAATTTATGTGAAATTTAGGTTTTAATTTGCCACCTCAATTTTAAATTTATAGGAATTTAGATTTTAATTCACCACCTAAATTACAAATTTATGGGACATTTAGGTTTTAATTCACTACCTTCATTACAAATTTATTATTTGATTAAAACTTCTATGAATTTTGGTTTCCCAATCACCCACATTTTATTTTTAAAATTATATATATAATAGCCACCTACTCTACCACTTTAGGTATATTTTGAAAACAAATCGTCATGGGGATTATGCCTCCACATAGGGGATTTCTATAGATTTTTCTAGGGGCCAATTCTTAAAGTATACCAAGTTATTAGTCAACTAAGACCAAAATCTACCTTAGTCGTGAGATTGGAAAGTCCTTGAACCTAAACTATTTTTATAAGCTTAATCTCAAGGTTGAATTCCTATTTTTCCACATCACCCCCTAACTTGTCTTGCATTAGCATTGCCTTCATCATAGGATCAAGGACAACCACATAGATTCAACTTTGTACAATATATTGTTAGAAATTATTAATTACTTTGATCCACAGAATGATATCATAGTTGTGAATCCTTCAAGTTTTTTCTCATGAAAGCTATTAGATTTTCATTCATTAATCCATGTTTCTAGGTGAGGACACTAACTACTAAAGTGTCAAAAGTGAAAGAATAAATGTAAAATTATTAGCCCTACATTGATCTATGTTGCTTATGATGGATCCTTTGCAACCTAATTGATTCTATTGTGTTGGCTCCTTCACAACCCTTTCTCAATTTTGGTTAGGATGGCTCCTTTGCAATCCTATATTAGTTTCTTTTGTTGTCTCCTTAACAACCCTATATCATTTTCTTTTGTTGTCTCTTCGCAACCCTATATAAGTTTCTTTTGTTGACTCCTTTGTAGCTCCAAATCACTTTTCTTTTGATTTTGTAGGCTCCTTTGAAGCCCCACATTGATGTTGGCTCCTTCAAATCCCCCATCTTTTACTTTTACAAATTGTTGCTAAACATTGCTAAGTAGTTATTTGTGCCTATTTCTAATTTTTATCAAATGCTACTCATGTTGTGTTTGTAGGCTTCAAGATGGAGTTATCATTATAAGAGTATGTGTGGACCATTATCCATATTTATATCTATTTATATGCTTGGCGTTTACTTTCAATGTTGATTGCTTGTTTACTTTGGCATGCACAATTCATAGTAGTTTACATGTAAGTCATAGTTGGGGCAAAATGTAATGGTGAAAAGTGCATTCTTAGCAGTTTCCCCCATTCTTTTTGAACTCACTTTGACCATTTGTCCTAAATGCAATAACTTAGTGACAAAATTACATATTTATGTCCAAGAGTTGGCATATAGCTTGTATCTTATCAAATTTTGAGTCCCTATCTCCTAATGGTCTAGACCCAACCCTCATTTATGTTGTTCCTTATCCTAGGTCAAATCAACAAGGGTGGTCTTGACCCTCAAACTTCCAAAATCAAATTTAATTATGGGCCCAAGTCGACTTGATTCGAACTAGTTGTTGTCTATTGACTCAAGCACAAAATATTCAAATTTTGGCACTAGGTATTGTATAAAAGGAAAAACCCTAATTTATTATAAGACATTGACAATCGTAATCAATTAAAACACTTATCCAATCAAAAGCATACTCAAGCATCTAGGAGCATTACATCAACATTTGAGAACGGTAGAACAACATAAGCATTTACGTTTCTACTTGGCATGTCTTTTAATTTGTTTAAAAACATTAAATTGATCCAAGGGTTTGACTAAGGCAAAATGAGGGGAGTAAGTTACCTCCCACATCTACACCAGGTTTAAATAACAAAGTTGAACATATTTATGAAGACCAAAAGTCTAGTGATCAAATTCATAGAAAAAGCTCAAAATTGTAGATATTGCGTCAAATCTACAAGCGGACATGCCTTGTGTACGTGCGAGACTAAATTTGGACAAAGTGCAAGACATATCTATCAACCCATTGGAGTGACATTGTCTTAGATCTAATAACAAGAACTAAGATCATATAACTAAGTGTAAATTACAACAAAACATCTCCATATCACAAATAGAGCTAGGTTATCTAATTAGGGCCTAAATATGATGGTTGACACTCCATGTCAAGCAATTATATTTTATGATAAAAATGCTTAAATATAAACCATGCGCCCATCAAATTTAGCATCCAACCCCAATTCTTTATCAATTTAAAAAAAAAAAAAATTTATATATTATTTCTCTCAACTCACAAGATACTTTCATTTCTTTACACCAATAAATAAACATGCTTGCATTATTAAAAAGTAATAGGTCCGTCCAACCTAAATGATAACATAATGAATGAATGAATAAATACTTTTAATAACATCCACAAAACCAAACAAATGACGTGTAATCAATACTTTTTTGTGCCCACCCTAGTGTTCTTTGTACCACCCCATAAGGACTAGCACTATAATGTTGTTTGTACATCCCTCAACTTTCCCAAGCACATTCATTGCATTTGCCCTTGTTTATAACTCTCATATTCTCGTCAGCAAGGGCCTCCCTCGCCGTGCATGTTCAATTGTTTTTTTTTAATATTTCATATTTGAGGAGAGATCCGAGTCCGAAACATCAAAATCATAAGACATCACAAGTTCTAGAAAACGCATTCACCCATGGAGAACGTGTGAGCCATGACAAGCATATAACATCCCATCAACCAGAGAAAAAGCAAGGGATAAAACTCTCCTGTCTACTCATGTGAATTAATTTACATTGAAATATGTGCCACCAACCCATGTTTGTCACAAGGTGAAAGGGATAATGATGTTGACCATGGATAGAAGCGAATCACTCCATTTTTTTTTGAAGTTAGATAGATACCCATTCTCAAGAATATAGAGGAGATTAAAGAGGGTAGAGTTTTGTTTCTTTACCAAAGACGGTGGCACGTTTTCAATTATACTATTTTACTGAGGTTCAAATTCTTTGCAGGTGTGGTTGGGTCAAAGGTGACTTTGACGTATTGGATTCTTCTATTTGTGATAGCTTAACTAAGGGAAGACTTCTCGGTTAGATGTATGCTCTTTCATAATGTCGTAATCTGATATCATATCTATGCAATCCAATTGTTTCCATTAAACAAAAGTTTGTTATGCTGAACAATAAGAAGTGGAGTGTAATGGCGTGAAGGTGTGTTAACAAAAACTATTAAAGAAGTAACATACAACAGAAATAATTAAAATACAAAACAAATAATATATATGGTTGACATAGAAGAGTTTAATAACTATAAAATAATTATAATGAATAAAATAATTTTAATGAAATAACCACATACTTTAGTAAATAAAATAGTAGATAGCTATGAACTTCATAAATAAAATATAATAGATAATACTTTTAAAACAATTATATAATTAAACACACACTATATAATTTATTTCAAATTTATTCTTTTTCAAAATTTAGAAAAATAAAATACATATTGTTTAATTAAGTATATAGGTATTAAATAAAATAGTTAGTAAAATTTTAGATTTAAGTAGGAATAAAATCAAAGTAAAACTTTAATATTTTAAATATATTTTAGTACGTAAATAGATTTATGTATTTTATAAATAAAATAATAAGTTACATATAAATATATAATATTTTAATATATGTATATATATTTTAATAACTTGACCTAGCCTAGTTTTTGGGTATAAAACCACCACTAGAAGTCTATCTAATTAATAAACCCTAATAGTTTTAAATAATACTCACATTCACCAACACACTAGCACATGGATTGAGGGATTTCCTTGTCCTTTGGAGATTCAATCATATTAAAGTCACCAAAAGTAAGCCAATTAACAAAAGGATTTTTTTATCTAACCAACAACATAACTCTGACCAGGGTCATCTTTAGGTACATAGATGTTGTCAAGACCCAAAAATTAACCATAAAATCACATGATATGATATGACAAGTCTTTGTCCCAAGAAATAATGGTTAAAGAAAGTACTAGAGAAACAAGAATAGATGCACCACCCTATCACTCTTCATGCCACATGGAAAAATGTTGAGTGTCTTGCCAAATTAAATTTAAACAATCCTAAGTAAAAACTTTGAGACTTTAATTTCTTGAAATAGTTAACATCTAATTATTTGATCCATGACATATAGCCCATGGAAATTATTTCCTCAAAGAATTTGCAAGACTTAATACATTCTAAGAAACATAAATTCATGTAGATGAATGTTGGATTTATTACATCATTAGTTTAGTATATAGTTTAGATTAGATATTAATAAAATAAATTAGTTGCTAGTTTTAAGTTAGATAATAAATAAATCAATAGTTAGTTTGTTGGGAGTTATTCCTATTTGTAGGTTAGTTGGTTATTCACGAGAAAAATAAGGCTTTAAAAAGCCATTACAATGTAATGTTAAAATCAAGTTGAATATATGCATGATATCCTGATAAATACTATTATTTCTTTGATATTTTTGTTTTTGATAAAGTGGCAAAAAAGGGTGTCGATCCCATTACATATTAGCCAAAAAGGTGCACCAAAGTTCCATCAAAGGACCAAGAGAGAGAAACAGACCGAACCAACAAGAAACAACCAAAAAGAAACCCCGAACCAAGACACAATGAACCGATAGTAGACCAACAACAGACAAAACCAAAAGCACAGAAAAAGCCCCCAACGACTAATTAAACATCTGGTCCCAATCTTTGGCCAGGAACTGGTAGAGATCTTGGTACTCCTTGAGTTCTTTATCCTTCATACCCTGGCTGGTAAGCTTGACATCTTGGAGGACCGCAAGAGTAGTGGCCGACCGGTGCATGAATTTTGCAGAGAACTTGGTCAGAACCTTGAACTTCCTCTCCATCTCGGTGAGCCTAGTAGAGAAGGTTTCAATCTCCCTATCTTTGACAGCAACCTTGCCCCCCCTCTTCATCTTGCCCGCTTCCTTCACCACTTTCTCCAAGCTCACAGAATCAAACCCCTTAACATTGAGCTCAGGAAAATTACTGGGCCCGTCATCCACTTTGACCTCCACATTATCGTTTTTGGTCTCCTTGTTGACAGAAAATTCCCCACCCATCTGTTCAGTCTTAGGCACAATAGTGTCCACTTTGTTGCTTTTGTCATTAGAAATACCAACACCCTCCAGGTCCGCAGTATCCTCCTCCCTCTCGATGGCCACCTTCTTTTGGGGAACAGGACTAGGCTTGGCAGCAAGCCTCGTCGACCTCCTGGTCGACGGCACCTGTGGTTTACTATTAGTCATGGTAAAATCCTCATCAGCAGTGCTGTCACTACCACCAATACCTTCCTTAGAGCTAACCTCCTCCACCACCATAGAAACATTTTTGGCCTTATTCCCGCTGTCCGTACCACTTCCTTCCTCCAAACTCCCCCTTTTCTTCTTCTTAGGTGTCACTTGGGCAGAATCACCGAGTAAAATCTTTATTTTAACATAAGTCTTCACAGAGGTCATGGGAGTCTGGACACTGGCCTTGGACTCTAGGCTTTTACTAGCGGAAGATTTTTTCTTTCCAGACTTGAGGGATTTGGCATACTTCTCCGGAGTGATTTCCACAATTATCACTGGGCTAGTCATCTCAGGATTGGAGCAGGGCGGTAGAGGAGGGTCAAACCTAGAAGCCATGAGAGCTTTAGGGGGGTAGAGGGCTAAATGGAATTTATACAATCTGAGGATAAGCCCCTGATGGAATTTATGTTACTATGGTTTAGATTCTAGTATTTTACTCTCTCTACACACCATTTCAATATGGTATTAGAGCATCGATTTGGTCTTGTGGCGTGAATACAAATCCTTAATGTGGATTGTGTGAGAAGGTGTCCAAATAAGGTGTGAAGCCCATGTTTAAAGCCATTTGTAGGTTGTGTTAAATCTTCCAAGTGTGTAAAGAGGAGACATAGTAAGTGGTTGGAGAAGGTGTTCAAATCTACATTGATAAAGGAATCCAAATTCATTTCCAAGCGTCTATTATTTTTGTTTGATAAAGGCGTCCAAATCTACATTTGATAAAGGCATCCATATGCATTTCTAGGCATATAGAAATGTTACAAATTAATTGTTGCATCGAGCATGAGTGAAAGAGGAATGCATGAGAAGTTGTATGGAGTTTGTGTAAGGTGTTTCACTCTTTCAAACTGCCGCGTTCAATTTATGTGTTGAAACTTGCATAATCCATTTGATACAAGGCATTGAATTCTGTACAAGAGGCGGTGAAAAGTCAAAGGTGCAAATTTGTTTTAGTTTAAGTTTAATTTTCTCTTTGAAATAATTTTTAAAGTATTTTGTGGTCAAGAAGAATGGATTCATTCATTCCTTTTAATTACAAGTTGAAATCTTTTATTTGCAAAATCAAATAAGTACGTGGGAAAGGAATTTAATAATGGACGATCCATTTCAAGAGAACTTTTGTGCAAATTTTTAGTAATCACATTTGAGAAAGATGCTAAGGGAGATATAAATGAGTTTTATTTTCTTTTAAGGAGAAATAAGTAGGATGTTTTGAATTTGCATGCTTTGGAGTGATACGATTAATTTTTAATTGAGAAATCATATGTTCTTGCTAAATTTGAAGGACATGAATTTCATACATGGCAAGTCAAGGTGCAACTAGTTTTAATAGAAAACGATTTGTGGGATATTGTCAGTGGAACTTTTAAAAACCACAAGATGCAAATGAAGCGTTAAAATGGGTAGCAAAATTTCGTGAAGCCACAACATTGATTGGTCTCGGGTTGTTTGATGCATATTTGCATTGTATTGATCTTTCAAAAACTTCAAAACAAATATAGGATAGTCTTAATTCTTTATTTGGCTCACAAACTTTATGCGCCAAGATGACACTCAAACAAAATCTTTTTGGGCTAAAGATGAAAGAGGGTGAAAGTATTGTTCAACATATTAGTACATTTCGTTCTCTTCTAAATCAACTTGCTGGAATAAATTCTAAAATTGATGATGATGATGCAAAAGCTATTTTATTAAGTAGTAATCCTCCAAGATTTGATAATATTGTATTTACTTCGAGCAAAATCAATCCAAGATTATAAAATGTGATATCTTATTTGATTGATGAAGAGAATAGAGTCACTAAAAATCACTCAATTACTAAGAAAACTGCTTTGTTTGTCAAAAATGAAGACTAACATTTCAACAGGGAAGAATAAAGACTTCAAATGCTATTATTTCTAGAAAAATGGACATGTCAAAATAAATTACTTTCAACATGCTAAGGATCTCCTTGATGGGAAGTTGAAGACAAATAAAGCCTTTCCCATAACTGAAAGTGAAGATTGTGGTTTTGCAATGCATAAGCAAGACTCTCCCCACCATGATAGTGAGGAGGAATATCTTTTTTTAGAAGTTAAGCATTGTCCATTGGAGGCTGGAGGCAGGAGGTCTATTGTCATCTCGATCTAGCTTCTCGCTCAGAGATGATACATTGTTTGAGAAGCACCATCTATTTGTGTCCCTTCATGGAGCAAGGGGGGCTTGGTAGTATTTGTGGATAGTGAAACCTCTGAAATAGGGTAGGGTTAGAATATCTGCAGTTACTCAATATGTGGATAGTATTATCTCTGAAATAGGGTGGGATTCATATCTACAGTGGTTCAGTTTATTTTGTACACCAGAGGAGGGGTTTGATTCTCATTGCATTGGATGAGGGATTTTGACACACTTAGAGGTGATATGGATTCTTGGATGAGAGTTGTTCTCTCATTGTGCATGGAGGATGGGAATATTTATGTTCTCTCATGTTGTACAAAGGATATTCAGGTTTGACAGTCAGGAGATCGGCTCATGAGTTCAATTTGGTATTTCCTGGGTGAGTGAGGAAAATTAAAGTTTCTAGAAGGGCTGCTATGTTCAGTCCTTACAGTGTTTCGCCCTTTGTTCATATTGATGTAATATGGGGAGGAATGTTGGATTTATTACATCATTAGTTTAGTATGTAGTTTAGATTAGATATTAATAAAATAAATTAGTTGTTAGTTTTTAGTTAGATAATAAATAAATCAATAGTTAGTTTGCTAAAAGTTATTCCCGTATGTAGGTTATTTGGTTATTCATGGGAAAAATAAGGCTTTAAAAAGCCATTGCAATGTAATGTTAAAATCAAGTTGAATATATGCATATCCTGATAAATAATATTATCTATTTGATATTTTTGTTACCATGGTTTAGATTCCAACATTTTATTCTCTCTGCACACCATTTCAATAGAATCCAATTCAAAGAATACTCTTTTATCTTCAATAAAATTATGTTGTGTGTTTGACCAAATTTACTTTAAAGAATTCTAAAGTAAAAGCCATGAGACCTTAATTTATTGTAATCAATTAACATCAAAGGACCCAAGCCATTGAAACACAACCGATATAAAGTACATCCTCAAAAACACTGTAAGACATGTCTTACATGCCAAGAGATGAGATCATATAAACAAATCCTCCATGAAATTCCTCCTTTATCTTCCTCTAAACTTGTGAGCATGACAAACTAGTTACCTAGTAAAGCTTGTTGAGTTATCTATAAAAATAACAAAGAAAAATAGAGTAGTATTTGTGCTTGTTGTCCATCCTAGGAAATTCACAACCACCCTAAGGTGGTTTGTGAGACTTCCTAGTAGAAGAGTAGACAAGAGAAAGGCACAAAATTTTTAAATTTAGAAATTAGTTATGCTTTGGAATGTACTAAAACAAGGATTTGGATTTACAATATGAAAATGGATGGGTAAACCTTAAACTCATTAATTTGAATGTTTGCTATAGAGGTTTAGGGGATGTGGTCATCTCTGGTTTAGGGGCATTTGATGTTGTGGTAGATTTCTCACTACCTACAATATTCTAGATTTCTCCCTTCTTAGCTACTAGAGAGTCATCAGACACCAGTTTAAAATCAAGATTGGGTCAAAAGCAAACAATCCTATATCATATGGTTAGGTGATAATAACAAAATATATATTAGAAAATTAATATTAGTCACTTTCTAAGAGAAGTGATGGATCCCTACTTGAGTGTCCACCAATTCTTTCAATTCTTAGGAAAGTTGGAGCTTGATGCAAACCTATTTATTGGTTGAGTTGAGTAAAACTTGTCTGGATCATGATAAATAAATCGCCCTAATGCTTTCACAATTTGGTTTGGAAATGCCCATAGTGGGACAAGGAAAATGGATAATAAATCAAATTGAATATATTGGATTTGGGTCTAGGATGGAATTAGGGATAAAGTTTACAAAATAAAAACCTTTGGGATATGATAAAATAATGCGATAGTTAAATCTAACCTAAACCTATGATACATCTAGAATTGGAATAACTAGGAAAGTTTATAGCTTTAAAACACACAAAAATGAATTGATACCCCTATTGAATCCATGATTTCATCAAAGGTGAAAAGTAAGCAAAATTAAAGACATGGGCTTAATGAAAAACATATGCAACCTAGATATCAACTATAGCATAATACCTAAATAAATTTGGATTAAATTATATACTAGGGGATTAAATCATGTGGATTCTAAAATAATAATCTCAGTTTAAAAATCAAATTGGATCTAGGAAGGGATCAACAATTAAAACATGTGAAACCCAAGAAAAAGCACTTCGATGTAAACCTAGCAGATGTAACACATAGATCAAAGACATTTAAACCCTTGGATAAGTCAACAACTTACAAAGATTAACAAAGTGAAAACATCATTTGTGATGTGACATTTAACCATGAAATATGAAAGACATTGAATCTAGGGAAGGCACCAGTACAAAATTTAATGATAAAGGCTTTCTTTAGGTCTTATAAGAGGCTAGATGTGATACTTTTATTAAACTCAATTATCCTATAGATTGAATTTGGAAAATAAGAAGGTGAATACAAATAAGTACTGAAGACATGAAAATATAACTCTAGTTTCCTTCAACTTAGATTGTTGTAACAAAATGACTACGGTAAGATTGAAGAACAACTAATTGTTCAAATATGAAATCAACAAAGTAAATTAAAACCAATATTATAGGGGAAACCTATAAAACTAAAATTTAAAGAGTAAACGATCTTGGAGATGCAAACATAGTGGCCTTGAGTCTCCTAAGGAAACTTGGGTGGTGTTAGCTACTAACACTAGAGTGATGGCATATTTACATATTAATTCATTTTAGCTTGCTAATTTGGAGTATTTAAATGATGATATCTTATTGATAAATGAATTTAGATTTAGTTTGAATAATAGAGCATTGCAATGGTTTGATTCATCTTGTATGCTTTATCATTTATTTATGACATTGACACATGATTTCATTGCATATTTTTCTTTCCTAGCATGCCTAAGGATAATTTGGATTGTCTACGGCTTCTCATGTTCCATCTTTTGATCCTTGTCCATCCTCTTCACTCATATATTGATATGAAACTTTACTTTTCTAGTACGTCTATTTGACAAGTGCACTCATGTATATAACTTTTCTAATTACCTTTGTTTGGTAAGTGTATACACATATAACTAAAAAAGTAATATTAGAATATATATTTCTTATAAAACCTAGGTTGACACCCAAGGGCCATAAAAAAGAGCATGAAACCCTAAATATTGGTAACTTGAAGTTCACCAGGTCTAACCATAGTATTATCCTACCTTTATCACCATACAATACATAATAAGGAAGGTTTAAAACCTATACTACCTTTTAAATATTCATAATAAAATTTCACTTTACATTTACATATATAACTTAATATATATGACCATACAAGCATCCCAATTTGATACAAACCAAAAAATAAAAGTCTAACTTCATTACCACCCATAATACAAAACTAGGGAGACTATAAACTAATCAAAAGGAGCTTAACCCCAATTAAGCCACCATTGTGAACTTAGAAAACATTATTTATCATTATGAACATTTTTGGACACATCCTCCTAGGAACACTTAGAATTGCCACCATAAAATAAACAAGGAATTGGATGTGGAAGACATTACCTAACATCTCTAGACATTTAAAGAGCTTAACCCAGTTCTTCAAAATAATGTAAAGGTGTTACCACATAGTCCACATGCACTTTAGCTAGATCTAAGAGATTGCCTGTATCCTCATGAAGCATTTATATGTCGACCACTATTGAAAGCATGGGCACACATGAAAGAGACCGTGCTATGTCAAAGTTTTTCTTGCCTAATGATTGACCAAGGTCAAG
This sequence comes from Cunninghamia lanceolata, assembly GCA_027924645.1. Taxonomy (NCBI): domain Eukaryota; kingdom Viridiplantae; phylum Streptophyta; class Pinopsida; order Cupressales; family Cupressaceae; genus Cunninghamia; species Cunninghamia lanceolata. The sequence goes on from BSBN01000743.1 coordinate 3,238,448, forward strand.
AAAAATATTCCTCATTGCTTCATGAACCTCAACACCATCATCCCCATTTACTTCCTTTGCCAGTCCCCATAGTCGTAACATCCAAATCTATAGCCTAGGGTTCATGATCTCGTGAGTAATGTAATCCGAGAACCATTCCACCACTCTTTTTGCACTAAACCTCCCAATGCTAAGGATATTCTCTATTTCATCTTCCACCTTAGCCTTCAACTTCCTCTTTCCTTTTACTCTACCACTTCCATTACTATTGCCAACTTCCATTAACATTAACACCGGGTATTCTTACAGAGGCTTTCCACTCTAGGAAATGCAAAGTCTAGTATCCAAATGGAATACTTGTCTTATGTGGGGGTGGCAAGATAAATGATTGTATTTCCCTCACACAATTTAGCCAACTCATTGTAATAAATGAATAGGTAATGTAACATCTCCTCAAATCTTTTCAACATGCAACAATTAATAACATTGAATGGTATGCTAGTTATTCTCCATCTTTCTCTTCACACCATACACAATGGCACATTTCTATATCATTGTCACACAATCTTGTTATTAGGAATATATATATACAAATAAAACTATATATGTATATATAGTTATAGTTATATAGTTAACTTGGTAGGCATAGATACTTCCTAATACTATTTTATTATAAAATTGCCTACATACAAGTTTAGTGTTTGATTAAAAGAAATTTAATGATGGCTTCCAATAAAACATTTGAAAAAACACACTTAATTAAACTTCACGAAAGGTTCCCATTCAATAAATTAATGTGTAGTTTAATTAGTGAGAGTTAAAGATATTGTTGAAAGGTGTTTGGTCATGTAGTGGCTTATAGGTTGTGAATTGTAGGTATTTTGTGCTAAGTTCAAATCTTGCCCAACTCTTTTTTGTTAATAAATATATCCACATTCCTCCCAGAATATTAGTGAGATGTGATGTATTGAGTTGAAATGGTAAAATTTGCATACCCATGTCAATTCCCATTTAGTTTTGGGCTCATTTTGGTGGAACATCTTAATGCAATTATATATCAACAAGTGGAACACTCTTATGTTAGGTTTGGCTCATTTTTTATCCCTATCCATCTCCATTTGCTCCTATTTTCACCTATTCCTATACATGCGACCTTGTCTTATCCCCATTTGTGCAAAACCCAACACATTTGCCTTTTTATCCATCCATATTATTTCTTATTTCCATACATTCACCCCTACCTTGATCTAGTCATTTTCCTTGGTTCACTTTCACACCACTTGAGATCAAACTTGGTTCAATCTTGAGGCTAGTGTGATTGAACCTAAAATTTCAAATTTCAAGTTGAAATTCTAAAACTCATGCCCTTTTATACTAGTTGTTATGAGTTGACTCAACACATATTTTGTGTGAATTATTGTTGTGTCTCAGTATTTAAAGGAATTAATTATGCAATTAATTCAAAAGGATTAATAAGGATAAATCATTAGTGCACACCTCAATTTCTAAAGGGACAAGAAAATTATAATCTACATCATAATCATATAGGCCATCTACACGTTTGCATACATTGTCTTCAAATATTCACTTAGAGGCATAAAGTTGGTCCATCTAGAGGGTTGACCTAAGAGAACTTGGCCCTAGCAATATGAAAATATCCACAAAGGTGTTTATAAACACTGTCTTGATAGATTCAAACACAAGGAAGGGAAAGGCAAACATGTCTCTATAGATACATTCTGCAAGTTCATTCCTCTGCATCCAGGTTCATTCTCGTAGTGCTTGGGCTCAAAAATAAAGGACTCAACTTTAAACTTCATATAATTCTAAGACTATATTGACCAAGCATCTTTTAAACTAAGAGCATTAATTCTTATATTGTGGCAAATCATTCCATAATGACATTATAATATTTCTTCGTCATTGTTCCCAAAGCTAAATGCATCTTTCCCTTCCATTTAATTTATGAATATTTATTACATATTTATCAACCAACTCTTATTAATCTAAATTAATTATGCTCAATTATTTTCTTAGATTAATTAGCCATGGTTTTTATTAGGGCCCCACCCTTAAAATTGTGAGGGTTTGTCTATGAAACCCACATCTCATACAATTTTTTTGTAGGGACACCACTTTAACTAGTGCTCTATCAGTGGGTGATACCATTTCAATGTACAATTAATCTTCCTAGGGGTCCTTCTTGCCCCCTCCATCTTCACCTACAAGCCTACCACTTTTACTATCTCTTTACTAACTTGAACTCTCCTTCCTACCTCCTATCTTCTCCTACAGGGCATTCATTCCTCCTCCTTCCTCATATAATCCTCCAATGTATTCTCCTGCAACTTGAACACTTTTTCTTCTATACTCCTCCTAAAGGGATTCTCCTCATCCCTTTTTTCCTTCCTTTAATCCTCCAACATCACCTACAAGGCTACCGCTCTATCAATTAATTGAAGCAGGACTACCACTTTACCACAACTACTAGCACTAAGATGTCACTTGGGGAGATTTGAAACTTGACCCCCAACATGAGAACCACATGGTCCTACCACTTGACCACAATCCATTTGACTAATTATGTGCACAATTGTTAAATTTATTTAATTAACCTAATCTTTTAGTTTTAAGATTATAGAGATTTTATATGGGTTCCATTCCTACTAATATCCATAAATAACAACATTATATTAACCACCCACCTCAACAACCTTCATAGGTGCAACAAGGAAAACAAGATAATAACAAAATGCTTCTGGATTAAACTGTGTGATAACATTTTTCCCTCAACGTTTTGGATCACACTACATAATCCATCATTAGGAGAAAGAAAGCAAGAGAGGATCACACTACATTTCGGATCTCCTCTCTTGCTTTCCTTCTTTCTCCTGATGATGGATCATGTAGTGTGATCCGAACGTTGAGGGAAAAATATTATCACACAATTTAATCCAGAAGCATTTTGTTACATTATGATGGACTGTGGAAATCTGATGTCGATTAAAGATAATAACAAACCATTATAGACAACATTATACAACACATAGAAACTAAGCATCTGATAACAACTATATAATCCCCTATAGGTAGCATAAGTGCAAAGACCAAAACAAAGTCTAAACAACAAAACTATGCTAGAAAACAAAACAAGCTAACACCATAATAGACCCTGACAACCCTAGAACAAAGAAGAGCCATCAATTATCACCATATTAGCAACCACCCTTGCAAGGAAAGAAAACATAAACTATAACTTTGCCACACCCTAGCACACCATACTAGCATGCTTGGGCAATGTCTTCCACCATTTGAAAGCCCTTGAAGACACCCCTATACCAGAGATATTCACCAATTCTAACGGTAGTAACTGAAGACCAATTACATTCTTTATCCCTACAAACTTGATTCCTTTTTGAATCTTCACCTGCCATAGGGCCCTAATGGTTTCCTCATCCTCTAACACTAGTAGAATGTTGCCATTGACAATCTCCAAAGTCCCTTTGTGATGGGACACTACTAGATGCCTCAACACATAATTTATATCCTTGCAATACACATCCATCTCTTGAACATGCTTCAAGAGAGCTAATACCCTCAAATTCACAAGCCAAATATTAATGTCATTCAAGCCAACAAACAAATTTTTATCGTGTTCCCAATCCATGGCCTTAGATATAACACCCTCCATATTCTCCTCCATCTCATAACTGATTAGAAGGAACATATCTACTAGGCTCTCTCTAACCTTTGCATCACACATAGCTCCCTTCAACTTGAACGAACAATCATTCTTGATGGATTTCCTAGTCCTTATCGCTCCTATTTTATGTAAGCCATCTACCCCAAGAAGTACTTTAACCACTTTAAGCATTCCCTTTGAGTTGCAATTAAATATTATTTTTTTTCAGCCTATACTTTGAGACAATCCCCTTACACTTTTGGTCCCTTGATTGAGGCTCACCATAGTTTTATATCGATGCCTCAAGAAAAATACACAACACCCAACACATAGAGCAACTGGTCAAACCCAAGAGACATGTTTCTCAATTGCCATCTCCATCTAATAACTAAGAGACACATGCTATCTTATCACATGCAAAATAATGATGACAAGCTATGGAATAATTAAAACTTTCATGCTCAAAAGCTTTAAGAGAAATTAATTTGCTTATGTCTCCATATTTTGAGAATCCTATTGAGGGCGATCCATCATATTGAGTTCATACAACTTCCCGCAATCATGAATATCATAGCATTCAAAAGATGAGTAGAATTGTAGAGAGACCCCATAACTCGCTATATATATGGACAAAGGAGAAATGAGAGAATTTGGATTAGAGGGACAAAACTTCATCAAGACATGCTCTCATTTTCTAACTAGGGCAATATTTCTTATTGAGCGTTTGGATCACAATTTTAGAGTCTCCTTCCACTTCAACTTGCCTATATGCATTGATTAATGCTGCCTTTAACCCAACCACCAATGCCTCCCATTCCACCTCATTGTTTGACTTTACTTGAGATGCTTTGCCCTTGCCATTTTCAATTCCCCAAGTTTACCCTTGAGAATATGCACTCGTGTTCCCCTTCACTACACCATCAAAATTTAATTTAATATCAAAAAAGAGGAACACCATTTATCTTTTCTAGACAAAGATTATCTAAAAGAGGAGCATGATCTTTACTATTATCTTTCTTTCTATCAATTAACCCTTGAACAGAGAAATAAAAGGGTGATTTATACCCTAAATTATTTATATAAAACATTTTATGTTTTTTACACAAGTGTGACGACTAAAGGTGGATTGGGCTAGCAATCCATCCAATTGACCGTTTGAACTGTATATGGTAGGATTTCTTCAATTTTTTGCGTAGCATCGGTACAAAATTGAGACAATGATTTGAAATAACACTAGCTGGAGCACCTATTCCTCAGTAAAATCTATGGTTATTGGAAAAAGGGATTTACCTTTCCCAAGTGGGCTCTGCACGTATGATAAGCGTGCAGGTGAAAAAAAAATCATGTCATGCTAAAAACAAGAGCCCAATTGTTTACGAATAATGATCAGATATGATAAAGAGATCTTAACATCCATCCCTTGTCCAAATAGAAATTCAATACAAATTTAGCGTGGAATGCGGAAGCGAATCTCAAGCTATGTAGAAAGTCGCTGCTATCCAATTTTCAAGCAACAAAATTTAGCAAGGAGCAATTACAAGTAAATTTGACGGTCGACCCTGCTTGTCAAGCAATTTTTTTTAATGAACAGTTTCCCATTTAAAATTGCTTACTTTATTTTTAAAAAAATATATCCAATCAGCATGGTATTTTCACTTTTGAAATGAAATGAAATAATTTTAATTGTGTATGAGATTAAAATTTTATATCCAATCAGCTTGGTATTTTCACTTTTGAAATGAAATGAAATAATTTTAATTGTTTATAAGATTAGATGGTGTATGGGACTACTGATTGTTTTAGTTGTTTCAGTCATTCAAAGATTTATGAGATAGGTGACATCTTTTAGAAGGTTGCTCCTTTTCTGGTCCATTTGAGTTAAAAGCTCTCCAAGTCATCTTAATTTATTTTCTTCAAATTACTTTACCATGGAACTAGCTTTTAGGAGTTCCTCGTATTTAGTTCGACAGTTTGTGTATCTTGGACATTCAAAAGATGAAATGCTCCTATATTTCTATTACTCTTGTGGTGTGAAAATGTGAAAATACAAATTGTCTCTTCCCACTATCCTTTGGATGTCATCCACCTCTCTGTCTCACATCTGAGCCCACAAGAACTAGTCTTTAGTTGAGCAAGAAGGATCTTTTCTTTCAATTTGATTTTAACCTTTATATATGTGAATAAATTGGGTTGAACTTGTTAGAAAAATATGCAGTGCAAAAAATTGAAATAATAGTGAAATAACAATAAAACGCACAAAAAGACAACACAAATTTACATGGAAAACTTGGAAAATTTACCAAGAAAAAACCATGGGCAAAGATCTCTCAACTTTATTCTGCAAAGATCTCTCAACTTTATTCTCAAAAAAAAATTCACTCTCACAAAAACTTTTTCTCATACATTCGCTTTCACACTCAACTAATTTAAATAACCACGAAAAATACATGCAAAAAACAAATCCTTTCCGAAAAAAGTGCGAGTAACACTTACGCATACAATTCTACATAGTGTACACGTGGCATGACACTTTTGTCTGGGCATTGCTGAAAAACAAAAACTAATTTCTCACATTCCTACTTGTTTTCTCCTCCAGATAATTTATGACACTCGTAAGTAAAACTAGATAATTTATGACATTCCTAAGTAAAACTGAATTACTTGAAACAAATCAACCCATGATAATCATTATAGTTAATTCTGATTTTTTGGTCAAGATTCATAGTGGAAGAGGACATCAAAAAGATCTTGCTATCTTAAGGTTGCGACTCTTGATCCTTCAAACTGCTTGGTCTCTAAAAGCCATTAAAAGGACATCGAAAAGATCTTGCTGTCTTAAGGCTGTGACTCTTGATCCTTCAGACTGCTTGGTCTCTGAATGTCATTTGAAGGACATCGAAAAGATCTTGTTGTCTTAAGGTTGCGACTCTTGATCCTTCAGACTGCTTGGTCTCTGAACGTCATTAAAAGGACATCGAAAAGATCTTGTTGTCTAAAGGCTGCGACTCTTGATCCTTTAGACTGCTTGGTCTCTGAATGTCATTAAAAGGACATCGAAAGGATCTTGCTGTCTTAGGCTGTTTTTAAACATCATCCACTTCAAAAGTCAAAAATCAATTTTGGCCAATAAAAATAGGACAAATATTTAGCACTTTTTGTTATGGATGAGGTGTAAAATTGCTATTGACTGTTTGACCATTGAAGTGGATGATGTTTTAAGTAGAGCCGTTGTCTTAAGGCTGCGACTCTTGATCCTTCAGACTGCTTGGTCTCTGAACGTCATTAAAAGGACATCGAAAGGATCTTGCTATCTTACGGCTATGACTCTTGATCCTTCATTCTGCTTGGTCTCTAAACATCATTAAAAGGACATCAAAAGGATCTAGCTGTCTTAAGACTACGACTCTTGATCCTTCAGACTGCTTGGTCTTTGAATGTCATTAAAAGGACATCAAAAGGATCTAGCTGTCTTAAGACTACGACTCTTGATCCTTCATACTGCTTGGTCTCTGAACGTCATTAAAAGGACATCAAAAGGATCTTGTTGTCTTAAGGTTGGGATTCTTGATCCTTCAAACTGCTTGGTCTCTAAACATCATTAAAAAGACATCAAAAGGATCTTGCTGTCTTAAGGTTGCAACTCTTGATCCTTCAAACTACTAGGTGTCTAAACATCATTAAAAATCATTAATTCTAACTCTGGCTGATCTTAGTTCTTCTACGACCATCAAATTTATGCTCTGAGGAGCAGGATAAGAATGTTAAAAGCGTGTGCTACGGAAAAAGAGCAAGAAAACGACGTGTCAAGGGGTGAGTCATAGTGGGCTGGAAGTCTCACTAGGCTGCGGGCCCCATTTCGCAGATGATGGCGTGGGCGTCGTGCGGGATGCCAATCGGAAATTGATCCCATCGTGATGTCACGCGGGCAGCCGGGTAGAAATTAGCAAAAAACGAGAGAAGAAACATACATACAAATGCCCGAGAAACAAAACAGAACGGTCCTGACGCACAAATGGGAGTCGGGTGAATTGAAAATCTTCATGTAGAAACTGAACAAGAAACGATTGTGTTTGAAGCAGAGGAATTCCGGTGAAGAAGATGAGGAGCAGGACGCAGTTCATTGACATTCCGGAAGTGATAGTGAGCATCATATTCGGCCTGGTGAATGAGACCCGGACGAGGAATCGGATGGCGTTGGTGTGCAAAAAATGGCACGAACTGGAACGGGCGACACGAACACAGCTGTGCGTCAGGGGCAACATAAGTAAGTTATACCTGGTTCCGCGCTGCTTCCAGTCCGTAACTTCACTGGACCTTTCTCTGGTTTCGCCATGGGGTTACCCTGTCCTGGATACTTCCCAGGACGCCCAGCTCATAGGGCACATCCTGAAGCAGGCCTTTCCCAGCGTGCAGAACATCACAATCTATGCCCGCAACGCTCACAACATCGCCATGTTGGCGCAGCTCTGGCCGGACCTCCGCCATGTCAAGCTGGTGAGATGGCACCAGCGCGCCACTGACCCTGAGTCTCCCGAAGGAGAGCTGCTGCCATTTCTGTACAAGTGTACAATGCTCCAAACCCTAGACTTGTCTCAGTTCTACTGCTGGACCGAGGATGTTGCCCCTGCCCTGCTCTCTGCCCCTGTTTCTGCCAATCTCTCGTCTCTCAATTTGCTCAAGCTTTCTACCGAGGGTTTCAAGTCTGCCGAGCTTGTTGCCATTTCAGTCGCCTGCAGAAACCTCCAAGAGCTCTACGTTGTCTGTGTCTTTGATTCGCGGTGAGCTGAATTCTCTAAATTCTCTAAAATTCTCTAATCTTTTTTTGGTTCTCGCTTTTTAGATCTAAGGTTACATTGTTGTAAACTGCGCTTCTTCTTTTTTAAAACAACATTTTTGTTCAGAGGATAAACATCCTGGATCTTTTTTTTTAGTAATCTATTGGTATCAGGAACTTAAATTGTCTTAGGTGCACGAATAATGTTCCTCTTTTTGACATTGCTTGTGGTTCTTGTTTTCGTATATTTTCACAACGCTGTTGGATAAGTGCTTTTGATGTTTCTAATTTTACCCTTCATCTGGATAATGTTTTGGGTGCATGAAAATTCGACCTCTTTTGGCTTAGTACCAATGACGGAATCGAGCTCTTTTTGATAATACTTGTGGTTCTTGTTTTTAATTCATATATTTTTTCACAACACTGTTGGATAACTGCGCTTGTTGTTTTAAATTTTACCTTTGTTCTGGATAATTGCCCTGGGTGCATGAATAATTGACCTCTTTTGGCTTAGTACCAATGAGGGAATCGACCTCTTTTTGATAATACTTGTGGTTTTTGTTTTCAATTCATATATTTTTTCACAACACTGTTGGATAACTGCGCTTGTTGTTTTAAATTTTACCTTTGTTCTGGATAATTGCCCTGGGTGCATGAATAATTGATCTTTTTTGGCTTAGTACCAATGACTTAATCGACCTCTTTTTGATAATACTTGTGGTTCTGGTTTAAGTCATATATTTTCACTATACTGTTGGATAACTGCGCTTGTTGTTTCTAATTTTACCTTTGTTCTGGATAATTGCCCTGGGTGCATGAATAATTGACCTCTTTTGTCCAAGGACTGAATTGACCTTTTCTTGACAGTACTTTCTTGTTTTCGATTCAAATGTTTTTTTCATAATACTTTTGGATAACTGTGCTTATTGTTTCTAATTTTATCCTTGTTCTGGATAACTGCACCTGTTATCTTTAATTTCACATCTTTCACAGTACTTCTGGATAACTGGGTATGCTGCGATTTCACAATTTCCCGCTACTTTTTTTTCTTTTTCTTTTTTTATGTTATCAGGGGAATTTGTAGCCCAGCGACTGGAGCAGCTACTCACAGCACCCTGAACTCCACAGGGTGAGCCACTATAACCCCTGGGCAGTGCACAAATGCCCCACTCCACGTGCTGTGGATAAATTGGGATTTGAAACCGAGATGTGCAGGACACAACTCAAAATGCCCGACTGTTTGGCCGTACCCCTGGAGCCAATTTTCATGTTACTTATTGATAACTGTGTTTGACTGATGACTGGTTGTATTATCAGGTGGAGAGATGACAGAAGGAAGGTGGATGGATGACTGGTTGTTGAATAGACAGATGGAAGAATTCCACCTGGGCTGCACTATGCTGACAAAGGATTGAATATGCTATCAAGTCATATTAATACACTACAAGGATTGAATTAAACCAGCATATGCATAGTCTATAGTTCTCTGAATTGTTGTGACTGCATTCATTAATCCAAATGACATTCTAACATAAACATAAGTATTCCATGGGGTGTGAATGCAATTTTGTAGCAGTCAGTTTCTTTGACCAGCACATAGTTATATCTAGAGAACCCGTCCATCATTAACATAAACTCAGGACCAGTGACCGTTTGTATTGCAATAAGTGGTCTGTATTAAGCAAATGATAGTTGCCCTCTAATGACATTTTTGTTTATATTTCTGAAATCCACACATAATCTAATCTAAGTTACTGAATTGCTCAGTTTACAGGCCAATTAATGGTACAAAACGTCTTGGAATCGGATACTGGTCTGAATTGACCCTAGGTTCGACCAAGGTATGGGTTTTTAACTCTTGAAACGATTTTGCGATTTCCCTGCTGAACTCGCGGAATTCCCCCATCAACGTGGCGATTCCAAGCTGAATCTTGAGCATTTTGACCTTCATGCATGTGTTTCGAAGGGATTGTTTTTACTATTTGAACCCAAAAAGCCCTAAATGGCATTCGTTTATCGACAGATTTTTTTTAAAGTTTTTCGACCACAAAAAGCCCTAAATGGGATGTGTGGCCAACAAGGAAGGCTCACCTAGAGGTGTACCCCCTTCGTTCATCTGTCTATAATCCCCATCTTTGTATACGAACAAATTGGGATCCAATTCCATACATGAATGGCAAGAGAGCCTATTTCATTGATTGTGACCATCGATTGATGGTGGGGAAGAGGGTGTGGCATCAACCATGAGAGGTGGGCACGTCCCCAAGCAGGCTTTCATTCACAGACGGAGGACATTCAATCCCAGGGACCAGATAAGCGGTATAACATTAAAGCTTGGGCACAAACTTAAGTCGGAAAAAATCTGCAAGCCCCTAAAACATTCAAACTTATATAGTAAATAATAAACAATATATTTATAGTATGTTATTATAATATATTATATAAATGTTTTTTTTTTGTTTGATCGGTAAGGAGGGATTATTTAGGCTGGCCCCACACTAGCGCAGGTCACAAGGGGGACCTCCTCCCCATCCACATATTCAACTTAGATCACTTATTCAACATAGAAGCCACAATGGAAGTCCAAGAGCCACGACTTGGAATTCCAACTATAGATGTCACTTGGGGGATTCAAACTTGGATCTCCATCTTGAGAACCTTATGGCCTTGTCATTTAAGCACAACCCTTTTGACAATATATTATATAAATGTATTATAAATACTTATTTATTATTTATATATTTATATTATAATAATATAAATATTTATATTATAATAATATAAATATTTATAATATATTTATATTATAATATTAATATAATCATTAAATTATATTTAAATATACATATTCCAATTCGGTAACTTAGAATCTAATATCTCCATTCTTCTTCTGGTTGGCACCAAGTTTGCAATAGATAAGGTACCACCACAGAAGAATGCCTCACTGTCCCTGTAATTTCTCCTTCTCTTGGCTTTAGTAATTCTTTTTCCATTGGGGAAGCTAAGGCAGGTCCATCTGGGTAGCTAAGGTTAAATTTATGGGTCTCTGTTTTTGTCTAAAGAGCTTGGCATCAGGTTGAAGGGGAATTAAATGTTGAAACATGGCACCCTGTAAACCTCTTTTTCAATTTGATATTGTACATGATGTTTGTAATTTGACATTTTCAAAAACTTCTGAATAACTGTATTTGTTGCTTTTTGATCCTGACATTTTTTCACAATAGTCCTGGATTATTGTGTTTGTTGTTTTCAATCCTGACATTTTCCACAAGACTCTTGGATAACCGCGATTGTTGTTTCTAATTATATATTTTTCAAAATACTGTTGGATAACTGCATTTTTTTTAATATATGTTTTTCATCAGCTACCTCTGTCACGAAAATTAAGTTACCAGAAGAAGAGTGAGGTAGGTTACTCAAAATGACAGATTAGAAACAACAATCATGTTTGCTTAGAAGTATTGGGAAAACATATTTCAATTTCCTACAGGGATCTTTTTTGATATTAGTTACTAATTGTAATTTTCTACAAATAGATCTTCTTTGGGAATTTGTTGGTGCGTTCCTATTTAGTGAAAGGTTTCAATTTTCTTGTTTATGTGACATGCTGTGTTTAATACTTTTCAGTTACTTTTATAAAACTAACTGCAGAGGGGATTTTCAACTTCATTCTAGGTACATGGATTTTGTTGGTGATGAGGCACTTGTTACTGTAGCAAAAAACTGCGCTAGAATTAGAGTACTTCATCTTGTGGACAAAACTGCATTCGGAGATCCTAGAGGGGACCCTGAGGCAGGATTTAGTGGTGAGGATGCTAAAATCAGCCGCCAGGGTTTGGAGGAGATGTTTAGGAGTCTGCCAAGTTTGGAGGACCTTGTGCTGGATGTTTCACAGAATGTGAGAGACTCAGGGCCTGCCTTAGAGTTTTTGGGGTTACAGTGCAAGAAAATCCGAGCTTTGAAGCTGGGGCACTTTCATGGGGTGTGCAAGGGACCTTTGCCTGATGGGATTGCCATGTGCTCAAACCTGGAGAGGCTTTGTATCAAGAATTGTGCAGATTTGGGTGATGTGGGACTTGCGGCCATTGCAACTGGATGTTGTAGATTGGGTAAACTGGACTTGCAAGGTTGTAGGCAGATTACTGAGACTGGTGTCAAATTTTGTTCGAGCAAGCTTAGAGAGACTCTGGTAGATGTCAGTGTTTCTTGCTGTAAGAATCTTGATACTGCTGCCACTTTAAGGGCATTGGAGCCCATTAGAGATAGAGTGAGAAAGTTGCATATTGATTGCATTTGGGACAAGTCAATTATTGAGCAAGCATCCATGGATCACAAGAGTATGGAGAGATTGGAACCTATTGGAGTTGGCAGTAGTTGTTCTTCAAGTAATCAACTGCTGGATTCCATTGGGAAACAGAGCCCCAAGTGTGCTAGTTGGGGGCCATCTTTAGAATTGGGGCTGCCTGACTTAAACCATGCAGATTTGGATGCTGATTCAGTTATTCTGGACACAACAATGGAAAATTACAGCCTAGACCTTAATTCAAGCTTGTATTGTGAACATTCGGGAAGTCACTCCTGCATTTATTTGGAGCGCGGGAAACATATCTCTAGGGGGCAAGAAGAAGAAAATGTGTCAAGGTATGTGTCTTCTAATGTAGTAGACTCTAGAGCTATGGATGTTGACATGAAAGCAAGTGAGATTGAGCATAATGTTAGTTCTGATCCTGATTTTCTATCATCAATGGGGTTTATGGACTTTTTGGGAGTAAATAAAAAGCACCAAGAATTGCAGAGGCTCGAAGAAGCCGGTGATGAAAGCTTAGAGCTAACTGAAGGTGGGTGTCAAATGTGGAGTACAACAGGGGTATCTAGTATAAGAACCTCATTGGCAAATATGGAATTTGAGTGGCCAAATAAAAGAAAATGTATCAATGACTTGACAGATACTGAACGCTGTGCAGGGATGTGTGAGCAAAAGCGTTTGTGTCATAGGATGGATCGAAGGAGGTGTTCAACCTGGACAAGTTTGAATTCATTGTCATTGTGGATGCCTGTTGGTGAGCTGTTAACACCTCTTGCAGAAATGGGTCTAAAATGTTGCCCAATGCTTGAGGAGATAAAAATCCAGGTGGAGGGGGATTGTAGGCTCGGCACAAAACCAAGAGAGCGAGCCTGTGGTTTAAGTTCCTTGGCATGCTATCCCTCTTTGTCAAAGCTGGACTTGGATTGTGGTGAGGTAATAGGTTTTGCATTGAGTGCTCCAGCAGGCCAGATGGACTTGAGTCTGTGGGAAAGGTGGTATCTCAATGATCTTGGAGTGCTGCATCTGTCAGAATTGAATTACTGGCCTCCACAAGATAAGGATATGAATAGGAGAGGTCTTTCGCTACCTGCTGCAGGACTTCTTTCAGAGTGTGTGACTCTAAGGAAACTTTTTGTTCATGGAACAGCTCATGAACATTTCATGATGATGTTTCTCCGCATCCCAAATCTAAGAGATGCACAACTGAGGGAGGACTATTATCCAGCCCCTGATGATGATACAAGCACTGAGATGCGGACTGAATCTTGCAGGCGATTTGAGGAAGCTCTAGCTAGTCATGGGTTTTCTGATTGAAAATAGGTGTTGACTGAACTTTAACAAACTCAAAAAATCCTTTCATCTCTCATGTTACAGTATAATACTTGACAATTAATCTACATGTGTACACGATACTTTCCATGCTAGACTGAAAATTGCTTTCAAGCTTATCAGTATGAAAGTTTGGCATGCATCAGAAAAATGGTTGCAGCTTCTTTACAGGCAAAGAGAGGGAGCTTATGGTAGATGTTCCAATTTTTAATGTGTAATCTGGCTTATTTTTTTTTATCTCCTCATAGCTTTTCAGAGTAGCAGCAATATTGTGCAAAGTCCTGATGAACAACAGGCTACAGACAGAACAAACAGCCTGACTGTGGTATAAATGTTCAAGAGAATAAAGAGCATCAGTGGACTCACTTATAGGTTTTGCTGCTTTACCATGTCAAATGCCCTCCAATATGATGTGGCATTGAATTGGTGAACTTTTTGAGCCTTTATTAGTCTGTTTAAGCATTTGGAGAAATTATGATTCCCCATTAAAAAGCCTTTTGTTGGCATCTATAAGAAACGTATTGTAATTTGTTACATTATGACCGTTTCTTCATTCATTCTCTGGCACACTGAGGAGCATAATTCCTAGTTGGGTATCACTGCCTGTCACATAATTTTAGTTTATGTGAAATCGAGTGTGTTTTACGTGTAATTCACTGCCATAACTGGAAGCACATATCATGCTTAGTTGGCTGTTGGATGGCATAGATTCTGAGACACAGGTTACTTATATAATCACTACCAACACTGTGTAATTCACTGCCATAAGTGGAAGCACATATCATGCTTGATTGGCTGTTGGATGATACAGATTCTGAAACACAGGTTACTTATATAATTAAGACCAATGTCTAGTTTAAAATTCTATTACTTAATTTTGACATTTCATTCGTGACCACATGGTACTTCATTGCAATATGCAGAATGTAAATACCATCCTTGATGACTAAACAAGCAATTGATTAATAGTTTGTTATTGGATGAAAAGAATCAGTGCCCATATTTGCAAGTAGTCTGGTAATAAGTGAAAAAAAAATCGATAAGGTTCATTTCATTGATCACTTGTGTTTAGACTAAGTGTTGATCTCTAATGATGTAAGGAAAGAAATAGGAGTATTTTGAATTTTCTGAAGGCTTATAACAGGACAATTAACAAATTGGTCCTTCAAAGACATCATATTTCCACAGTCCATAATATTGTTTATTCATGCTTCTGGATTGAACTCTCTGAGAATTTCTGGCATCAATGTTTCAGCTCACACTCTGTGATCCATCATCAGGATATAAAGAGCTAGAAGGGAAAAAATTGGTGAATTGCAGACCAAGACAAGCAAGACAGCCTAAATAGAGGGGGGAGTGAGATTGCATGGAGATCAAGGGACTTAAAAAAAACAAGAAAACTTGAATGAAATATAAAAATGCACTAAATAAGTGCCCCAAACATACATTAAGACACCTGCAAAGCACTAAAAGGGACTTATTTAGTGTATTTTAGTTCTCCTCTTTCTTAAATCCCTTGATCTCTGTGCAACCTCACTGCCCCCTCTATTTAGGCTGTTTGGTTCTGCAATTCACCATTTTTTCCCTTTTAACTTTCTATATCTTGATGATGGATCACAGAGTGTGATATGAAACATTAATGCCAAAAATTCTCACGGTTTAATCCAGAAGCACAAATGAACAAATTGGTCCCTGGTAACACATGTAGAAGCTATAGAACAATGAGGTGGTTTTTAGAACTGGTATAAGCATTTTATCTTGCTTTGACTGGCAATTGTAGTTAAGAACTAAAGAGTAAAAATTTCTTTACCAAAATTCATCACAGCTTATGGGTTTGAATAAGTTGTTTCCAGAATCCTTGGTGGAGTGGGGTTATGAAGAGAATTATCATCCACAGTAAACGGGGTCTATCATAGATAAGAATCAGTAAATCATAACTATTTTGCTTTAATAGTAGTTTCCTTTGCCAGACGTATCAAGGTAAGTCCAAGTAGGGCCGATATAGCAATGGCATGAAAACATAAGTTATGGTAGTTTCCTACAACATTGATTAAACAAATCTTTTGGTCAAATTCAGGTAAGGTGATGGAGGTACTCTGCAATTAATTCCACGTTCAAAGTGCTCTCTGACAGCCAAAAATAAAAGATTCTCTGACAGCAAATATTAACAGATTTTGACTTCCGTACCGCATATATCTTTTGAGATATTTTCTATTGCATTCGTTTAATGTGCATCTCGCTATTCCCATTAATTTAGTTCTCTCGATAGCCTGTGGAAAAGGGCCCCTGTTTCATCTAGCGCTTTGCAGGTGTCTGTCACCTTGCTGTGGTGATAATCCCTCGAAAAACAAAATTAAATATAACTTCAAACGTCGTGTAGAGCAGGAATTCAATCGATGCCATCATATATTTTCTCTAGGAAGTAGTTTATATTTGTTTAGTTGAAACATTTTTCCTGAATTAAACGTGATTTCAAATTTAATCTTAAGATCTTATAATCAATATTTCGAAAAAGTAAAGGCAATTGAAATTACTGGTGTTATGAAACAAAATTTTGTTAAAAAGGTTATATTATATGTAAATTCAACTAAACGAATACAGTTATCTTATAAATGGAAGCATATCTCTACTTGCTGCAAGTCAACCAAAGCCCATTTGCCTTAATTAACCCGAAGGCTGGAATAGTGATGCTCTAGAAACAATCTTGAAGTTGAAACAACATTATATTGATAATTATTTATCACGGGTCCTAAATTCATGGCCTTCTTTTTGCATATTTCTAGGCGGGTGCTTACAAATGGATGTTTTTATTGCACTAGTCCATTTTATCATCAGTTCTGAATGACTTCACACATAAAATGAAGGTAATAATTGTTTAAGAACAACCAAAATTAAGCTGGGAGGCTTCATTCTGAGGGATCTCGTGGTGGCTTAAAGGAGTTAAAAACTTAATTATTAATACTGTAATACATGAACAACCATGGGAAGCATTAGCGAGTACTTTTGAACAAAATCCACTAGAGGGCTATGCTTAAAGTATTTGACCCCATATTAGAGCATTCCATTATGGCTACTAATGAAGCTATCCTAGAATTGTCATTAGAGGGAAAACGGTCGAGTGGAGGTTTGGGAGGATGGTGGATCCGACATTTTCTGTTTGAAGAGGATCTAGGATGTAACGTCTTGGTTAATTCACTTTAAAAAGTCCTCAGTCAAATTGAGGTGAGGGATTATCTTTTACGCGAAACCATTCCACATATTCATTTTACAGAGAAGCCAGCCACTCACGAAGCCCACTAACATTGGTTTTATTGGAGGAATGGAGAAATGTCACTTACCATCAAATGTGAAGATTACTGTAAATATATTGTTCAACTTAAGTTCTAGATCATCTGGGAGTGGATTTGAGACCAATAAATGTGATAGCATGCGGAACAACATTCCACACATAATGCATTGATAAGTCACTGATCTGGTGGGGTGATTTGAACATTTGTTGTTGTTCATTATGTTCAAATAATATTTTTTTTGGTATTTTTTCGGAATGCACACGATCCATTCAGATTTGAGTAATCATATGTATGATTGTTTGGATGCGGATTCTTTGGAGCATGGGGAAAAATTCAAGAGATTAAGCATGGAGGATTTCCTTTGTGTTCGTTTGGTAGATGCTTGGAATTGTGGTTCCATAGAATCTCTATGCTGAGGCATTTGTTCCTCTTACTTGTTAAAGTATGCGCTCTACTCCATTGTGCACTTAAGGGATGCAGCTAAAATTCAAATTCTACTCTTGTTAGCCATTCTGGAACAAGTCAAGAGAGTCTGTAGAGACGAGACAATCCAGATAAGTTTACACAAGGACTTGGTCCTAGCTTTCTGATGAGATTTATGTCTGTCATCATTTTTTTTCCAATTCCGAGTTGCTAGATTGGCCTCATCCTGGAATTTAAATCATGAGGCAGGTGATATCAGCCTCCCAACAAATTGCTACAGCTACCAAAAATAATGTTTGGGGAGGAACAACGCTGTAATAAAGTTCATGGCCACTGCATGCATGCTGGAGGACTGTTTTATGGGATATAAGGATCCGCACCTTAGGGAAATCGATGAGTTATTATTATTGTATATTGGTGAATTGATATTAGCGAGAAATCTATTTCATGCATCATAACCAGACCTCAATAAGCTAAGACCTTTAGTATCTTGCTATCATATTTTCCTACTTGATAATTATGTAATTGTTTTATTGGAAATGGGAGGTAAGATCCAGGAAGGCAAAGCTCCATACTAGATGTACCATCTAAAATGCCCCTAATATACCATTATTGATTAAAGTGAATGCTCCATACTAGACTTACCATCCATCATGACTTACTATCCATTATAGGGACGTTTGAGTCTCATAAACATCATGAGACGTCTAGTCCTTGCTAGCACGTCTAGTCATGTGATTAGCGTCCCATCGCCAGAATTATCATGTCTGCCCACATCACCATCTTTTAATGTTTTGAAAGATGTCGAGACATTTGGAGGAAAACATGTCGTGAGGTCTGCATTCGTCCTTCCCCATCTGTTGAGGTTTTGCATTCTTTGTTCATCCACCATTGTTGAGTTTACTGCATGATGTGTAGGTAGTGCTGCTCAAAAACCATTTACAGGTATGGGTTTAATAAGCTTCAGAATAACAGAAATAAAATCAGGGTTTTAATTTTTTGTTTTAATAAGCTTCAAAACCATTTAGTATCTTGTTACTCTGTTGTTAGGGCATAATCCTCTCGACCCATTTCCTACATTTTGAGGAAAACACATCGTGAGGTCTACATTCATCCTTTGCCATCTGTTGAGGTGTGCATTTATCATTCGATCACCACTGTTGAGGTCTGCATTCGTCGTTCGGCTGCCATTGTTGAACTTATTGCACAATACACATGTAATACTACTGAAAAACTATTTATAGGTGGGGGTTTAATGAGCTTCAAAATAATAGAAATAAAACCTGGGTTTTAATGAGCTTCAAAAACCATTGTTGAGCTCACTGCACGGTGGAGGTAGGGTTGGGTTTTTTTGCCTCCTAACATACCATCACATCTTTAAAATAAATGGTGTTGATTGTTAATACAAAGGAGGGATTTCCATCAGGATTTCTAGATCCAAAAGTTAAAGCAAGGACGATCTAGGAGGCTTAAGAAGTCCTAGAGGGGCTCAACCAACCACCAAATATAGGTAGCTCGCATTCCATTAATTACAAGTGTTAGTGACATTTTAGTTTGCAAATTAATTTATGACATTCCTTATAGTTGATCATGTCTTTAAATTCCAATGAAGCAATAATTAATGTAGATATTAAACTTACAAATCAGATTGAAATTGTGATGAAGTTAGTGTATGGCTACTAAGACTTTAGTTTCTTTGAGGAGAGTTAATCTTTTTTGTGAATGTATAATCACATGTCAATTGTTTTAAACCTACCTACTTGTTCCCCAGAACTTGGTAGAAACGTTTATTTCTTTAAAGGTATTTAATATACAATATGAACATTATAGACAAACAAACTTATGCAGAAAAATTTATAGGCTACTTTTTAGTTATTATACACTAACTTTATCACAAATGTATTGTTGACAAAAACATTCATATGAAAACTCTAGTTTGACTTTTTTGGTATAAACATCTTGTAAAAATCCATTCCTACATCGTTAATTTTACTCTAATTTTTAAGTTTAATATGTGCATAAATTGTTGTTTGATTGGAGCATTCATTTTAATGATGCAATGGTATGGAGGCAAAAAAACTGAACCCTACCTCTGCTAAGCAATGAGCTTAACAATGGTTTAGGAAGCTCATTAAAACAAAAAATTATGACCCTAGTTTTATTTCTATTATTTTGAAGCACATTTTTTTTAATCAGTAAGTTGTGGGGTTAGGACCCACTCCCATAAAAATTACAAATAGGAAAAAAGGAAAGGCTTCAGACCCAAAATAGGGGAGCTCAACGGATCAAAGAATTATCTAAGGGAACTATTGGAACTAAAGAAAACAACATGAGACTTAAGTTAAGAAATTCTAAAAAGTAGCTCTACTAGATGCACATAGAAACACCATCTGGAAAAAAACCAATCACCCACTGCATACGTGGACCAACCATTAGGTTCGTTTAGCTAAACTTTTCTTTTTACTCCTAGTGAGGAGAGCATCGGTGACACTTGATGAAGCTACAAATCACGTTGATCCCTCTCCTGCCCGAAGCAACCCCAGAAATGAACTATGTATTTTCAATCAATCCACGGAAAGAAGGGATGATTGCTCTGAGGATGAGGGTACCTTCCCTTTTATGGATGATATGGATAAAAATTTCCATGATTTGTTAGACCATGATGATCTGATGGTTCCTTTCAAGGTGTGCTCTATTGCTCAATCTGCTAGTCGCATCTCAAAACCTAACATTAGTAAACCAGGGAAGAAGAAAGGACAAAAATCTGAAGCAGAGAAACTTCAAACAAAAGGAAGAGATGTTGTCGAGGAGAGCATCCATAGTCCATTGGGTGCCCTCCTCGACTATGGATGCTCTCCTCGACAACATCTCTTCCTTTTGTTTGAAGTTTCTCTGCTTCAGATTTTTGTCCTTTCTTCTTCCCTGGTTTACTAATGTTAGGTTTTGAGATGCGGCTAGCAGATTGAGCAATAGAGCACACCTTGAAAGGAACCATCAGATCATCATGGTCTAAAAAATCATGGAAATCTTCATCCATATCATCCATAAAAGGGAAGGTACCCTCATCCTCAGAGCAATCATCCCTTCTTTCTGTGGATTGATTAAAAATACATAGTTCATTTCTGGGGTTGCCCCGGGTAGGAGAGGTATCAACATGATTTGTAGCTTCATCAGGCGTCACCGGATCGAGTCTAGTTACCTTTTGAGTTTCCATAAACCTACCATGATTGTGCCAGATGAAATCCGCATCTGGTGAGCTGAGCTTTTTGATCCATTTTTTGAGATTGATTATCTTTGAATTAGACAATCTCTTTTCTGTGCACCCAACAATTTTGTGTCCAACCTTGTTGTAGTGAAAGCACCTGAAAGGTAACCCTTCATAGTTTAAAAATTGAATCCAAGTTCCCAGCCAAGAGTAAATTCTAACTGAATGATGCAACGGTTTGGAAATGTCTACCATGGTACACACTTGGATGAACCTTCTTGATGATTCAAAGTCTTGCTAAACAAAGGAACCAAATTGATCCACTATCTTCCTAATAAGATTTGAATTTCGCAAAATCAGGGAAAGATTATACAATTTAATCTAGATGGGTATAGATGAAATTTTTGTGGCAGTAGGCTCAAAAAAAAGGTTTCCAGGGAGTAATGAATAGGCCAAACTGTTCATAGAACCAGGGTCTGTTTTGCTTGACGAAATTACAGTCACCTTTAGATTGAAATTGAAGACAAAAGAAACCGAAGTCCAGAATTTCGATTTCCGGAGTGGCAAGGCTGCTCCATGTTGATTTTGTCCACTCTAAAAAACCTCAAAGGGCAGTTATTTCCTCAGCAATATGAGGATGAGGGATCGATTCCCAACATCCGTTAATGCTGCACTGACACAGTCATCAGGGATATGGAAATCGACATGATCCCCCGTCAAGACCACCTTCGTATCACCCAGGACACATGTGCTTGAGTCCAAAGGAGGATCTGGATCCAAACAAGTTCTAGGGATTTGAGCCCTATCCTCAAGCAAAGATCGCACCACCTTTTTGGGAGAAGATTTCGAAATAGCCATAATCTGTTCCCTGTAGAAGGCACCATATTCATGGAAAGGGTTTGCATGATTCCTGCATTCCGCATATATTTGATGGTTCGAATCCATGAAACCCTATATTGAATCCTTTTGCCTACCGAGAGGGTCGGATCCTTGGCCATTCAAAACCACCACTTCATTTTCCTTTCTTGTACTATCCCTTCTGTCAATCTCATTCCTTCCCTTCTTTTGCTCCGCGCTCTACACACCCTCTTTCGCTCCTTCACGCTTATTTCCTTCTTTCAAAACTTCGTGCATGTCATCCCCCATATATATATATATTATTTTGAAGCACATTAAACCCATACCTATAAATGGTTTTTGAGAAACATTACTTGTGCGTCATGTGGCGAGCTCAACAATGGTGGCTGAACAACAATCTATGCACATTAAAATTATAAATCAGACCCAATTGTTATAGTTGCAGTTCATGTAAAAATGGGTTTCAAAGAGTGGCACACTTATGATCCAAAATTTGAGCATCTTTAATGAACTTAGTCTATAATTGCTAAGATTTTCTAGTTTCTTCGAGGAGAGCTAATTTGTTTTGTGATTGTGTTTAAGATAATCACATGTTTTTTCACCTGCTTGTTTTTTTCTCCAAAATTGAGCATCTTTAATGATGTTGATTGTGTGACTGCTAAGATTTGTATTTTTGTATGTGGAGAGCAAATTTGTTTTGTGATCGTCTTTGAAACCCATTTGTACATGAACTACAATTTTAGTCTGATATGAAAGTTTAATACGTGCATAAATTGTTGTTTCAATAGAAATTTAAAGAGATGTTTACCTATATGGTATATAGCAAAAATCTTAGACTAGAGTTTTAATATGACTATTTTTTGTCAATAAAACATTTCTTTCATCGATTGTATGTTAGTATACCCATGCATATGAGTCATGTTAAAGCATGTAAAACTTATGTCTTAGGCATGCCCATAGTTATAAATAGTATGGAATTTAGCCTTTGCTAGTATGTTAGAGGCATGTTAGATGGTACATCTAGTATGGAGCTTAGCTTTTACCCAAATAGTATGGAGTTTTATCATTAACTTAATTTGCATATTAAAGTTTCAGCAAAGTGGCAAATTCCCAGATATTATGGTAGATAATGCCAACTATTTATTACAAGTATTGGTGACAATTTAATTTGCAAATTAATTGCAATCTCTACTTGATCTTGCTTATCTATCCTCCATAGAAAGTGGGATGTCTGAGACACTGTAACATTATATTAAATTTTTTAATTTTGAAAAAATGAACTATTTATAGTAAGGAACATAATTAATTTACAATTTAAACCGCCACCAACACTTGTAATAGAAACTAATAGTTGCTTGAAAAAATCATCAGAGGGTGTAGGGCTCCCCCAGACATAGGTGGAGAAGTAGAACAACACTGTCAGACCAAGTTCTAGAACTAGAAGTAGCAAAAAGAGGAATCATAATGATGAAAGAAATGACCTTAAAGAATTTGTGGACCTTCATGATAGCTTCTACTAGGAGGAACAAGAAGTAGCAGAGCCACTCCATAGTCTATGATGGTTACTTGCTTGATAGTTTTTTATGTTGTTTTGTTTGTTTTTTGTTCTAGTTAGCTTATGTTGTTAGTTTGTGACGTTTTTGGCAGTTTTGTTGTAGTCTAGCTGTTGGTTGGATGATGTTTAGTTGATGCCATTTTGGTTGTAATAAGGTTTTAGGTCCTTTCAAAACCTATTTTACCCTTTAATGAAAAATACTTGTAATAAATGGTGTAGGTTGTTAATACAAAGAAGGGATTTCAATCAAAATGTTAAGGCGGGGAGGATCTAGAAGGAGGCTTTAGAAGACTTCAAGGGGCTCGACCACCAAATACAAGTGGCTCTCATTCCATTAATTACAAGTGTTAGTGACAATTTAATTTGCAAATTAATTTATGGCATTCCTTATAGCTAAACATGTCTTTAAATTCCAATGAAACAACAAAATTTATGCAGCTATTAAACTTACAAATCGGATTGAAATTGTTATAGTAGTTGTAACATACCATCACATCATTAAAATGAATGCTCCATATGACTTGTATATACCATATAAGTAATCATCTCTTTAAATTCTAATCAAACAAAATTTATGCATGTGTTTTGTGATTGTCTTTTAGATATTCACATGTAGGTTGAAAAACACAACTTGCTAGCTTTTTTCTCAAAACTTGACGTAAATGTTCATTGGTCTAAAGGCATTTTATATACAATTTAAACGTTACACCAAAAAAACTTATGTAGAAAAATTTGTAGGCTACTTATCAGTTATTATACACTTAACTTCATAACAAACATGTTTTATTGATAGAAAACATTCATATGAAAATTGCAATTTGACATTTTTGGTATAAATCATATGGCTAAACATCTCATTAAATTCCAATCAAACAACCATTTATGCACATATTAAACTTACAAATCAGACTCAAATTGTTATAGTAGCAGTTCATGTAGAAATGAGATGATGTTAGTGTATGACTGCTAAGATTTTCTAATTTCTTTGAGGAGAGCTAATATGTTTTGTGATTGTCTTTAATATAATCATGTCAACTTGACTAGTTTAAGATTGAGAGGCAACTACTAAGGCAATGAATTGAGAAAGTGTGTTTAAGCAAGTGAAGGGATGTAAGGAATGTTTAGAGCATTAGAAATTGAAAAGCAATAAAGGTACAATTGTTTCAATGTAGCTCAAGTATTAGGATGTATACATGGATATAGTTTTTGTTTACAGGCATGGGGTGGGGTGTACCATCAGATTACTTGGCAAGGGATGATTGTGCCCATATGGGTGCAACCCTACAACCAAGGGGAAATGAGAGTAAAAAAGTGGGTAAATTGTAGGAATTGGGAAGAATTAAATCCTTGGGGACCAACAAAACTTCTAATGTGATTGTTTTTACAACAAACTACTGTAGCTTGTACAACACATCAACCTACATTTTTTTCCTTCAACGTGCTTTTCAACTAGATCATGTGTGTAAATACATGTTTTTATTTCATGTCATTTTTTATTTTAAAGGTTGTACGACTTGAAAAATGAATTTCAAACCCAAAATTGTATTGTAATGCCAAGAAATGTTTTTTAGTTGACATGAGTAATGCACAGTGAGATTCAAGTGCTTCAAGAGTGCAAAAGAACTATGATATAGACACAACCCCTAGAAAGTTTAAGTTCCTAGTAACAATTGAAGAAATTCCTGAACAAAAGAGGGTTCCTCGTAGGAGGCATAGAAAGGTGACAATATAGAAGATGAAGACTGTGAAGGCCTCGGCTAGTCTATCCTCCAACAAAGGGAAGAAAAAAATAGTCCGAAGTACTAATACCTTTCCTCGTGACAAAGAAAACAAAATAAAAGATGAATGTCTTGATAATCATCTTTTGCTTGAGGAGGATAAAGGAAAAAAGGATTCAAGAAGATGATTTTGTTGATGACCCTTTGATTGACTATGACTAGGGTCCTTCATGGTGGGACGAGAATGGTAGTAATGATAGTAGCTTGGAAGTTGAGATGGGTCCAACATCTTGTGATACAAGTTATTACATATCACGTGATGCATCCATTGATTGATTGTGGGATTGATAGTGCAGTTATTTAAAACATGATCCTTGTGTATACTAGTCTATTTCATATGATATACACATTCTGATATACATCAACACTATTGAATGCATTTGAAATTTGTAGTAGGCCTACAATTAGTTATGCAATAGTTTATTGGGATACAATTGCTTCCTTTGTTGAGATTGTTAGATCATGGAGATTATGTGAAGCCAAGATACAGTGTTGTTGAACATATGATTGATCTTTACTTTGCTTTGAAACCTGTACAATATTTGTTGAATGCTAGATGCATGTGTTAACAAAAAAGTTTCTTGCCAGTTTGGTATGTTATATTTTTTTTTTGTGAATGCAACAAATATGCATAGTTTTAAAGCAAAAATAGAGGATACTATTAGTGAGGTCATAAAAGTGGCACAAACTATGGAATGTAAGGTTATTAGTTGCCAACATTCTATGAGGCCACATAAAAGACAACAAGTGATAAGTTGTAGTAATTTCAAGATGCACTCAAATGCTTTGGTCATACATGCTTTGGAATCTAAATTGTTACGATGTTTATAAACATGACGTAGTAGCAAGGAGGACCTTTCCTTGATTTACAAGTTTAGTGAACATCGAGGCAACAAACTCTATGGTAATGAGATGTCAACTTCATTCAATATTTGACAATAAATTGAAGTATTTCCAACTGTTTTGATCATACGTGCTTTGCAACCTAAACTATTACATTGTTTGTAAATAGGACGTAGTAGCAAGGAGAACCTCACCTTGATTTAGGAGTATAGTGAACATCGAGGCAACAACCTCTTCGGTAATGAGATGTCAACTCCTAATTATTGTTTTATTGTAACATGTTAATGTTGATATTCTATTTATGGATTTGTACATAACGATTCTCAGATCATATGTTTTGTTGATCGTAGGAGGTTGAATGACCTGAGGATGACAATGAGGAGGTTGAGGTTGAGGAGGTCGAGGTTAATGAGGAGGCTGATCATGATATGTTGGAGGTAGTTTATTGTTATTATTGTTAATTACAATTATTTTTTTATTGGATAATGTATGTGTTCTTTCCAATTTTCTTTGTATAGGCACCTCTTCCATATAGAATAGAATAGGTGGGCAGTAGATTGGTATATTTTTGTGAGTATGGTCCATATGGCATGGTTTGTGGTGTTAAGTTTTGGGAATTCCAAAAGTTAAACATCCATAGAATGCTTAAGCACAACATGCATTTTTTGTTGCCACAAGAGCATGGATGAAAGTATGAAGGAAAACATCAACCTCTTTGCCTTGAAAGAATGAAAATTTTATTGAAAAGAGGAGCATGTGTTGAGGATGCGCTACAATCAACAAAGAAGGCATGTCATTGAAAGAATATGCAGAAGGTACATGAAGCAAAAGTTTATACAACTTAGTACCAAAGCAATGAAAGAGGTGGACACTACAATGTGATCATATGATAGTGGTGAAGAGAGAGTAGTGAAGGGAAAAAACAATAAAGTTTAGAGAACACAAAGAGAAAATGAAACATGAAGAAATGATAATTATTAATAATAGTTGCTGAAGGCGGTGTTTATTTTTGTAACATGCATATGAATACCATATTAATTCATCTTCTATGCCATCATAGGGTTAGGAGGAACATGGGAATGCTGGGAGTTCACCTAGGCAGTGGCGAGGATGTGAGAGTAATCAATAAGTTTTCATTATACATTTGAATTTTTGGTAAGAATACTACATGTTTGTTTTATCTTAATTGATTTGAATATGTTGAAAATAATATTTTCTATAGGATGACAATATTTCTTGTTGAGATTCTCCAAAAATGAAAGAGGATGTTTGATGAAACAAAAGTGAACATTTCTCAATGGGCAAAGGTATAAATTACAAATTACAATTTTGAAATAAATTGTGGTTTAGTTTTTACAATTTATAAACTTTTCTTTCCTTTTCTAGGGTAACGAGGATGAAATGGAGAAAAAAATAAAGAAAAATGTTAGCATTGTCAAGGAATTCTCTCCTTTCGTTGACAAGTTAGGGCTCTATCTTATCATGGAGATAACTGCAAAGGAAATGGGAGAGTGCAAGGAGTGTAGTGATGACATTCAACAACAATGTGCATCGGTATTCAATTGTTTGTTATTAATTTTTAAATTGAATATCTAATACCGTGTTATGAATTGGTCAACATTGACATAAATTGATAATTTAACCTTTGAATCATTTGATTGCAGTCATTTGTTTGGGAGGAAGATAGAAGAGAGGATAGTGCTAGTGGTTTTGCTGTTGGAGAGGAGGTAGATTTGTATTTGGACAATGTTCTAGTGGAATGAGGAATTGGTGTTGATGTGATCCAACATACAATTTGTCACAACTTTCCACTCCCGCCAAATTGTGTGAGTCATTATTATTGATGCCATTGCTTTGAACAGTGAATTGCCTTATCCCATTCCTTTTGGACAATATTTGTTAGATGGCATGAAATTGTTTGTAATATGGAACATCTTGGACCTAAAACATCCCCTCCTAGCAGTATGAGTTAAGAATTCATTGTAAAGCAAATT
Source organism: Cunninghamia lanceolata (assembly GCA_027924645.1). Lineage (NCBI taxonomy): Eukaryota > Viridiplantae > Streptophyta > Pinopsida > Cupressales > Cupressaceae > Cunninghamia > Cunninghamia lanceolata. The sequence goes on from BSBN01000743.1 coordinate 3,266,464, forward strand.
ATTGATTGCTAGTCATTAATTTTGTTTGATCAATCTTTATGGTTTGTTTTAGGACCAAAGATTGCAAATATTAGGAGAGCATACCTTGAAATGGGATGTTCATCAGCCATGAATGTGATCATTGAATAAACCACCAATCCTTGGAATTACTCTTCCCTTGTTACACAAAGAACCCAAAAAACAGATCAAATATTATGTACAGTTGCGTTGTCTTGCTATGAATAGACAATGCAAGAGATAATAGATTTAGTTTATTGGAAATCAACATGTTGGGACAAGTTTTTAGTTATCATAGAGATAATAGATTTAGTTTATTATTTTTATAAGTTAATAAAGTAGATTGTTGATTATGTGATTTGAATTCATATTTTGATAATGTGATTTGAATTCATATTTGTCATTGTCATTTGATTGTAACAATTTCAATGTCAATGTAATAATTTTTAGAATATGATTTTTAATACATATTTGTCATTGTCACATGATCACAATAATTTCAATAGCGACATGTACAAGTTTAGTTCATGATTCCCAAGTTCTGCTTTGCATGACTTCAAGATTGAAAAACTTGGAAACATAAAGCATTGTCATGAGATTGGAATGAATTCACTGCACACATGTGACTATTAATGCCTTCACTCATCTTGCAAGTACATGTTTTCCATAGTCTTCTATTGCATGTCAGTTGGCTTAATAATGCAAGATAGTTTAACTCTCTTTTTGAATTAATGCTATTGTCTTTTTTGAGTTTTTGTAGAATAATTCTTCATTCATTGTAATTGTGTAGATTGTGGCTAGAACTAAATCTACAAAGGAAAAAATGAAAAGTATGAAAAATAATAGCCCAACATTCAATGTTGAAACTGTTGATGCCCTTACCTCCCAATTTAACATAAAACTCGAGGGGGCTTGCAAGATAGAAAGGACATCCTCAAATAGAATAAATTCATTGGAAAGTTAGGTGGTCATTGAGATTGTGCACATTAAAATCTTATTGAAGAAGTTTCAGGTGTATGAAGATACAAATGCAAGGTTGTTGTAGGAAATAACTGAAATAGGGAAGACAAAATCTGAGTGTTGTGAGAAGTTTACAACATTGTGTGAGCAAAATATGCTATTGGAACTTGAAAACCATCACCTGTAGTTGATGAATAATAATCATACGACAATGTGTGAAGCCAATAAGAAAATGGCATAAAATCTATTGTCCAATTTCAGTGTCATGTTGGGTTTTATGGAGTGCTTGTCAAAAAGGTCGAAAGCATTGTATAAATAGGCATTGGGTATCTCTTTAGATGGTGTTGATGGAAGTCCCACTCAAAATAATGAAATGGATGTGGAAGGTAGAACCTTGTAATTCTTGATACTTCAAGCTTGTAATTTGTAAAATGTTTCTATGTGAAAGACATAACTTCAATCTTTATATGAAATAATACAAATATACATGACTTTTATCGCTATTTAGAACTACGTTTGGTGATGTATGCTTTGTAATTTTATGTTCAAGCATTTTTTGGACTAATATGTTGCATCTGTTTGATAGATCAATTTAAAATTATGATTGGTAGTTCAAATATTGGCTATTAAATGCATTTAGATTGTAGGACTATCTTTGGTGATAGATTTTATGGTTTTTGTTTTTATGATAAAATGCATATAGTGGGTGATACAATACCATGTTGGGTTGTCATGAGCTCTAGACATTTGTTTGATTATCATACACGATTGTAAACACATCCATCTAATTATAGAATAGAAAGGGAAGTGCATACTTTAATAATAGCTTATGTTGTCATTTTAAGCCTCAATATTTTATTCTTAGTGAGTAATCTTCTCCTTATAAACAACAAAAATTGTCCTTTATTTTTATCTTCTATTACCTCTTGTTACTTCTATAGATTTCGTTGTGATTTTGGGCATAAGTTTTGGAATCTTAGTGAGTAAACTCCTCACAAACAATATTTTATGTCCTTCCCTTTTGTCCTCTATTAGGCTTGTTGTAGTAGTTTGTCATTTTTTATCTCTTATGCACTTGATCTATCTATAGAAATTCTCCTACTCCTTCCTAAACTTAATAATTTAACATCATACCTATTGATTGACAAGTCTAATTTGTGGGTGTTTCTACCTTCTATCAATATTTTCAAAAGTTGACTCCAGGCTTAGTCAACATTTCTTTACGAGGACTCTGCTATATGAAGTAATTCATTCATGATGTAATATTGATGTTCCTATGGATTCCTTCCTAACATTCAGGATATCATGTAGAAAATATCAACATAATTTTAATAATTGTACTAATTTATTGTAATGGTTTAGTTTGAAAATTTGACCTTTCATTGGATTATGTTGTTAATTATGACTTTTGTTTTACAATCTTCTATGAGACATGAAAAAACTAATAAGATTCGGTGGTATGTGCATAACTTGGTAGCACAACAAAGAAAATGGAAGAACATACTATAGTTATATGCTGACTCTTGACTACCAAGCATATCATTATTTTTGTTCATACAAGAAAATATCAAATTAATAAATGAACATTAACTATAGTTTTATTTGTAACAAATTATGGGTAAATACTATTGTATTTATTCTAGAATCTTAAGCATGACTAGTACTCTGCTATATGAAGTAATTCATTCATGATGTAGTACCATTTGAAATATTATTGGACTATATTTATTATTGTCATGTATAAGTTGGAAATATTGTTTGACTATATCTATTATTGTTATGTATTTACCAATCTAATTGAAACATTTAAAATGGTTACTCTACCTCCTTGGAGAATATTTCATTATCCTCATTAGCGGGCTACTAAAGCAAAGTGATTGTAAAGATTATTGATTAGAGGTTTGTGTTCTACGTATGTTATGGAAGGATCTAGTTAAGGATTGTAGGACATAATAACCCTGGACCAAAATAAGGTTTCAAATCTTAATCTTTTTCTTTGAATCATTTTGGATAATGCATTGGTTGATGGTATTGCTCCTGCTAAGGGTAATGAAATATTAGAACATGAAGCAGCAATGATATTTCTTGTAGAATCTTGAGTCGAGCACGCCATATCTTTCATTTCATTCAATTTGTGTTTGACAGTGATCATCTCAGGTTTTGGAGCATGATTATGTTCTGTATTGCTAATCACATCATCGGATTCTATTTGTCGTAGTATAGCACCGACTTGAACATTTATTTGTAAAATATTCCACACAATGCTAGATCATTTTATTGATGCCTTGTCGATGAAACAAAAATGTGTAACCGTTTAAAATAAGTAAATTCTTGTTTTTTTGACTTGTTAAAAACTGAAAAGGCATTGTATATATTAAAAATTATGAAGAATGTGTTGGTTCCCTAAAAGTATATTGATTTTTGTACTCTCTTTTAAAAAGCCTAGGAAAATTTAAAATAATGTTCAAAAAAATATATTACAAAATATTTTATTTATGAATTTGGATTTCTCCTCTTCTTATCACTCTACACACTCTTACTTCTTCTCCCCTTCTTCCTTTCTTTACTTCTCTTAATTCTACCACTTTATATATCTTCTTAATGCCTCTTCATAATGCCTTTTCACTTATATCTTTTCATAATAACTCTTGATCAGCTTATTCCCACGAAATTGCCTTTATTTTTATAATTATTTACCATTTTATAGGTTATTTAAGCATATTAAAGGTGTTTTAAGGCTATTTTAGGGGTATATAATGGATATATAGTCTAAAAATGACCTAAATAGCCTCTATGGTGCCTCACAATCCCTTTTTTATCTTAAAGATTAATGTTACTTAATCTTTTGACATGCTTGTTTATGTTCCTTGTAATCATATTTATAATTTAGTTTAATAAATAGTTTTTGTGACTATTTATGGTCATTTAGGCACATGAAGAGATAGCAGTGCAAATTAGAGCAAAAATTTGGCATAAGAATTGGAAAAATATCTAAATTCTAATGTTTTAATTGATTTTATGTCATTTCTAGTTTACTAGCTTGATCTAAAATGACCACGAGTTATTCTGTCCATGGGTTATTTTGACCACAGGTTATTTTGTCCATGGGTTATTATGACCTTGGGTTATTTTGTCCTTGGGTTATTATGACGGGGTTATTGTGTCCAGGGTTATTTTGGCCGGGTTATTATGTCTGAATACCCTAGTTAAGGTCTACAATAGTGACCAGGTGTCTTAGTGACATATAACCAATTGCATAGTTAAGTCTTGAAGTCTTCTATAGTTATATTTCTAAATGTCTTGGTAATTTATCAAGTTGAGATTGATGTATATGATATGTCTGCATCCTTTATGATAGAAGTGTAGATTGTTATGATTTTTTTAAGAAATGAAATAAAGGGTCCAATACAATGATAAGCTAGATAGGACATAATAATATTGAGGACAATAATGGGAATTGTGATGTACTTTGTATTACATGTTTCTTATCTCATTGTGTTGCAATGGCATCGCGTGTTCATTGTGGAGAATATAATTTGTCTTTCAAAAATGAGTTGGTGTATGTTGCAAAGTGAAAACAAAAGAAAATCTATCCATTGTACTTTGTATTACATGTTTCCTAGTACTCTGCTATATGAAGTAATTCATTCATGATGTTTAAATTAGAGTAATGTATTACAAAATAGTGGTCTAATATGTTGTTGTTGTGTATTTACTAAATTGAAATATTTAAAATGGTTATTCTACCTCCTTGGAGAAGATTTCATTATCCATATTAGTGGGCTACTAAAGCAAAGTTGTAAAGTAGGAACAATTTTTTGATTTTCAAGGTGTTAAAAATGGAGAATATAACCTATTTTGGTAGCATATGCTTTCACCCAATTTTGATTCTATTTTCATGCACATAGTTTCAAATTGCACATGAATTGATTTTTTAATATTTTAGAACACCATTAGATTGTCACACCCCATCGTCAAGATATTATAGAGGTAACTTTTAATCTAGGTCTTGTTGTGCCTTGCACACATGTCCCATCCTTTGCACAAGAAAAATGGGGACCACTCTTTCGACTTGAACTTTTGAGTACATGTCTCCACTCCCTTTCAATTTTTTCAGTTGTTTGGATAACATAGGTCCTGATTAGTGAGTTGATTTGGTCCTCCATAGTCCTAGTTGATTGATATGTTTTGGATGCTTTCATTTTCTATGACTTGTCTTACTTGGGTCAACTTTATGGTTTGTGCGTCCATTGGATAAGGTTTTGGCATGCTTAAGGTTTAAGGGGTTTAGATTGGGGATGTACTCCATTGTTTCACCTAGTTTCTTAGCTCAAATAGAGAGATTTTTGATGGTCTTGTCTCAATTTACCATACTTATACAGTCATCTTGGCAAGAGTATTTGAGCCCATATTGTGACAACCTAATGATTGGAGGTGTGTAGTCTTGAATACCATGAGGAGTCCCTCAACTTTGGGTCCTCCATTTACATAACATAATGATGACCAAGGCTTAAGTGAGTGAATAGAGCCTGTTTAGTCCATATGACTACCTTTGTAAGCACTATTGAATGCCCTTGTGAGTGCTATACTGATTACACATGTCTTGGGGTATGGTATATATCCCATTTAGAGGCATTCCTAATGGTTAAATAAAGTTTGGTTATCTTTGTTGGACTGTTCAAGCCATTTAGTCACCACAAAAGTCCCTAGATTTGCCTTTGAAGTCCTGCATTAGATTTGAGCGCTAAAATTTGAAACTAAAAAGGAGAGAAGACATTTAAATTTCTAATTTTATGTTACCTCCCACCTTAAAATTGTTACACATATGGTTCCTAAAGTTGTCATTGATCTCAACATTGTCACAAGGTTGTCATTGATGTCAACATTGTCATGGATGTGTGATGGTGTTCATAGTTGGATGTCATGCCCTATCCAACAGAGAAGACATAGTTCATGATTAGATGTCATGTGCAGAGAAGATACAGTTCATGGATGGATGTCATGCCCTGATCAGTGTAGAGTTGAGTATGAAGTTATATTAATATGGGAATTAGAAGCACTAAGATAATCAGATGTGTTGCTAATGTTGGGGAGATGTTATTGATGGCTTGATCCAAGTTTCATGATGATTGGATTACCGGAAGAGTGTTTTGCAGTTGACAGTTTGAAGACAGTGTTGGTTCTAAGAAGACATTTACTATGGCAATGGAATGCTCCGCATTCCTCTGCATTAGCAGTTATAGCTATGCAGTTCTAGAACTATGTTTAGGGTGCAGCAAAGATGATAATTCCAAAGTTTCAGATCATTTGTCCTTCTATTGTGAAAGTTATGCATGGTAGAGTATCGGCATGTGTTCTGGTAGAGTGAGATGGTGTTAAAGGCATGTTGGAATGCTCTGCATTCCTTCGGAAGTGAATGGTTTCCTTTGTGGTTTTGTGGACATGTTCATGAATGTGCATTACATGCTTCCTTGTAGTTTCAAGGTTCTTGGTGGTCTGCAAGCTCAATTCTTCAATGACAATATGTTATAGTGTGTTATGGATGACAGATTGTTCTCAGAGTTCATGATTGAAGATGTGCGGCACAAAATATTTGATGTGCAGAGGTAAAGGATTGTTTGGAGATGTATGAGTCCTGTACACTCATCTGGAAAATTTTCATAAAGATCTTTCTTGTTTCTAGTACCGTACAAGGTTTTCAAGTTGTTGTGGTCGTTATGCTTCAAGTTTCATATGTTTTTGCTTAAGTCTATCCTATTTTCAAATGAGTGGAGTCTGCGTATGTAATTCCTTGGTGTTTGATGTTGTGAAGGATGTTTTGGACTTGGTTAAGCAAGTGTTGATGTCCTCAAGGCATGGATCTTCTGTTGGTGTAGCGTGTAGTATTGTTTAGGACTTGTCCTCTACACATTTCATGTTGTATGTTGTCTAGCCAACTTGTAAATGTATTTTTCATGTTGTCTCTGGCTGACAAACAATGTAATCAATGTAATATCATGTATATATTTTAAATCAAGTTGAGTTAGGCGAGGTGTGATTGCAAAGTGATTGATAAGGATCACAAGTAAGAAAAAGCGCAGAAAGAATGCATTATGATGTGTGACTGAAGGAGAAAGAGCAAAAGTTGTTGATGTTGTCCGGATTCATCTTTAAGACTTATATGTGACAGTGATCAAGTGTCTAGTGTCCTAGTTGATCTAATCATCAGAAGAAAGTGTGAAGAGGCAAAATTGCAATCATCAAAGGTGTGAATTTCAATGTCAGTTTTCAGACAGTAGAAAGACTGTCATACTGTAATCTTTTGTGTGTTTTCAATTTAGGGAGTTGTATCTTCCTTGGGAGTGACGCTAAAACAAAGTCTGCGAGGAGTTGTATCTTCCTTGGGAGTGACCCTAAAGCAAAGTTTTATAGGGAGTAGTTGCTTCCTTAGGTTGAAGCCCTAAACATAAGTCAACAGGGAGTAGTAGCTTCCTTGGGTTGTAGCCCTAAAACAAAGTTATTATTTTGAGCTTCATATATTGTGAGTCAATCCTCACTGTGTTTTCACCTTCTTGGGTTTCCACATATATCTGGTGTTATGTGTTAATGTGCATTATGTTAATCTTTCATGCTTATGTTAATGTTGTAATGCTTAAGTTTTAGTCTACTCCAGAGAAGTTGAAGTTTGTTTAGATACTGATTCACCCCCCCTCTCAGTATCCTGGTGTGTTCAACAATTGGTATTAGAGCCAAGTTCCTCTGAAGGAAGCTTAACCACTTGAGGAAGGTCTGGGATGGCACCTAATGGATCCAGCAAGATACCTAGGTTCGATGGAACAAATTATGCTTTTTGGAAGCTAAGGATGGAAGGCTATATCAATTCTCTAGGATGCGATGTTTGGCAATCTGTCAAGACTGGTTACAAAGTTCCTGCTACTATTCCTACAGATCCAAATGAAGTTAAGGAATATGATAACAATGCCAAGGCAAAGTTTTCTATCATGAGTGGGTTAGTTGATTCAAAACTTTCAAAGGTAATGAGTTGTAGTTTTGCTAAAGATGTTTGGGTTAAACTTGAAACCATTTATGAAGGAGATACGAAAGTAAAGAAAGCAAAATGCAAATATTCAAAAGTAAATTTGAGACCCTAAAAATTACAGAGGATGAAGACATTGTTGGATATATACTCTGGTTAAATGAAGTGGTCAATGGAATCACAGGTCTTGGTGGAGAAGTGAAAGAAGATGAGATTGTGAAGAATGTTCTGAGATCTCTTCCCAAATCTTACAGCCATAAGGTATCTGCTATTGAGAAGAATGCGGACTTGGATACATACATTGTGGACAAACTGTTTGGTTCCCTTACTGCCTTTGAAATGAGAGAGTTTGGCAGTGATGCTCCAAAGAAAGAAGTTGCTTTCAAAGCCAGTATGAAGACAAAGGATGAAATTGTTGATGAAGATGAGAGTTCTAATGAAGTTGAAGCAATTTTTGTGAGAAGACTGAAGAAAGGCACTAGAAAATACAAAGGTAAGTTACCTTTCAAATGTTTTTCAATTGTGGAAAGGTTGGTCACTTTGCTTCTAATGTCCTTTTAAAGAATCAAGAGGTAGTAACAAGAGAAACAAGTTCAAAAGAAGCATGTATTCCATAGAGAGCAGTTATTCTTCAAAAGATGGGGATCATGATGATTCAAATGATGAAACACTTTTCATGGCCTTGAGTGTTGGTGACAAAAAGGATGATGTTGGAAAATGTGAGAAGACTGATGCCTTGCAAACAAATCAAAACAATGATAGATCAATGGTTGTATCAACTGCTTTTCATGCAAGAGAAGAAGCTAAGGCTTGGGTAATTGATAGTGGTTGCTCAAATCATATGACTAGTGACAAGGAGAAGTTTATCAACCTTGAGAAGTGGGATGGTGGTGCTATCAAGTTTGGTGATGATGAGTCAACACAAATCTATGGAAAAGGTGCTATAACTATTGATGGAAAGAATAGGATTGAGGATGTCCTCTATGTCAAAGGGCTAAAGCACAATCTTCTTAGTGTCAGCCAGATGTGCAGCAAAGGCTATAATCTCACCTTTCGTGCCAAAGGTTGTGAAATCAGGAAGGCAGGGTTCAGAAAACTAGTTGCAGAAGGTATCAAGTCATATGGTGATATCTATCATCTAAAGGAGGTAAATGGAAGAACATGTTTGTTGGTTGAATCCAGTGATGTTGGTTGTGGCACAAAAGAAAGGGACATAACAATTTTGATAATATGGTAAGGATCAGCTCTACTCATGTAGTGAGAGACATGCCCAAAATAATCAAGCCTACAAACACAGTATGCAAGGAATGTCAAATGGGAAAACAAACAAAGACAAGTTTCAAAAGCAAGGAGTATTCTTCTTCAAAGCCATTGGAGCTGATTCACACTGATCTATGTGGCCCTACAAGAGTAAAGAGTCAACAAGGTGAGAGGTATTTTATGTTACTCATTGATGATTATTCTAGAATGACTTGGGTTACTTTCTTAAGAGAAAAATCAGACACCCTTGATAAATTTAAGCTGTTCAAAGCTATGGTTGAAAATGAAGTGGATACTAAGATCAAATGTTTAAGGTCTAATAGAGGAGGTGAGTTTACCTCAAATGAATTTGAAAGGTTTTGTGAAGATCATGGTATTAGGAGACATCTGTCAGTTCCTAGGACCCCTCATCAAAATGGGGTAGTGGAAAGGAAGAATGGAACTGTGTAAGAGATGGCTTGGGCAATGTTGAAAGATGCAAACCTACCTGATATGTACTAGAAGGAAGCAGTTTACACTATTGTCTATCTAATTAACAGAGTGAAACTGAGGGTCAACAACACTAAGACCCCTTATGAGCTATGGTATGGAAGACCTCCCACTGTCAGATACTTTAGGATCTTTGGCAACAAATGCTATATTAGAAGAGATAAAGAAGACCTAGGAAAGTTTGATTCAACAAGTTATGAAGGGATCTTTCTTAGTTAATCAACTAGAAGAAAGGCCTATAGATGCTACAATAAGAGGTTGGGAAAGATGATTGAAATCACAAATGTCAAAGTAGATGAATACTTGTATCAGATCTCACAAAAATCAGAGAACTCTGGGTCTGATATCTTTCCATGCTTTGAAGATGAAGAAGAAGTGAAAGAAGAAAAGGAACAAGAACTAGTGTAGATGCCTAAGACTCCAGCAAAGTATGTTCAAAAAGGCCACTCAGTAGATCAGATCATTGGAGATAAGGATGAAGGTGTGAAGACAAGGAGAAGGCTTGCTAAGACACATGAGCAAGTGAACTTGTGTTTGTTATCAAAAGTAGAACCTAAAACCTTTGTTGATTCTAGAAAGATGATAGATGGATAAAAGTAATGGAAGAAAAATTAGATTAGATTGAGAAGAATCAGACATGGGAATTGGTTCCCAGACAAGCAATTAAGAATGTATAGGAACAAAGTGGGTATTCCAGAACAAGTTGAATGAAGAAGGTGAAGTTGTAAGGAACAAAGCAAGGTTGGTATGTAAGGGCTACTCTCAAGTTGAAGGCATTGATTTTGAGGAGACTTTTGCTCCGGTAGCTATGATGGAGCCAATCAGAATGTTCCTTGCTCTTGCTGCTCATAAGAACTTCAAGGTATATCAGATGGATGTTAAGTCAGCTTTCTTGAATGGTGATCTAGAGGAAGAGGTTTATATTGAACAACCAGATGGTTTCCAGATATCAGAAGATCCAAACCTGGTGTGCAGACTCAAGAAGGCTCTATATGGTCTCAAGAAAGCACCTAGAGCTTGCTATTGCTAGGTTGGATAAGTACTTACTTCAGCAAGGCTTCAAGAAAAGTACTACAGATAGCAATCTTTACATCAAGGAAGGAGACATGATATTGATAGTTGCAGTAGATGTTGATGACATCATCTTTGGTGGAGATGATGATATGTGTAAGAGGTTTTCAGAAGAGATGCAAAAAGAGTTTGAGATGTCTATGATTGGTGAGATGTCTTTCTTCCTTGGACTTCAAATTACTCAGCTAGATGGTGGTATCTTTATTTCACAAGCTAAGTATGTCAAAGAGTTGTTGAAGAAGTTTGATATTGAAGATTCAAAACCAATGAGTACTCCCATGGTCACTAGATGTCACTTGAGTAAGGATGTTGAGTCTCTGGAGGTGGATTAAACTTCCTATAGATCTGTGATTAGAGGATTGTTGTATCTGACCGCTTCTAGACCTGATATCATGCATGCAGTATGTGTGGTTGCCAGATATCAAGCTAATCCCGAGCAAACGCATGAGAAAGTAGTGAAAAGAATATTCAGATACTTGAAGGGAACTCCAGATTGTGGCTTATGGTATTCAAGAGGTAATGACTTTAATTTGAATGCCTACACTGATGTTGATTAGGCTGGTTGTGTTGATGATAGAAGAAGTACAAGTGGTGGTGCCTGATGAGGCCATGTTTTGTCTTGTTTTTCTTGCTTTAAGTACCTATTTCCTAAGACATTTCCAGACTTTTGTATGCACTAATTATGTCTATGATTATGCTTAAGACACTGAAGCATGAAGATGGGTATATATGTTGTTAATTAATTATGTGTGAATGGTTGATTGCTCATGAAATATGTTAGTAATTTATGTTGATTTTAGTAATAGTGATGCATAGATACCATGTGATGTTAGTCAAGACCAATTTTGATGTTTAGGGGCAAAATATTATAAAAAAGTATCATTTTAGTACAAAAAGTACAAAAATAAGACAAAACAACTTACATTTGTGGTTAGGGGAAGTGAATGATTAGTTTTGGAAGTTTTAAATAGATGGGAATTCATTTGTAAATGTAGGTGCACAAGCCCCAAGGTGGGTGAAGACAAGTTTGAATGAAAATCTTTCATTTCGCATGTTTCTTGGGCATTTTTTTGTGAAATCATATTGTAAACTGCATTGTACGGTCTTGTACTATATAGTACGGATCTGAAAGTTATTGGAAAAGTTGGATAATGTTGTTATCTTCCTAATACTTTTTGTTTAAGTGATTTTCATCATATTTTGTGAAAGTTATGATCAAAATAGTGACTGCCATATACAGATTTTTACTATTTTCTGCCTGAAAAACCCTCTTTCGTACAAATTGCATGACCTATTACGGTCAAAGGTAGGCATTGGGATGATGAATCTATGAAATACAAAACTTTTTCTTTTTGTTTGGAGTCATTTCATTACGTTTTGCAAAATTTATAGCATTTTTTTGTGAAACAGTCCAAACCCTAACTAGGATTCCTAGTTTTGTAACAGTCCATTTTTTACCTATTCCGTACAAAGTAACCCTAGCCTATTTTCAAATATGTGTAATAAGAGCCAAAAGGGTATCCCAAACAGGGCTTATATTTTTAATATCAGGTCATTAGGAAAAGTTATGACCAAAAAGGTCTAAGTTGCTACACTTGAAGGACTACTAGAGTTAAGGACAGTTTGTAAAGAAAAGGCTAAAAGATTGTAAGTCAAGGGTTCTTTGTGGGTGATTTGAGGTTTCTTTAGCTATTTTACATCCCTCTACATCATTATTGGTATCAGATCTAGTAGTTCTCTGGGAAATGATTTAATCTTTTGGCTAATGTGGTTTAGTGAGATTTGATGTTTAAGGGTGGCTCTTAATAAGAAGAAAGATGGGCAAAGGGCATCCGCATTATTAAATACATTGTTCAACATGGGAAAGAAGCTACAAAAGGAAGAAATGGTGGAGGAAGAAATGGCAGCCAAGAAAGCAAGCAAGATGGAAAAGAAAAGATTATTTCGGACTACCTGCAAGTCCAAAGGTAAATGCTGTCAAGTTGTGATTTCAGATAACTGCATGGATAATATTGTTTCTGAATATATGGTAGATAAATTGGGTTTGAAAAAAATACAACACCCCACACCCTATTCAGTGAGTTGGCTTCAAATAGGTACCCAAGTAACTGTAAGTGAACAATGCAAAGTTGAGTTTCAAATAGGCCCTTATAAGATGAAATAGTTTTTGATATTATGCATTTAGATGTATGTCACATTGTGTTTGGAAGGTTGTGGCATTATAGCAGGGTAGCAAAGTATAACAAGAAAAACAACACATATGAGTTGGACAAAGATGGGAAGAAATATGCATTAACAACCTTAAAGGATGAGTGCATAGGAATTGAAAGCTTGTTGTTAAGTGAGAAGAAAGATGTACGAAAGTATGCAACAAAGACAAATGAGGTAATGGATGAGGTAACAAATTTTGAAAACATATTGTTTGAAAACCTAGTTGAACAAGAAATGAAAGAAATTTCTTTTGAATTTGCTCAAACGAATGAAAGTAATAGTGACATTGATGTTGAAATGGATGATGTTCAAGAAGAAGAAGAAGAAATAGCAAAAGAGGTTGTAGAGGACTCAAGGATAGTCCAAAGAGAGAATATATTCATGGAGGATAAGGAGATAGCCTGGTTCTCAAGAGAAGAACCATGAGATGAGAATGTTGATGTCAAGGAGAATAAAAAAATGGATGAGAAATTCAAAAATAACAGTGAATGGCTGACTATGGTTGAGGTGAAGCCAAATATTTTCAAGAATAACAAAGAGAAAAGAATGTATGGCAAACAACATGAGGTGGATGAAGAAGTGAAGCATGAAAATAAAGAATGTGATTTTTTTTAATATGTTTGTTTCATGTGCAGGTAAAGAAGACAAAGTGGATGAAAGGGAAAATAAATCTCCAATTGCAGTCAAAGCTAAAGCTAGAATGAGGAGACAAGTAGAAAACCATGGATATATAGCGCCAAGTTGGCCTTGGCTCAAGAAGCATGTTGTTGGACCAAAAAGTACAAGTGAACCAGTTGAAACAAATGTAGTTGAGATCCATCAAAAAGAACACAATGCATGCATGTAAAGGAACTGGAAGACAAGAAAGAAGATTCATATTTGAGATGGAACTCAAATCTCTTTTTCCTAGGGAGTATGATGCAAGAGCCTCACCTTGAATTATGTTTTAAGGTTATTTTGATGTTTTGAATAAAATAAGGTCATGTGAGACCATTTGGGGTCAGTCAAGCCCAATTTTGATGTTTAAGGGTAAAATATTGTAAAAAAGTGTCATTTTAGTACAAAAAGTATAAAAATAGGACAAAAAAACTTGCATTTGTGGTTAGGGGAAGTGAATGGTTAGTTTTGGAAGTTTTAAATCAATGGGAATTCATTTGTAAATGTAGGTGCACATGCCCCAAGGTGGGTGAAGACAAGTTTGAATGAAAATCTTTCATTTTGCATGTTTCTTGAGCTTTTTTTTATGAAATCAGACTATAAACTACATTGTATGGCCTTGTACTATATAGTATGGTCCTGAAAGTTATTAGAAAAGTTGGATAATGTTGTTATCTTCCTAATGATTTTTGTTTGAGTGATTTTCATTATGTTTTGTGAAAGTTTTGATCAAAATAGTGACTGCCATATACAGATTTTTACTATTTTCTACCTGAAAAACCTTCTTTTGTACAGATTGTACGACTTCTTACGATCAAAGACAGGCATTGGGATGATGAATCTATGAAATATAAAACTTTTTCTTTTTGTTTGGAATAATTTCATTACGTTTTGCAAAAGTTATAGCATTTTTAGTTAAAACAGTCCAAACCCTAACTAGGGTTCTCAGTTCTGTAACAGTCCATTTTTGACCTATTCCATACAAAGTAACCCTAGACCATTTTTAGATATGTACAATAAGAGCCAAAAGGGTATCCCAAACAGGTCTTATATTTTTAATATCACATCTTTAAGAAAAGTTATGACCAAAAAGGTCTAAATTGTTGCACTTGAAGGACTACTAGAGTTAAGGACAATTTGTAAAGAAAGGGCTAAAAGATTGTAAGTCAAGGGTTCTTTGTGGGTGATTTGAGGTTGCTTTAGCTATTTTACAATCCCTCTACATCGCTATGTGATGGTTATACTTCAATAAATGATGCAGTCTCAAATAATAGAGGAATCTTAGATCGTGCTCTATGTTTTACTTCTAGTCTTGATCGTTCTTCATAGATACTAGAGAGAGAGTTACAGTAGGACTGTATCATCTATGCCACCTTCATGTCAGTTTAGTTTCTTGTTTCTAGTTTGCTTTGTAATAAAGTCCTTTTCCTGCGTTGTTGGATAATGCACAATTATAGCATTTCTTGTTCAGTAGTTTTATTCATATAGATAATGTTGATCTCATATATAGAGATTAAATTTTGCTTCATTCAGAGAGACAGAGATATAATATTAAATTTTGTTGTTGTATCTTTCACTTCAGTATTCAATAAAGGAATATGTGTTTTGAGTTATGCCAATGATTACAAAGATACAATAGAGATTCAGATAGATTTCGTGGGATCACAATTACTCAAGCAGGCCACATGAGGTACTATGTCTCTCCACTTTGTTTATATGTTCAATTTATAATTGTATGTTTATATGTGTGTGTGTGTGTGTGTGTGTGATTGATGTATGTTGTAATGAGTAATGAGAAATAGTTAGACTTTAGTAATTTATGTTATAAGTCTTATTGAGTCAAGGTGATCACCGATTGAACCAACTGTCAGTTGTTCTTTTATTTAAAAGGTACATAGGATCATTTGATTACTGTTGTGTTGAATGAACTTAGTTATTTTCTATCATTCCTGCTTACTTAGAATATTTTCAATCTTTGCAATTGAATTGTGCTTCCTGTAATTAGATGATTCCCTTACACAACCTTTAAACTAAAACTCAGGAATCCTTAACTGAACACACAATATAGGCATCATCCAAGAATACGATTCCTTGGTTTGACAATGTAAATGTAACACATTATATAACTAGTAGGTTGCTTGATATAGGATATGTTGGTTGGTTGAGTAGTGTGCATGTCCTTTCTACATCAATTTATTGGTTAATAATGGAGTTCAACATTTTTGGCACCGTTGCTAGGGATGGTGCTAAGGTTTCGAGTTTCTGAGTTCTTGTTGATTTATGCTTGTACTTTCTTTACTAGGACATAATTTTTTTCTAAGCATATAGGATCTCTTAGATATTCAATCCATCTCCAAACAATTCACTAACACGGTGCAGGAACAAAGCCATTAACTTATACATTATTGTATGCAACGGCCAAGAGACCATAGAGGGAGGTTTCTTCCAACTAGTTCAACAAAAGAAGAACACTTTGAATTATCCCTTGGTCTGGAGAACATTGAGGAATTTGAGGATATTGTAGATTGGAACCAAAGCATCATGGCAGAAGTAGTAGAAAACCCAGTTGAACTAGTTACCTTTGCCTTTCTTGTTTCAAACCAGGAGATGGCTGATACCTTGAAAAATATTCCCCGTTCAGCTCTACCAAACTTTCATGAGCTAATCACTGAATACCTTGATACATTTCTCTTTGAGTTTGATGTACTCTATAGGAGTTATGATCACACTATAGATGCATACATTCTCAAGCTCTTTCCAACCACCCTCAAGGATGCTACATTACGATGGTTTATGGGTCAGGGTGAGAATTTTGTAACTGCTTGGGCCACCATAAAAGAGAAGTGTCTGCAGAAATATCAGGATTATTGTTGTGGCAGAGATATGAAGGGGGATGACATCTTTAGGATGTCACAAAAAGAAGATGAGCCCCTAGAAGATTATGTTAAGAGATTTCATTTTTGCCTTAAGAAGTCAAGACAGAATAGGCTCTCTCCAGAATCACTCAAGTTGGTCTTCCTAAGAGGTGTGAGTGAGGAATGTATGGATGCACTCAATTTAATTGGAGCAGGGGATATCTCTCAGCTTGGATTTGATGAAATCTGTCAAAAATCTGCCAAAACTATTCACGCTCTACTTTAAAGAAGAATAGAGGTCTTAGGACCCTGACTTTGAGTAAATCATCCACTAGAGTCTCTAGGGTTGAGCTCAGTAATCTCTTGTCAAACATGAAAGAGGATATCATAAGCCGTCTGGAAACATAGCTAGATACCCTACACATAAAGAAGAAACAAGAGGCATCAGAGGCAGCTTTGAGTGAATACTACCCGCACTGTCGACAGAAGGTCAATTGTCGATACAAGGGACTTGCTAGTATTTCTGAGGGTAAGAATGAGAAAGCAGATTTTAGAGCCATAGAAGATGAAGAAGATCAAGTGTTCTACATTGCACAACAAGGTCATGGCCTCAGGACCCCTTGACCAATTCTATGTCATTTGCACCACCTGTTTCAAATCCTCATAATTGGAACAATGCACCTTGGTATACTTAAAAACCATGCAACCTAGTTGGACCTAGCAGTAGGGGGTATGGCCTCAGCAACTATCCCAATCCTCAAATTATAATCCACAATGGCAGGCCAATCAAAACCCATGGCCACAATAGTGGCGTGGGAACCAACCTTGGCAAAATCCAAATATGAACTACCCCCAGCCACAGCAAGCCCTGCCTCAGCAACTTGTCCTTATGCCAAATACAGCCTCACCTACTCCTACCCCGCCTAGAGCTACTTAATTGCCAGCACAACATGCACCTAACCCTAACAACAAGCATGTTTAACAGGCCTCTACTAATGAGGCCATCCAATACCCAACCTATACGGTTGAAGTTAGTGATGTGCATCTATGCTCAGGAAAGATACTTGTTGGACCTCCATAACCACTCATCACAGAACTTCCTGATGAGGAACAACCCTCTGTCACTTACAACCATCTAAATAACCAGTAGAAGTCTTCTGAGCAAACCTCTCTGCAAGAAGAAAACATTACTAGAAGCCCTCCATTTCCAGAGAGATTAAAAATGCACCTTCCACCAACTCCATTTGAGCATGATTTTGATTTCATGGGGCAGCTAAAGAATGTCTGTGTTAAAAGCCCCCTTATCCAAGCTATCAAGGATGTACCCATATATACCAAGGCTATATGGGAGGTATGCAATAAGAAACTGGGAAGAAAGAGAAAAGATTCTTAGACAGTCCATGTTATAGGACACCTTGCTGATATCATGTTAGGTAACTTGGTTCTTCCAATATTATGCAGATCCTGGAAGCCCTGTGGTTGATGTAAACATCAATGGTACCCTTATTAAAAACACCTTGATTGACCTAGGTGCAGCCATCAATGTAATGACAAAGGAAACAATGAATAACCTTCAGTTAGATAACCTCAAACCTACTCCCATAGTACTCCAATTGGCAGATAGGTCCACAATCAAGCCAAAAGGGGTCATTGAAGATCTTGTAATCGCATTGGATTAATGGGAATACCCTGCATACTTTATGGTCTTGCAGCCCAAGGCTAGTCTAGGGGGATATCCACTCATCCTAGGGAGACCCTGGCTGACAACAGCAGATGCCTTCATAAGATGTCAATTAAAAAATATGATAATTTTCAATGGGAATGTAACAAAGAAGTTGGTCCTTTATCCACCTGCTCAACCTTTTACTGATATGGAGCAATCTATTTGGCTAGACCTAGGGTATCCTGACCAATATTCTCTTCAGACATTAATGACAATTGAAAGAGACCCACTACTAGCTATCCAGGATGAAGATGAAGTGCTTTCCAATGTCATACAAAACAATTATGGAACAGATATACAACAAGACCCATGTCTAATATGTATGCCCTGCCCCCTCCACAATATTCTACTTACAATCAATACTCCAGCCTATGCTTCCAACAGCAGAATGTTTCATCAGTTGTTGCCTCATAGTTGTAGTCTCAACTTATCAGGGTTAGATATTGCCTCTGTAATGGCCATGGCAACACCAGTTGACATTACACCAAGCAAAAAACTTAACATCAACAGTGAATTAACATTTGTCCAGAAGACTAAACTGATTAAAATGTTGCAAATTCATAAGACAACATTTGCAAGGGACTATCATGATATGAAGGGAATTGACCCTAATCTTTGCATGCATAGGATATACATTAATGAAGGATGTAGACTAGTTAGGCATCCTCAAAGAATGATGAACCCTACAGTAAGAGAAATAGTGAAGAATGAATTGTAGAAATTACTGGATACAGGATTCATATACCCAATATCAGATAGCCAACGGGTGTCTCCACTGGTAATAGTGCCAAATAAAGGAGGTAAGTGGAGAGTTTTTGTAGGCTATAGAGAATTAAATATTGCCACTAGGAAATATCATTTTCCTCTTCCTTTTATTGACCAAGTCTTAGATTCCTTGGTTGGTAAAAAGTATTTTTCCTTTCTTGATGGATTCAATGGATATAACCAAATCAAGATAGCCTCGGAAGACCAGGACAAGACCACATTCACATGCCCATGGGTGACATATGCCTATGTTGTTCTTCCATTTGGACTCTGCAATGCACTTGTCACATTTTAGAAAGTTGTTTTAAGCATCTTTGCTGACCTTGCCCATGACTCTATGGAAGTTTATATGGATGATTTCACAACTTATGAAGAGGCCTTGAAAAAGTACTACAGATATTTCAAGATCATAACCTGTCCCTTAGTCATGAAAAATGTTTCATGATGATGTAAGAAGGAGCAGTGGTTGGCCACTTTGTGTCCGAAGTAGGAATTCAAGTGGATCCACACAAAATTGAAATCATTTCAACATTACCTATTCCTCAAAAATAGAAAGATGTCAGAAGCTTTCTAGGTCATGTAGGGTATTATAGAAGATTTATAAATGACTTTAATAAAATTGTTGCTCCTTTTTTTGTCTTACTCTCTAAAGATGCATAATTTAATTGGACAACTGACTGTCAGATATCCTTTGACCATCTCAAAGAGTCATAAACAAAGACCCCTGTACTCAGAGGACCTAATTGGGCAATACCTTTCCATATACATACAGATGCTTCTAATTTTGCAGTGGGAGTTGTGTTAGGACAGAAAGAAGGGAATGTAGAATATGCAATTTACTACATCAGCAAGAATCTTCAAGGTGCTAAACTTAACTATACTATTACTAAGAAATAAATGTTAGTTGTTGTTTATGCAATTAATAAGTTCAAGCATTATATCACTGGGTATCTTGTTTTTCATTCACACTGAACAAGCAACAATAAGATATCTTATGAATAAACCAATGGTAAGTGGTAGATTGGTTAGATGGTTACTGCTCCTTCAAGAATTTAATATCACCATTGTGGACAAGCCAAGGAAGGCCAATGTTGTTGTTGACTTCCTCTCCAGACTCCCTATTTGTAATGAGGACCCAGTCATTGATGATTCTTTTCCAGATGAACACTTATTTGCACTAATGTACAAACTCCTTGGTATGCAAATAGCAAATTATCTAGTCACAGGGAAAACACCTCCATACATCGCACCTAGAGAGAGGCGCCACCTTGTGGAACGCAGCTTTCCCTATTCATGGGTATCTAGTTATCTCTTCTATACATGACCTGATCATATTATGAGAAGGTTTATTAGCGAAGATGAAGTGTATGACATTCTTAGAGCTTGTCATGATGAACCTTGTGGTGGACACTTTGCAGCCAAGAGGACAACAGTCAAAATTCTGAATACTAGATATTATTGGCCAACATTGCATAAAGATATAGCTCTCTATACAAGAAGATGTGACCGCTGTCAAAGGATGGGCAGACCTATAAGAAGTGATGAAATGCCTCTACAACCACAATTGGTGGTCACGCCATTTGATAAATAGGGCATTGATTTTATTGGACCCACAGATCCAGCTTCTAACCACAAGGAATATATACTTGTTTGCATTGATTACCTTACAAATTGGGTAGAAGTGAAAGCCTTGATAGTAGCCAGAGATAGTAAGGTTGCTACATTCCTCTATGAAGAAATATTTACAAGGTATGGGGTCCCAAGGGAAATAGTCACATATCAAGGGCCATAGTTTACATCTGCACTGATTGCTAGCCTTATTTGGGAGTATGAAATTAGACATAAAAAGTCCACTCCCTATCATCCACAGTCAAATGGTCAAGTTGAGGTAACCAACAAAGAGCTTGAGGCAATATTGACAAAGATAGTTGCATTACATAAGAAATATTGGGCAGCAAGACTCTCTGAAGCAGTTTGGGCATATAGAACTGTTTAGGGTAAAAATGGATTTGTTAATCTTTTGTGGCTTAGATGTTAAAATCCTCCTTCCACCCTAACATTGAAGGATCTAGGGTCGAGTGGCGAGTACTATCATACCCTAGAGTCACTTGCAAATGAGGGGAAGCTTGGATTAGGGAATTAATTATCAATTTTTCCTTCTCCTATGCTCTATTGACCATTAAAACCCTAATTATGCAAATACGACAACAAATTAATGAATTACGGAAAAAGCTCTTGCAGACGGGAGTAAAATGCCAAATTACAGAATACCTGTTTTTGAGGTTCTGAAGCAGAACAGTCGGGGACACTAGAGTGGGCGCCCAAGTCCAAGGTACCTGCTTTTTCAAGAAATCTGGACCTCCTTTGGACACTGATCAGCCCTATAACTTATGTTTTCTGGAATCAGTCTACAGAGGACACTGGAGCGAGTGCCCTAGTCCTGAAAATGCTCCTTTGTCCGTCTTTCCTTCAGATCCTGAATCCTTGATGTCTTTCTAGCCTTCCTGCAACTCTACTTTTCTCGGGTGCGACACCTGTAACCTGCAATCACAAGACTTGGTTTGGGGGTTGTGGTGTTTATAGGTTTGCCTCAGTCAAACCCCGGAGGACACTTAAGTCTCCAAACACCATTGTAAGATAAAGAGGGCGTGCCCTTGTGAGGCAGAGGCCAAAACCAAAGGAATCAATGATAAAAACACAATGATATGTCACCTTGTAGTGAAGATTTCATGGAGGAAGATGCTCTTCATGCCATGAAGGAATTGATGCTCAAATCTGTAAATATCAATGCATAAAACATACAAGTCTACTCTTGCAACACAATAGAAAGCATTGAATCACCTTGAGAACACAATAGCTTGCTAGTTGGAATCTAATTGAAATCTCTTGATCATCTAGTTTACAAATGAATGCCTACACATGCTTATATATGCACCTACAAGCACTCCCACCAAGATATTTGAAATTCAAACTTACCGTGTTGGCAAAGGGGCCCAATAACAGTCACTAACCAACACCCAAAAATTGAGGCTGTCCTAAAATAGGGTAGGACTAGGGCGCGAGTACCCAAGCCCTCCCCCCTATTTTAGGCAGGGTACAACTCAAGGGGTCCTCCTAGGTCCTATTTGTCATGGGACTTAAGTCTCATTCCATCGGGATGCTAAAATGTGAACTAAAATGTCCTAAATGCACTCTAAAGACCTAGGAGCTAAACCTTATGAGGGAAAAGCCCCCAAGGGGACATTTTTTGATGTTACATTTAGCCCCGACTTTAATGTATGTATGAACACGAGGCCCATATATGCATTAAAGTAAGGTCACAAACACACCAAGCACGGAGAAGACACGCCAAT
The DNA here is from genome assembly GCA_027924645.1 of Cunninghamia lanceolata. Taxonomy (NCBI): domain Eukaryota; kingdom Viridiplantae; phylum Streptophyta; class Pinopsida; order Cupressales; family Cupressaceae; genus Cunninghamia; species Cunninghamia lanceolata. The sequence goes on from BSBN01000743.1 coordinate 3,288,820, forward strand.
CACATAGAGGACAATAACAGGCACACAAATGCAAGTACTGGAAAGTAAACAAACCTCCCAAAATGTAGGAAGCACTACTCGATGGCGCTGGTCTCTGCATATGGGGAAACACACATGCAATACATGCAAAACCTCCCAAAATGCACGAAGCACTACTTAAGGCACTGGTTTATGCATATGGGGCAACAAACACGCCATACAAAACAAGCACGCCAAAACACACATACTTGAAGACACGGAGAAAACACAGCAGACAAGTGATGGTGTGTTCTCTATTTCTAGGCTCATCACCATCTCAGGCACACACCGATGATTGGGCTTCGCCACAACAATCACCAAAAACACACTTAAGGGTTGAGTTAGTCACAGAACTGCTCCCCGCCTTCGCAAGAGGACTTTTGAAAATGACATGATGATACAATTTGCTTCGAGAAATACACCATCCCTGCCTCCGCAGAGGGCTTAAGAAAAAGGATATGCTTGATATCCCACCTCCGCAAAGGGCTTACATGATTGATTGCAAACAGGCTCAGGATGCATGATGCACTACTCTAGCGCGGGTCTATGCATCTAAGGTCAAACACATTGCTAACATCTATAACAGATAGCTTACCTTGTATACCCCCACCTTAAGGTGGTTGATATAAGTTATCGATATCAAGCACGTTAAGGTAGGAAGAAAACACACAAGGGAACACCGACTTTCGCAAAGCCCATGCCCCCCGAAGGTGACATGTACTTTATGATCGCCAACTGTTCCCACAAACACATACCTACAAGAAACATGTTAGTATCTACAACATCATGATAAACAACAACATCAATGCATATGATTAACCACACAAAGAGCCAAGGTTATACAACGAATTCAGAGATCAAGGATAACCAGGGGCTATATCACGAAGCTCTCTGAATCGAGTACCGCCAAGTCTAGATTCAAAGGCAAACAAAGGTGCACAGAGCAACAGTATTGTTAAGGTTTGTAAATGCGATAGAAACATCATGAAATTCAATACATAGAAAGCACGAGTGCTTGCACTAGCCAAGCGTCGGATAAAATATACAACCCCATCGTCATATTAGGAAATAAGTTTAATTTTTGATTGCTCTCGAAAGGGACACTAGGTCTGCATCAGTATAAATGTTTGTCATCCACCCGCTAGATGGAAACACTAGAGGAAGGGAAACAATAAATAAGAGAGGAGAAAACAAATCTCTTAGGGACAGTCACGTAGGAGGGTGCCCCCAAGTCACCAACCATGACACTATGTCCGTTAGACACAACACACAACAATGAAATTAGAGAAAGCGATTAGAAGAATGATGATACAAATAGAAGAAGGTCACAACAGAGGCGGTCTCCTAGTATCCCAAACCTTACGGGAGAATCTGAGGTCATTCCAGGAGGCCTAAACAACATATAACACATCACAGGGGAAGCACATTACGATAGAAATAAAAATTATATAGATACTTACTTGTAGGGCCCCTGTCGGGCTAGAAATTGTCTATAAGCAAATCGTCGTCATCGTCATCCCATTCCCTAATGATGGAGGATAGTGGGACATATGGTACCATAGCCAAGTTCATATATTGTTCATCATATTGTTTATCGTTACGATCGTCTTTGTTCAGTTGAATGTTAGGATTAATGTTTTCTTTTTGGGAGGCAAGGTTTATAGCATATTTTTGTCTCCTTTTTCTTCTTTCTCTTGCTTTTCTATTTTGTTTTGTTTTACCACTTATCTCTTGTAAGATAGGGCTATCCTCTTTTGTAGGCTTGTGCAAATTAGAAGATGAAGCACCGAGATCAAACCTTATTTGTCGCAGTGGAACACTTTGTTGTTGACAATGATTTCTCGATCTTTGTAAGGATTTCAAGGGAGGAACCTTAGCATAGGGACCTTGTCCTTTTGGTCTAAAGTTCTTTTCACATGTGGGTTGTTTCTCTTTTGCCGTTTCTTGTGTAGGAGGACTAGGTACTTTAGTTTTATCCCAAAAGTAATTCAATTTGTAATGTTTTTCCTGAACCAAAGGTTTATACTTGTTCCGAGGGATGGTGATTATACGGCCATCCAGAGGGAATTTTAGACAATGGTGTATTGTTGAAGAGATAGCTTTCATTTCCTTTAGCCACGGATGTCCCAATTTAATGCAAATAAGGTCAAAAATGGGGACAACATCAAACCATTGTTCAACATGTTTTTTGGATAATGTTACTAACAAAGATATCTTACCCAAAGGCTTGATAAAGGTTCCCTTATGCGTCTTAATCATCATGCTCGAGAGATCATAAGAACCTTGCATTAGTTGGTGTGAAAAGAGGAACTCCTTAGTGGCAACATTATTCATGCAATTAGGATCAATAAGAGTTCCATTCATGGGGTTTCCCATTATTTTCATAGCGATGTAAAGAGGTCCTTCGGAATCACTGATTGTTCTATCATGAGGAGTGAAGATAATTTCAGGTTCAGGAGTCTTTCGTTTCATGTAAGATCTAAGAGGGAATGTATTGTTTATGTTATGATTAGAGGCCATGTTTTTATGCTCAAACTAATGTCAAATCATATTTTGAAAGCTTTTCAAAATTGGTGAAAAAGATAAGAGCAAAAATAACCCAGAATGCTTGTTTTTTTGATACTTTTCAAAGCCAATGAATGAAACTAAGGATGCTATGAGGATTTCAGTCAAGGGAAGCAATTTATATATCTGATATCAATCCAAAATAGCAATATAATCACTCTCAACACACTCTTGATGCAAATCCAAGATAATGCCAAGTCAAAATATAGTGAAAATATGTCAAAATGAGCACTTTTTTCACCAAAATTCAATGCAAAAGGGCATAACAAAGGGTGTTGTGAGGAAAATATTGATGGACAGAAAATAATATTAGAAATAACAGCCACTTGGTGCTACAATATCCAACACAACATGATTTTAACTCCACTTAAGGCAAAACCCTAGTGAAGATATAGCAAAATATGCAAATTTTTCACGGTTTTTCAACTCCAAGACCTAGCAAAGGAGGTGTTGTAAGGAATTTTAGGAGGCAAAACAAATAATATCAATAATATCAGTCACCTCAATCCATAAAATTGATCACAACACGCTTGGAGTGCAAACTGGGTCAAACCCTAGGGCAAAAATAGCCAAAATGTGTAGTTTTTTACAAAATTTTCACTACAAGAGCCCGTAAAAAGGGTGTTGTGAAGATTTTTATGAGGAGTAGAAAATTATTACCTTGATAATATAAAATTAATGCAAAAATATCTTTCACAACACAACTATGATGCGAATTTAGAGAGTCGATAAGGCCGAATTTAGCGAAAATTGTTGTTTTTGAAGCCCTAGGTTTGAGATCTTGAGACAAAATACTATGCGAATGGTTTGAAGTCTGATTTATGATGGAAATTACATACACTCAGATCTGAAAATGATTTTCAAGATTAATCATGCAAAATTCCCATGCAAATTTAATGAAAATGCATCAAAATTACAAGTTTTTGTTGAAATTTTCAATGCAAAAATGCAAATAATTTAAATTTAAATGCAAATTCACACTAAAATGCAAGAATAAAGCCAAATGAAAATTTTAATGAGCCTCTAAAATTAGTAGAAAAATCTGATAAAAGATTTTGCCTACAAACCCTAGATTTTGGAATTACTAGGTTATCGAAAAATTGTCAAAATTTCCACAAAACCTTAGCAATTAAATGATGAAAATGCAAAGAAAGATTTTGAATTTTTGTATTTATCTGTAGTTTATATCAGATATGATGCAAAAATCATGAATTAGGAAAAATTAGAAAGAATTGACATAATTTAGTAAGCCCAACAATGCAATTTTTTGTATTTTTCTAATTTTTTTGAAATTTTCTCAATGCAATAAATTAAATGACCAAGTGAATGAATGAAATCACACCAAATCTGTAGACAAACACTCAGCAAATTGCAATTTAAGTTCAAAGACACGGGTTCACCAAAATGTTTAGGGTAAAAATGGATTTGTTGATCTTTTGTGGCTTAGATGTTAAAATCCTCCTTCCACCCTAACATTGAAGGATCTAGGGTCGAGTGGTGAGCACTATCATACCCTAGAGTCACTTGCAAATGAGGGGAATCTTGGATTAGGGAATTAATTATCAATTTTTCCTTCTCCTATGCTTAATTAACCATTAAAACCCTAATTATGCAAATACGACAACAAAGTAATGAATTACAGAAAAAGCTCTTGTAGACGGGAGTAAAATGCCAAATTATAGAATACCTATTTTCAGGGTTTTGAAGTAGAATAGTCAGGGACACTGGAGCGAGCGCCCAAGTCCAAGGTACCTACTTTTTCAGGGAATCTGGACCTCCTTCAGACATTGATCAGCCTTGTAACTTCTATTTTCCAGAATCAGTCTGTGGAGGACACTGGAGCAAGCGCCGTAGTCCCAAAAATGCTCCTTTGTCCATCTTTCCTTCATATACCAAATCCCTGATGTCTTTCTAGCCTTCCTACAACTCTACTTTTCCCAGGTGCGACACCTATAACCTATAATCACAAGACTTGGTGTTAGGGTTGTGGTGTTTATAGGTTTGCCTCAGTCAAACCCTGGAGGACACTTAAATCTCCAAACACCGTTGTCAAATAAAGAGGGCATGCCCTTATGAGGCAGAGGCCAAAACCAAAGGAATTAATGATAAAAACACAATGATATGTCACCTTGTAGTGAAGCTTTCATGGAGGAGGATGCTCTTCATGCCATGAAGGAATTGATGCTCAAATCTATAAATATCAATGCATAAAACATACAAGTATGCTCTTGCAACACAATAGAAAGCCTTGAATCACCTTGAGAACACAATATCTTGCTAGTTGGAATCTAATTGAAATCTCTTAATCATCTAGTTTACAAATGAATGCCTACACATGCTTATATATGCACCTACAAGCACTCTCGCCAAGATATTTGAAATTCAAACTTACCGTGTCGACAAAGGGGCCCAATAACGGTCACTAACCGACACCCAGAAATTGAGGCTGGCCTAAAATAGGGCAGGACTAGGGCGCGGGTGCCCAAGTCCTCCTCCCTATTTTAGGTAGGGTACAGCTCAAGGGGTCCTCCTAGGTCCTATTTGTCATGGGACTTAGGTCTCATATTTATCAGGATGCTAAAATATGAACTAAAATGTCCTAAATGCACTCTAAAGACCTGGGAGCTAAACCTTATGAGGGAAAAGCACCCAAGGGGACATTTTCTGACGTTACAAGAACTACATGGAAGACAACAATAGGGTACACACCTTATGAGTTAGTTTATGGGAAGAAGGTTGTCCTTCCTATTGAGTTTGAATAAAAAACACTAAGAACAACTATCCAACTTGGTATGGACCTATCAATAGGTCAAAAGGAAAGACTACATCAGCTTAATGCCTTGGAGGAGCTAAGAATGGAAGTAGTTCATCACACTAAATTAATGCAAAACCAAAGAATCAAATGTCATGATCAGTATATCAAAACCAAGGACTTTCAAGTATGTGGCACTTCTCTATGACTTCAGGTATAAATATCATAAGGGCAAATTGCAGATCATGTGGTTAGGCCTTTATGAAATCAAGGAAGTTTTCCCAAATGGTGCAGTCCAATTAACTACATTTGACCAAGTTAGATTCTCACTGATGGTTAATGGGCATCAATTAAAATTGTATAAGAAGACTTTAAGTAAAGTTGCATTTCTCCAACAATTAAAGGCAGATATGGATAATGAAGTTCCACAGCCTCTTGCCTCAGAAGAGGTCTCCATCTAGGTAGCAACTGAAAACAATGTTCCAGCACCAAATCCAACTACTAGCTTGACTGAAGTTCCATAGCCCTCTACCTCCGGTGAGGATTCTAGCCAAGTAGCAGCTGAAAATACTATTCCAGTAATAGATCAAGCTACCAGCTTGACTGAAGTTCCATAGTAAGTTTGAGTTTTACAAACTTTGTACATAAATAAAAATACACAACACACACATCACATAACAATACTAATAAAATAAGGTGATCTTCCAATCAGAGTACAGACTCCATCACTTTAGTCACCATTATACACTAGAACTGTCCTTTGGCATTTGGCCACTTCACTGAAGGGACCTGTAGCCAAAGGCAACTTGTTGTTCCATGGGACTTGTATTTACTGCACTCGCAGCCAAGAGTTTTCATTCACTTGGGATTTGTAAAAGTTGCACCCATAGCTAATACACATGGGACCTATTCATTTCACATTCTGCTTACATGCATGCAGCCACTATTGCATGTAACCACATTTTATCACAGCATCTGCATGCCTCCATCTTCCATTGGATTGTACTTTTCTGCTACGTGGCACACATCCATTACACATTCTGTCAGTACATCTTTTTCACTATCACATCATTGAGATTTGCCCCAGCTCGTCCATCGAGCACATCAACTCAATCTGCCATGAAATCATTTTTCTATGCCACAATTCCAATTTTAGAATCACATCAATGGTATTTATCTTGCAAATTGCTTTAATTAACATTTATTACTTCTTATTTTATGACTTTCATTATTCACACATCATTAATTCTACATATAATATCACTTCGACATGCTTTGAACCTGTTCCTCCGTACCACTAGCCTATCTTCTCATTTGAAAACAAATGAACTTATAGTTGGGGGGATTCTGAATTATTTCACGTACATTAAAATTTCTTAATCTCTTACTCCATAATTATTACCATCTACCGCATAACATACAAGCCGAACAGACTAAGCAATTGACAAAAGCAACTAGTAATAAGGTTCTGGTGCATAGAATTGAACTGGTAATAAGGTTTTGGTGCATAGAATTGAGAACAAGGGATTGAGCACAAGGGATTGAGTGTTTTCATGAGATATCATGATGGGTGGTGACCCTATTAAAAGGGAGCCTACTGTTCACTCAACACTATTAGCCGACAGGGAGTGCTTGCTGATTTTTCAACAAGCAGGATGGTTGCAATATTTTCTTAAGATAACAGAATATGATGAAGACATTACTCAGCAGTTTGTAGAGACATTCTAGAATGAGGAAGCTATAGTGAAGGGCTTATGATTTGACATGACTATAGCTGCTATAGCTGAAGTTACAGGGCTACGAGTAGCTAGAGAAGAATTTCCTGTAAGAGCATACGCCATTTCTGCAAGGGTTGAGTTCATACAACCATGTGAAAGGATGGAATCGACATCTCAAGGTACCAAATGACTCCCTTTACCCTAGTTATGGGCATCTGTAGATACCTACATTATTAAATACCTTACTTGTGATGGGAGGTTGTCTTTACTCTATACTGTGCATTTTAAACTTTTGAGCCATCTTTGTCATGGAAGGGTAGTGAATGTCTCAAATTTTTTGTTCAATTTATTAAAGAGGATGTCTATTGAATATAGAAAGAATAATTGCCAGTCTTCATTGTCCCATCATGGTTTGATTATGCTAATAATAAAGAGGAGTTTATCTATCTAGTACTCTGAGTTTTCTTTGGAAAGGTTTCTTGAAGTTAATCATGTCAATGAGGGGCCTGTGAGTGTTGAACCGGAGAGAGAAGAGGAGGCACAGATAGAAAATTTACAAACAGGGGAAGAAGAGGAGCCAGCAACCTCTTCTCACCCAGAAGCTTCACCTACCTATTTCCATGCAACTGTTGAGGAGCATCTAGCTCTTAACTTTGATGAACCTATTGAAAAACCTTCTAGTTCTTCTACACCTGTAGTCTCACCAATTTCAACCCCCTTTCCAGAACATGTATCCTCATAGACTTCTAGCCACAAAAAGAAAAAGTCAAAACAAGAATTGTAGCCTGTAGCTTCTAGCTCACCGCCCGCAACATCTAAAACTACCTATGAAACCCCTTTTGTTTCAAAAGCCACTAAGAAAAGGAAATCATCCTCTTCTTCGTCTAGAGTTAAGAAGACACAAGGAATCCCTACTTAATCATGTAGGCGTTCAGGTCACCTAAAGGAAAAATAAATTTTAGGGGAACCTAAAAAGAGGAATGTAGTTGATATTCATACTGACACAGACTCTAAGAGGGAGCACCTATTTGTTGATAGAGAGAAGAAAAATTTGGGTTATACACTTGCCCAAGAGTCTGATGCAGAGTCTAAGGAGGAAGATTTATACATAGCCAGAAAAAGTCATAAACCTCCCCCTGAAACTGCGGAACCAGATTTCTCAGCCCCTCAAGATGAAACACATGAAGAAGAATTATTGTTAGATTCTAAAGACACAACAGAGGGTGAGAATGATGAGTTACAACTAGCCCTACAAAAAATTGTAGAATTAGAGAAGCAATTAAGGGATTATCAACAAAAAGAAATAGGGTTGAATGACAGGGTTAAGAAATTAGAAGATCAGTTACATGTCTTCCAGAAACAGGGGTCGAGACTTGAATATTTGGCCCATTTGGTCATCATTGAGATCAATAGACTGAATCAAGACCATGTGCAGACAGAAGAGCAATCTGAGGAACCTGCTCCAACTACCTTTTTTGCAATTACCCTGCAACTATGGAATGAGATAAATAAATTAGTAAAAGAACAAGGTGAACAAGAGGAGAAACAATAGCAAGGAGATAAAGATGAAAAACAAAGAAAAAAAGAGGTTGAAATTCAAAGTAGACAGAATGGCAGACATGATTGTTCAGTTGATAAGATGTAGGCCACCTACTAGGGTTTATGCCCTCTATCTGCAGGACCAGTATCTGAGCTTTCAGTTTAGCCAACTCTATAGTGATGCCCATGTCTCCCTTTTTACACCTGCCTTATTTTTAACAACTTACCAAAGAGCTACCCCTGAAATGCAAAATCAACTGTGTGAATTCTACCTACATGAACTTGCCATTCCATATGATACTCACTAGAATCCCCTAGTTGTAATCAAGGATGTGCAATTGAAAGCTTTAGCCTCATTCATTCAAAATGAGCACAGGAGGGGAGAGTTACTGCAGTAGTATAATGAAAGAGAGAAGTCACTTCCTCTCAAATTGAGGGCAGAATCTCCAAATCCCCTGAAGATAGTGGAGGAATGGGTGAACTTGATTGAACATCAAGAGGTAGAAAATAAACTACTGGAATGCAGAGCCATGGACTATCAGAAATTTAGGGAGTTCGCTGAAAAGATTGGTAAGGAAGCTTTGGCCTTCTCACAAGGTAGATGGAAAGAATTGACACCAACACTGCATAGGAAGGAGCCTCATTCAGTATTTAACCTCTCGGCAGCAATCAACAGGGCATAGAGATATATAAGGTTGGACAATGAACATGGGATAACTTGGTTACCATTATTATTCCATCCTCCTCTGCTTCTTTATCTTATTCCACATTGGATGGGGTAGAGGATTGATCAGGCAGCAGAATGAGCCAGGTGGAACAAGTTGGTAGAACAGAAGGGCTTCTACCTCAAACAGGAAAGAGGAGTAGAAGAACCTATAGACTACAGAGAGATAGCTCTTCAGTGCAATTTGAGACCTTGGTTACTAGAGGACCATCAACATGATTAGTTGGGGGGTGTGATGAGGCCGTGTTTTGTCTTGTTTTTCTTGCTTTAAGTACCTATTTCCTAAGACATTTCTAGACTTCTATATGCACTAATTATGTCTATGATTATCCTTAAGACACTGAAGAATGAAGATGGGTATATAATATGTTAATTAATTATGTGTGAATGGTTGATTGCTCATGAAATATGTTAGTATTTTATGTTGATTTTAGTAATAGTGATGCATAGATACCATGTGATGTACTAACTCCTCATACAGCAAGAGTGTAGCTTCATATCATGAAGATCACTGGACAACCCACAGCCGAAGTAGATGTTGATAGCCACAGTAGATGATACAGGAACCTGCAGCCAAAGGAAGAAGATCTCGAATTGATTAGGATGAGTCATCCACGACTCTGTGACAGTTATCCTTCAATAAATGATGCAGTCTTAAATAATGGAGGAATCTTAGATCGTGCTCTATGTTTTGTTTCTAGTCTTGATCGTTCTTCATGCATACTAGAGAGATAGAGTTACAGTAGGATTGTATCATCTATATCACCTTCATGTCAGTTTAGTTTCCTGTTTCTAGTTTGCTTTGTAATAAAGTCCTTTTCCTACGTTGTTGGATAATGGATAGCTATAGCATTTATTGTTCAGTAGTTTTATTCATATAGATAATGTTGATCTCATATATAGAGATTAGATTTTGCTTCATTCAGAGAGACAGAGATATAGTATTAGATTTTATTGTTGTATCTTTCACTTCAGCATTCAATAAAGGAATATATGTTTTGAGTTATGTCAATGATTACAAAGATACAATAGAGATTCAAATAGATTTCATGGGATCACAGTTACTCAAGCAAGCCACTTGAGGTACTATGTCTCTCCACTCTGTTTATATGTTCAGTTTATAATTGTGTGTTTATATATATGTGTGATTGATGTATGTTTTAATGAGTAATGAGAAATAGTTAGACTTTGGTAATTTATGTTATAAGTCTTATTGAGTCAAGGTGATCACTGACCGAACCAACTGTTACATAGGATCATTTGATTACTGATGTGTTGAATAAAGTTACATTATAATTGCAATCATCAAAGGTGTGAATTTCAATGTTAGTTTTTAGACAGTAGAAGGATTGTCATACTATAATCTTTTGTAAGTGTGTTCTTAATTCAGGGAGTTGTAGCTTCCTTGGGAGTGACCCTAAAACAAAATCTGCAGGGAGTTGTAGCTTCCTTAGGAGTGACCCTAAAATAAAGTATGCATGGAGTTGTAGCTTCCTTGGTAGTGACCCTAAAGCAAAGTTTTATAGGGAATAGTTGTTTCCTTGGGTTAAAGCCCTAAACCAAAGTCAGCAGGGAGTAGTAGCTTCATTGGGTTGTAGCCCTAAAACAAAGTTGTCATTTTGAGCTTCATATATTGTGAGTTAATCCTCACAGTGGTTTTTCCCTTTGGATTTCCACGTATATCTGGTGTTATGTGTTAATGTGCATTTTGTTAATCTTTCATGCTTATGTTAATGTTGTAATGCTTAAGTTTTAATCTGCTCCAGAGAAGTTGAAGTTTGTTTAGATACTGATTCACCCCCCCCCCTCTCAGTACCTGGCGTGCTCAACAAAAATTGACAATGACATTACAAAGGCCAAACTCTTATTTAATTATCAAATCTCCTTTTATCAAATTTTTCTATCATGATTTTTTGTGGTAATTCTATTCACCATGCTCATTCTCAAAATGACATGTGTTTTGGCCTTCATTTCCTACAACTTTTAGGTGAATTTCAAAATAATGTTTAGTTGGGTGGTGCTCTTGGAGCACTAACATTGATAGAAGAATACTTGGTAGGCCATGAGGATGCAGTTGCTAGCAACAGGTAGAGAGAGGTGGGGGTGGTATGAAGGTGGAATGACATAGTATTTTTAATTGTAATGAATGCATATTCATACATTGGTACTTTTTGTTATGTATGTTCTTCTAAGTTTATATGTTACTATGTTTGTTTTAATGGTTTTGAGTATAAGCTCTAGCTTTAGGAGATGTAATAATGGCCTTTAATGGAAGTATTGTCATATGAACTTATGCTTTAAGGGTGAGGCCACAATTGAAATCTCATCTAAATTATCTAAAAAATACAAGGTAGTTAAACTTTGTATTATTTTATTTATTAATACAAGGGAGTATAATTTTGTATCATTTCTAATTCTTATTTTACATAAGATATATGGAAATTAATATATTAAATTATTCTAAATTGTAGAGTCTATTAGATTAATTTCACAAAATTTATTTTAAAATTTGTGATTTATGTTTAAATATTGATAATTATTAAGATAATGTGAGTATATTTTAATTAATAAGTGCTCTGAGAAGAAGCGCCAAAACCTAATTTGAATTTTGAGCGGGAATGGATTCTAACTCTCTAGGGGGGGCCTTGTGCCCCCCCTCCTCCTCCGGTATGTCATCTCGATGGTACAACCTCAGTATCCAGACATAATAACCCAACCAAAATAACCCTAGACACAATAACCCTATCATAATAACCCAAGGACAAAATAACCCAGGGTCATAATAAACCATGGATAGAATAACCCGTGGTCAAAATAACCCATGGACAGAATAACCCATGGTCATTTTAGATCAAGCTAGTAAACTAGAAATGACATAAAATCAATTAGAACTAGTAATGATGAGAATTGTTTTTTAATATTCACCACCACATAAAATTTGCAATTACTGAAAGAATTTAAAATTTGGTTTAGTGATGGTACATTTAAAACAATGCCAAGTATTTTTCAACAGTTGTACACAATTCATGGCTTGAAAACTGACCCTTTGGAGCATTATTTCCATGTTGGGCAAAGGATAATTATCCTTTAATGAGGACACATTCAAATTTCTAAAGTCTACATAGAGCCTTAGATCCCCATTCTTTTTCACCAAATTTGAGACCCATGTAGATTACCTGATTGGTTTGATGATCCCACCATCCTTCATCTTTGCTAGTTCCTGTTGCATTTTTGGAATCAGCATTGGATTAATGGGTCTCTACTTTGCCTGAAAGGCTTGGCATCTGGTTTCAAAGGGATCTCATGCTAGAATAGATCCTCTCTATAGGCTTTTAGGTCATCATAGGACCAGGTAAAAACATGCTTGTATTTCTTCAATAAAGTAATAAGCATTGTTCTTACCTTGGGACTGATCCTTTTCCCAATGTATACATTCTTAGATGAGGCAGCAGTTCCTAAATTAACCTCCTCTAAATCATCTCTATGGACTAGTACATGTTTTTGCTCATTGTTGTCATTGTTGTCAAATACTCTTTCCAAAGCTACCAATCCCCTTGGGATTTTATTTTTCTTTAACTGAATTATTTTAGTCCCAAAGATAGTTTCCTTCTCATTGACAACTTCCACAAATGCATTGAAATCTATCTCTTGTGAAAGGTACTTATCTTCACATTGAAGGAACTTTAGCAAATTTGCATCATCATTGAAAACCTGCTAGTTACAAATATTGTGTGGCACATATGGTCTGGTTTTAACCTCAACTTTAGAGATTCCAACTAAAGTAATATCATCACTCCTTAGGGCTATATTGGCCAAGAAGTCAACCATCACATTCTTGTTTATTTCTATCTAGCCAATGGAAAATGTATCTAGAAGTTCTATGGTGTCCCACACAGTATACTTGTATTGCTTAAGTCTTCTATGCTTTGTCAAATATTTATCTCTCACCTGTGAGACAACAAACTCAGAATCTCCAAAAACTCTCAATAATTTTATACCATGCTTGAATGTCATGTTTAAGCCAAGAAGTAATGCTTCATACTCTGCAGTGTTGTTAGTGCAAGAGAAATTTAGTAGAAATGAATGTTTAAAAGTTTTGCCACTAGGTGCAATGAAAATCACACCTACTCCTACTCTCGCTTTAGAGCATGCACCATCAAAGTACATTTGCCATAATCCTTCTTGATTTGTCTTAGCTTTAGCCTCTAGAGGATTAGTGCAGCTTGGAGCTTCCTGATTTGGTTCTACTCTGAAGTTATCCATATCACTATTGCAAAAATTGACTTGTTGATTGAAGTGATTAGGATTGTTAATATGCTCTACTACTGTATGGAACCTAGGTTCAATATCCAATCTGATTTCCTTTCCATTCATTGGTATAGTGGCATAAGATAGGTCCAACTGTATGTTTCACCCAACTGTTGTCGTCCATTGTCTTGATAAGAGCATCTCATATTGAGGTGGGATATCCATGATATTTATGTCTATTTTGTAGACTTTATCAAGAAATGTTGTGAACCTTCATTCAATACCCCTCATTATCCCAATAACTGCAATAGACCTGTTATCCATGGCATAACACTGGCCATAGAATGTATCAATCCAAAGTCCCAACTCTTTCATAACTTCTAGGAGCATAATGTTTATAGTAGCTCCTGAGTCTATCATGCAGTTTCTAACCTTGTTATTTATAAGCAGGCTGACATAAAAGGGATCAAACTAAGATGGGGATTTAGTCAATGCTTCTCCTGCATACACCTCAGGGGTTCCCATCTCTATACTCTTGGCTTCACCAACCTACTAGTTTACATTCTGGGAAACATGTGACTCTTTGGGAATCTTAGGTGCTACTTCAGATATACTTGCAATTACTTTCAAAGAATTGTTCCTATATTCATCTATTTTCATCATCTCTAATAAAGGAACTAAAATTTTCATTTGGGACAGAACTTGGGTCATATCAAACATGGGAATTATACATGAATCCTAGATAACTTTACTTACCTCTATTTTCTTGATCTTCTCCCTTTCAGTGGAAGTAAGAACCTTAGGAGCATCATGTTTGACTGATTCTCTTTCTATTTTTGTTCCTTTCTGACATTATCTGACACATCAAACTGAACTTTCCGTTTGCTTGGCAACTTGCCCCTTTTATTTGATTCTTTCATTGTTTTAGGATTCTTGACAGCAATGGGTGTTTCTTTGATAAAAAGACTACCAAGCTTACCCTGATCAGCATTTACAATCCTGTTTCTCAAATCATGACTACTCCTAACTTGGGCAACAACAGCTACAGTAACGTCTTTGATCTCTTCTTCTGAAGGTCTTCACAAACTTATCCCACTCATTCTAGTATCTGCAGCATACACATTCACATTTTATGTACCACTGCTCTCATGATCAGAAAAAACTTGTTGATGGTTACTTTCTTCATAATACCTCTGGTTATTCTTGTTAATCTTATTGTATTCCTCCTCATAAGAAACACAGTCCTCTATCATCACATATGGTTTAGAAGATAACATATTGATGGTATGATCTTGATTGTAGTTATCTTCATCATACTCCTCATTAGGCATGCCTGACTCTTGAAACGATTGTGCCACCACACACTACACTGGAGAGTGAGGCAGTTGGCATGATATGCACCAAAGATTGTCCTCAACCATATTTGCACTAGTTCTCTTGAATGGATCAAGATTTTATCTATTAGGTATATTTTTCTGATTATTAAAAATTGGCTTTCCATTTTGCCATGTGGTATTATAAGGTTGATCAGACAACCTAAGTATTCTCTCATACTTCTGATAGTTAGGTCTGTCATTGAATAACCCCTTCTCATTTTTAGCTACCTTGTAACTTAAGTCCTTAAGAGCATTCATAACTCTATCCAATTTGTCTTCAGAAGATGGTAGTTTATCTTGAGGTCCTTTAGGTTTTTTCAATAATTTGAGATCATCTCTCTTACCAACCTTCCCAAATGCTCTCATGTTACTCTCAATCTGCATAGCTATTCAGAAAGCATCTCTTAAAGATTGAGGCTCTTTACCCCTCAATTCATATCCTACTTTGGGATCAAAAGCATTGCCATATAACACCAAACACATGGGCTCACTTACTCTCATATCTGGAGGGATTTTAGTCATGAGTTTAACAAATCTTGTATTAAAATCTAAGACCATCTCATTTTGACCTTTGGATATACTAGCGAATTCATTGATCAGAAACCTAGGATTTGTCTTGTCACCATACTGCTCTCTGAACACCCTCTTGAATTCTTCCCATGAGCCTATACTTGCATCAGGTAAACCTCTGTACCAATCCCTAGCATCCTCAATTAGAGATTGCATGAATATATTCATAATTTTACATCCTCATTTTCAACTTCAAAATCATCTATCAAATTCAAAAAAGTCCTCAAATGACTTTCACTTGATAATGCATTATTTCTAGAAAATCTGACAAGTGCATTTCTAGTTTCATTAGGGATATCATGAGGATAACCAAGGATTCCAGTGAAATCCAACTTCCTATACCTTCCTAACTGTAAAGGCCTTCTGGTGAACTGAGTATTCTGTTGTTGTCTCACAGCATTCTGATCTTCCCCACCTTGCTTTCCTTGTTGGCTTACATTGTGTCCACCACGCTGAGTGCTTGCATTTGCATTATAAGGTGGGTGTTGTGCACAACCACCCATATTATGTGGTTTGGAGAAGGGGGGAGACGGACCCACATGTGCTGATGTTTGAGGGCCAACTATTGAATTAGGACAGGATGAAGTTATAGGAGAATTTTGAGAACTATAGGTTGTCATATCTCCAGATTTGCAGGAAACCTTTAGGAAATCAATTTTTCTCTATATTTCTTCTTTAGCGGCCAACTGCTCCATTCTCTCTAACTCCATTTTTAAATTCTCAACCTCTCTTTTCAAGTGCAAATCCTTTTGTTCTTGTATTTCAAATGCAGTGAGCTTCTGGGATGCAATATTTATACTAGAGTCTATACCCCTTGTGCGATCAATGATTAAAGGCTTCTTCCCTCTATCCAAGCCCTGAGAACGTGTACCAGTAGCAGAAGTCCCTAAATTTGAACTAACAATTGGGGGATCACTCCAAGTATTGGTATGAGTGTTTCCGAAAGGAATATTTTTGGTATTGCTACTAATTGCAGGGCTAGTCTTGGGATTACTTGACTGACTAAGCCTAGCAGAGGAATTTGCCTAACAAGATGCTTTCAAATGCTCAACTCTCCTTTTAAATTTATCCCTAAAGTTCATAGCCTTTCTTATTTTGTCTTCCTCCTCCTTAGCCTTCTTAACCCTAACTTGCTTCAATTTATCCATCTCTTTTTGGAGCTCAAGGACCTCTTGCAACAATTCATCCTCGACTGGCAAAGCATTATTAGAGTCTAAAGCATCAAGGTAGTTTACAGCAATATTGGCAAGACCTTGAGGAGAATTAGGATTAGGATGGTCAAAGTCTTTATGATTTGGGCTATTCAGAGGAACATATTCTTCAAGATTGGGCCTTGAGGCTTCGGGATTTAAACTTTGAGATACCATTCTAGTATCAAATTCATATTGCAAATATCTTTGTCTTTGCTGCTTATCTAAGACATCAAGATGAGACTGCTCTTCACTTACAGTCGGTCAAATTACTACATTACTTTCACTTGTAGGGGATGATCCAAAATCAATAAGATTTGCGAGATCATCATTATTACTAATATGAGAATGCTTTGAACCAGGAGGAGTATGAACGGACTTACTTGTATATCTTTTCCTCCATGATTGTTGAGCATTGTTAGGTAGCTCGCCCTTGAGCTTCTTCTCAGGATCCTTCTCATATTGAGATCTTCTGCCTTCCATCACTTTGTTAGTCTTCTTAACTTTCTTTTTCAATTTGCACTGGAAAGGAGAACTCAAAGTTGCCACCCAATTAAGGGAATTCAGAATATTTAGATTCTTCAGAGAAGCTTGCAAAAACAAAAGTGAAGGGTAGATCCTTAAGAAGGTACAATTATTTTCTTCTTTCATCAATCGGTACAGAGAATATCAAAGGCGCCAGCGTCTAAAGGGAATAATACTGCACTATACATATGCAAACTCTAAACACATAATTGATCTATGACTCAAGATAAGACATAATTCTGGGTTTGTCCCCAGTAGAGTCACCAATCTGTTGGTGTTTCTAACTATTTGTCTAAAATCCTCTAAAGATTTAGCCAATTTCTTGTGATTGAGAATTCTATGTCGATTGCCAATGAACATGTTTCAACAATGATTTGAAATCCTTAGCACTTTTGGTTCTGCAAGTCCAAGGCAAGTGTACCTATACAACATCCAAGAGTATTTCTTGACTTATGCTAGATGTTGATGTTTAAATA
The DNA here is from genome assembly GCA_027924645.1 of Cunninghamia lanceolata. NCBI lineage: Eukaryota > Viridiplantae > Streptophyta > Pinopsida > Cupressales > Cupressaceae > Cunninghamia > Cunninghamia lanceolata. The sequence goes on from BSBN01000743.1 coordinate 3,306,521, forward strand.
GAAGTTCTCAATGAAAATATACCAAGGAAATGAATGACTCCTATCAGATTTGGCTTAATCCTTTGGCAAATCAATTCAGACCAGGATTGAGAATGATTATTTACTCCAATTCTACTCTAAAATAATATAGAAATAGAAATGATTTTGATTGTTTGGATGGATCTAAATCAACATATCAGCCCAATAAGAGATCGGTGCCTAATCCAAGGGTTACAGAGTCAAGCTACATAAATCAAGTGTATCTTTCAAGTAATATTGCTTCATCACAAATGGACTAATAGCATTAATACCTTGCATTAATGCTTCCTATCCTTAGAATTGCAAAACTGTCCTTTAAACCATAATGTAGAACAAAATTAACAAAGTATTTCTCAAGCAATTATTTCCCTCCTTAAGAGAAAGCCAAAGATAATACACACATTACAGGGGATTGCAAAGATGAATCAAAATATCCTTGATATTCAGCATTCATATCAATTTCATTGACAATACAAATGGAGACAATTCTGCAACTAGCATGACAATACATTCAATGATGAAAATGATGTATTTGCTCTACAGATTTGAACATAAAATAACCTTCAACTTTCTTCTATTACTCTAGACAAAAGGCATAGACACACTACTGCCCAAAATAAAGATCTAGAACACTTTACAATTGGTCATGAATTCCCTCTTATAGAAACGAGGGAGCAAACAAGCTATCGGTCACATACACATGTCACATTTTCATTTGACAACATCATCATAACAAGCTACGAGTGTAACTATCCATGGAAAGAATATTCTAAAAGGAAAAATACAGTTACATGCCCAAATGCAGAAATAATGACCACTTGAGAAGTTTTGGCATGTCGGGAAGTCCAGGAAGTCAAGCTCTAAAATATCAGACTTCGAAGCTCAAGCCTTCCGCCTTCCACCCTTTGTTACTATTGTACCCAACCAAATTTTTTGCTTCATCAAGGCATTTTGAAACAAGTCTAGAAAATTTTTCGTCAAAAAGTCAAAAAAGCAAAATTTCTAAAAATAGAAATTTCTATTTTTAGAAATTTCTAAAAATAGACGTCGAGTTAGGTTTTCTGGGTTTCTTGAGATATGGATGTTGGCAAAACTTTCTAAAAATAGAAAGTTTCTAAAAATAGAATCTCCAAATCAGTTGTCGCGCTCGATTCTCATTGGTCGATTTTCCTTCACGATCGGCGTGGTTCAGACGGAATCTTCAAACGACCAAGTTTTCTCTACTGGGTCATTTTTGCTTTTTCACAAGGTGAAGCATGAGCTTGAAAGTCATCAACATAGAAAAGTTCACCTGCCAAATCTCTTCGACAAGTTTCCAACGCTGTTTCAACGACGCAAAACTGACAAACGGCCGTCGACTCGATGATGCACGCAAAACGATGCAAGATGGATCCAAGGTGAATGGAAAAGTTGGAAAATCACAAAAATGGCTAAGTCTGGTGAAACTGGGTGCCCCTGGAGGCTTGGGGCGCCCATCCTCTCCTGTGTTAGTTTTTTTTTTCATGTTTTTCGAGAAACGTCAAAATGCTTCCGTCAGCTCCTTTCCGGTTGGTCAAACTTGGTCAAACTTGGTCAAAAATAGTCAAAGCTAGGATTTCATCACAGATATGTTCAGACCACCCAGATCACCCTCTGTCCTGCCTCGACAGTCGTCAGAACGACCAAAATCAAAGATCGAACATGCGCTGTCGGCACGGAAATCGAGAAAAGGTACAAAATTGAAATTTTTTGCAAAAAATGGCTAAATGTTGACAAAATGGGCGCCCCTGGAGGCTAAGGGCGCCCATCCTCACCAGTGTTAGATTATTTTTCATTTTTTTTTTAAAAAACACAAATCTCCTTCCGTCAGCCCGCTCTGGTTCAGTGTTGATCAGTTTGGCACGTTTTTTGAGGCAAACGGAAGGTACAATCAGCTCAGTTTTCATCAAGCTTGCATATTTGCCAGATCATCAGACTCATTTTCATCCCAGTTGTTAGAAATCGACAGCCAAACAGGGGTCCTGTGCCTCCGGAACGCGCACGCAAACCAAGAAATTGTAAAAGTTGAAAAAACTAAAAAAATGGCTAAGTGTTGGGAAATTGGGCGCCCCAGGAGGCTTGGGGCGCCCATCTTGAGTAGTGTTAGAATATTTTTGTGTTTTCAGTGTTTTCCGACATGCCTTGTTACCAATCTTCGCCCGTTGGTAGTTTCCGGGAGGTCAAACTTGGTCAAATGATGTCAGATCGTCGAACGGAGGCAGGGGATGGAATCTCAGTTGATCAACCTCCAAAATGTCAGGATCAGTTAGCTTTTTCAGTTCATGACGACATTTTCCTGCCTTGTTGAAGTCGGAGACAGGCCGTATTTGAGTCAAAACGAGTGTTGAAGTGTCGAAAATGAAGCAAAAATTTGTTAGCACTTCTTTCAACTCGCACATTCGATGACATCATCAAAGAAGATATTTTTTTTTGTCATCTTGCACATGAAGCCATAGGCTCCTACAAAATAGGGATTCTTCCTATTCGAAGACATCTACTTGGATTTATGCTTTAAAAGTTGCTTTCTTCATGGATGAGGATGAAGTTTTCTTCTCACACAAGTAAAGTTGCTTTTTCGACCAAAGATTTATAAAGACAAGCTTTGGGCTTCTTTATTTCATTTTTTTTATAGGTTGCATCCAGAGGAAAGATTTTATTTTTCTTTCAACGAAAATTCAAAGACCCAAACCAGGTGCTTTTTCAGTGTTCTTCATAGATTCGGGTTGAGGAAGAAGAAAGGCTTGCTTTTTCAGGGTCCTTGTTCCAAGGAGATCATTTTTTAGAAATCCGACCAGAGCTTTTTCAGTTTTCGTCGAGATAGGTCCATCCAGATTATCATTCTCTTGAAGATTAGGAGTTGTGCTTTTTTTCAGGAAACTATTTTTTCTGCTTTTTCAAGAAAATCTCTGCTTTTTCAAAATCCGACAATCTGGGTTGCTTAGAAACGGAATTATCTACAAAACCCATGTGCCAGCTTTTTTAGCTCACACTCTGCTTTTTCTAAAAATCAGCAAACAATTTTCAACCATCTGTTCAATACTTTTTCCAACATAGGCGTGTTCACAGTCGATTTTCAAATCTTCCAATATGCAGTACTCTTCAACACAATTCAGGCACAAAATAGCATTGGTTCATGATTACCTGAAAACTTGTGAAACAGACTTGCATAAAGTACTTCCAGTAATCAATTTACACTCCTTGGAGGATGCAGGAAATAATGCCATCAGGAATCTTGGACACTCCGGTTTTCTTGCAGCGGCATCCTTTCCTATCACCGTGCAAAGTATCGAGTTTGTGATTGCTTGTGTGACGCATTACAACTCGGTCACAAGAGAAATTCAGTCGGGTGATGGACGTGTGCTCTACAGCTTGAGGCCAAACGACATTGAAAAGTGCTTTACAATACCTATTTGGAGAAAGAACTTAACTGTTTCACTTGAAGAATGCAAGAGGGTTTGGAATAATGATAAGGAAACATACAGAAAAAAGATTGGTCAGAGGTGGTTGAAAGAAAAGCAGAATATTATGCCAAAGAACGTTGGACGTGGAGAATTCAAGGAGGAGCATGCAATAATGATTACTCTGCTAAGTCATATCACGGGTCAAGCAGATGCAAACAAATTTCAGCCTTGGATGTTTTACATCATGTCCCAGATTGTTGACGGAACCGAATTCTATGATTGGTCGGCACTAATCAGTGATTGTCTCCACCAACAAATAATTGATTTTCAAAGGGCTCATGAATTCCATATGATATCATACCTTGTGTATTTGATGGCTTTTCAGGGTCAATTCAGAGGTTTGAATGTTGTTGGAACTCTGGGTACTCAGCATGTGTATCATCATTTCCCGCAGTTAGAGATCTCTCAAGCTGAACGACATTACAGGCGGGTGAATGATGCATTCTTGATGAATGCAGTGCAAGACATGGACAAGGAGTTGCATATACAGTTTTCTGTAGAGGCTAGAATAGCAATGGCAGAATGGGCTAATTGGTTTATCCAATTTCCTACTTTTTCCTACATCAGAGTATATGGCTTCTCAGGAGAGCCAGCCATGTTGCCGCGATATCCCACAGATGAAATAGCATTTATGGAAATTTTGAGGCAAGCTTATCAAGTGCATACATTTTTGCGTAGCAGACGCAAGACTGCCTTCAATTTTCCACTTGGGATGAGTATTTATAGATGTAGATCTGGAGCAGATGCCAAGGCAATTGGTAATGAATCATCCAGATATGGTCTTAAGTCTTTCGACAGGAGATCTTCATATGATCCCCGTGGTGTCTATGCATCACATCTTGGTCAGAATTGTACACACAAGTTTGCAGTTGAAGACTTCTGGGCTAATTGTGCTGATGAGTATGAAGTGCGAAGACGCAGTTCAGCAGGTTCACTCTTCAGCAAATGTCTGATATCCTATCAGAGGACATAGAGGGTTTGACAGAGAGTGGTGAAGTTCTACTTCCCACGTATTTCAGGGATCAAATTGAGCAACAACCGTTGCCGCTAGTTAATTGGTCAGTAAAAGAGAGTACTTCCATTGAGGAGAGAACAAGTCGAGTGGTTAACAATAGTTTGATATTCTTGAAGACTAAGCGGAAGGATGATATTCCAGTAGCAGAGCCGCCAGTTGTGCAACCATCAAAACCTTCCACTTCCAAGCCAAAACAAAGAGTAAAGGCTATGAGTGTTCTCCCAGAGGGAACAAAAATGGCAAAGTTAAAGAGGAAGAAAGACGAGTCTCCAGCTCATGTCCAACAGGGACATCCACCAGTTGAACCAGAAGCTCCTATTGAAACAACGCCGCATGATGAAGTGTTACCTTCAGATCATATATCTCCACCTTCACCGATCCCTTCTCCTATTCACATAGATTCAGAGCCAGATTCACCGGTTCACAACTTTGATGCAAGCATTGATTCATCAGGAGCTGGCGAAGCGAGAACTGAGTTTCCAAGAGAGGATGGCTCATCCTGGCTTGAAAACATTCTGGGAAGGAAGAGAAGAAAGCCCTCATATCAGCTAGACTTAACAGAGCTAAAAAGCGTCTATCAAGACACACCAGACAAGCAGCTGAAGAAGCAGATTCGCATTGAGAAGAATGCAAATGGAGAAATCATTCTCGAGACTGCAATACCTCCAGAAAATAGAAGTGCTAATGATGTCGAGGTTGATGACTTCACAGTTGTCAAAGCTAACCTTGGCAGAAGTACTCGCCATACAGATGTCAATCTCTTTGAGGTTGCAGTGAATAGCTTGAAGGAAAGGGTGTTGAGAGATGGAGAAGACAAGGCAGCTCTCAAAGCTAAGGTTCAATAGTTGCGGCAATATATTTCCAACCTTTTCCATGGCACTTCACAGGTTGATTTGCTTCTTCCACCGAGTCTTGGATCACCAGTCGATCAGCGGCATTTCAGTAAGTTGGTCCTCTATGGGAGGCACATGGACAGTTGGGTATAAGAATTTGTGACCAAAGGGAGAGTTGTACTTGCAGAGCTTTATCAGTTGAAGTACAATGCTCATGATTTACGCCAAGGCATACAGGGGTCACAACAGATCATGGCAGAAAATAGACCGGTGTTTGAGATCATTATCTCCGACTTGAAGATTGCACTTGATACTGTTGATTCAGCTGAAGATAAGAAGACAGTTTCTACTTGGAAAGCACAATATCTTTTCACAGTAAAAACTTATGACAATATGATTTCAGAGTTGACAGAATGGAAAGAAAAGGTAATCGGCATCCTCAAGTTCGTTAGATCCTTTGTCTCTCAGATCCCATGTTCATATGAGAAAGAAGATAGTACCCTGTATGACCTCGAGGAAGTGCAAGCAGAGTTCCAGACTCTCATCCACAACAACTTTAATGATGATATCAATGCCGGCAAGATGAGTCGTCTTGCCGCAATGTCAGTGAAATTTGACAAGGCTGCGGGTGAAGTTCATGAATTTCTTCAAATGGTTGCCAATGGTGAAGAAATGTTAGAGAATTAGAATATTGTTCTAGAGAGTATCAGTGTTCCTGGCAGAGATACGGTCACTCACTTTTTAGAAGATATTGTTTCCCAAAATATCGACGGATGACATCACCAAAAAGCTAGAATGTTGATGAGGATGCATTCCAAAATAAAGCAGCTTTAAAACATATGCTTTTTGTTTTAAAGCAGGTGCTTTCATCCTAAGCTCATCCATTCTATATTTAGAAAGAAAGCACCTTTTGATAGTTGGAATCTTTTTTCTTTAAAGCATATTGCTTTAAAGCATTTGTTTATTGTATCTTTGTCTTGGAATAGTAATAAAGCTTGCGAGTTGGCAAGTTAGGGTTAATCAAGGAGATTTTAGGGTTCCCTACTCCTTTGATTTTAGTATAAATAAGGGCATCCTTGCCCATTGTTAGTAATGGTAGTTGTGATAGCAAATTTGCTGTGCCTATTCTAGCCTACAAACATTGTTATTCCAAGTGTCTGTTCATTTGTGTTCAGTGTTCTCTGATGTTTGACCGCTTACTGTATGCCTACCTTTTGCTGCAGTCTGGCTGTCCTGGAGTTGTATTAAACTTTCTGATATTGAATAGAAATCTCATGCCTACCTTGCTCTGATATTCTATATCAATTCATCAAGTTTTTGTCATCAGATGTGTAGCTTCTGTGGCTTTCATTTTCAGCTTTCATCATTAAAGTACTTTTAGTCTTGTGGTGTAAATCTGGAGGAAAACTACTTGAGTTTTTGTGTTAACAATCATTCCCCATTCACTTTCAACTTCCTTTGCTCTAAATTTACTCAGGAGGTTGAAAGCATCATTAGTCTATGCTAGTTGTAGTAGAAGTTTTATTAAAAAGGAAAAACCTCTTCTGCAGCGTTTAGAGTTTTATAACCTTGTGCTCTGCAGCTGAGAATCAAAAAGAAGATAGGCAAAGTTTCATTCAAGTTATCTTTTCAGCGAAGATCAGCAAGAAAGGGAACTCCCCCTTCCAATAGGAGAGCAGTTTATCTGTGCATAGCTGTCCGTTTCCAAATCGCATACCAGAGGTGCGAATTGAAACGCCAACAGTTACCAAGATGAGGAAGGATGGAAGCCCCGACCCTGCTAATGTATAGTTATGAAAGCGCCAGGAGTCAATCTTCGGCCCTTCACCCTTCCGCCTTACGTCCATAGGAAGAGAAAACAATGAAACTCTGACATCCGCCCTCTACTTTGCAATAGAAAGAACCTTTGTTGGGAGTCAGCCTTCGGGCCTTCCTCCCTCTGTCTTTTTATGAAGAAGGTAGAAAGAAATAAATTCAAAACTTTGACATCTGACACACTGCATTTCCTGGAACATTTTCAACACCTTTATAGCTCGGCAAAAAGGCACACTGCCAAAAGAGTTGACTCATCCCCTTTATCCACATGGTGGCCTCTTATGGTTCTGCAAGCCAACTGTGGTTCCACTTGACAGGCTCCACGGAATGGCAGAATGCCCTGAAACTTTGCCACGTGGATCCAGGGAACTAACCAAAGGGCCCCGTCTGACCTCGGCCTTCGAGACTTCGCCGTGCATCGCCAAACAAGAAGGAATGCTGAGACCCCAAACTCTGACAAAATGAATGCCAAACAGGAACTGCCAGACCTTGGCCCTCAGGCTCTCTAACTACGACACAGAAGAAGATGAAAGGCTGAAACTCTGCCACATACTTAGAATATTATTGATCATCTTGGCAGACCTTGGCCCTCAGGCCTTCCACCCAATGCCCGCCATGAAGAAGATAGAAGACCACAAGTCCAAAGTCTGAAACTCCGCCGAAGATGAAGAAACATGCAAAAACTTAACACTTAGGCAATTTTGAAGCTGGACTTCAGAGCTGATAGACAAGGCAAGACAAAAGGCAGGAAGCCGAAACGTCAAAACTCTGACAAGATGAAAAATACAAGGAAAAACTTAGAATTTCGAGGCTTAGCCAATTTTCTGGGCTTTTCCCCTACACTTTTCATAAGGCAAACATATGAAAACCTATGAAAGACATCTCAGATCGGTTATCATCAATAGATTCAACAATGGAAGCATAAAATGGGACTTAGATGGAACTTGGGGGAAGAATGCACATGGAGCCAGGGAAGATTTCTCATAGTCCTAACATACTCCATTCCCCCATCTATCTCCCAATCACTTCATCATCCTATTTAACCACCCATTATCCCTTTATCACTAATCCTTGCTATCCATTATCCATTATCCCCTTATCTGCTCATCCCAATCATCCTCTCATGCCCTGTCAATAGACTTGTCTTTCCCTTATCATTGCTATCTAGCTTAAGGCTACCTACACACAAACTAATGCATTCCCTCCCAGCAATCCAAACATCATAATCTAGCACCCATGCAAAATCATCCAATCACATCCATGGTCTTGTTCCCAGCCTTTCTACAAACCTTTGATCAAAAACATCCTTCATTATCATCAAGATATGTCATTCTCAATCCTTGTGTTTTTCTCATTGTCAACAACACAATCCAACATCATCAATCCATCAATATTTGGCTTTTTAGCTTAACTAGGGGCAACATCATGTTTGTCTTTGAATCATTTTTTGTGCATGCATTTTTTCTTGTGTGTGTGTATTTTCTTTTATCTTGCATCAGTATCAGTCCATGTAACCTACATGCCATAGCAATATCATGGTGCTATACGACATAGGGTTGCTTGTGACCTTATTGGTTGGATTTTACACGTGGGACACATTATCACCGTGGTTCCTTATACCTTGGTGCATAACATATCATGCCATATAAAATAGAGATGGCTCTCAATTATCAATGCAGCATAACACATAATCCATGGAGTCACGAATCAACTTGCATCCATCCATTTTCCACCCTCCAATCCTTCCATCCCATCATTTCATCCTTCCCTTATCTATCCATTTTCCTCCTATCAATCCCTCCCATCCTTTCATCCAATCATTTCCCAACCATCTCCCCTTTCCTCTCATCCCTCCATCTAATCTTGTCTATCCTTCCAATCCATGTGGTCTTTTAAATTCCACTCTTGTATCTCTAATCCAACCCTCTTCATCCTTTCGAGAGCACACCTGCATTCTCCAAACCTACCTGCCCTCTCGAGGGGGCACCATCCTTACCATCATCCCCCCTTGTCACTCTCACTTCGAGTGGCTAGGGAATATTTATCCCTAATCCGACCATCTTCTTCTATCTAACCCAATGCTACATTTTATCTTTCTTTGAAATGATGCTGCTACGCAACACCATCTCAAAGAGGGGCAAAATGTAGACACCTAAAATTATCCACTCATCATCTTGTCACTATTCATATGTAATCAAGACATCCCTAAACAGCATTTTCTCCACAATTAACTAAATAAACACATTTTTAGACAGTTAATTGATCAAATCCCCTTCAATCCATGAGTAAACAATATTTTATTGTCAAAATCACTATTCACATACTTTTCACTATTCATCTATACCTATATCCATACCATCTCCCTAGCATAAATGATCAATAAATCATTTATCAATCCTTTCCTCTAGTCCAAATATTAGATAAACTTTATTTATCTAATGTCCCCTTTTCCCATCCCATGAATTAAATAAATATACCTATTTATTTAATTCCCTATTTTCTACACTTTTGATTAGGTTGCCTAAACCTAATTAATTAACTAACCGCTCACTTGAACATTCCATTATCCCTAATCTAATCCTAGTCAAACCCTCACAAACCCCATGTGTACAAAGGTATGGCCTTCTTACAAAGGCATGGTCATGTCCTTTGTACAAAGGGTCCTTTAAATTGTCCCTTTTGATCTCAACTATCCCCTTCTTCCAAGACCACTTTTATACCCTTGATTCCTCCTTTATCCAAGGACATACCTCATACACCAACTAAATCAAACCACTTGGCACTCTCTCCATGCCTGAGATCTCTCAAGCATCCTCATCCATTGATCTCCTCAATCAATATCATCCCGTCCAATCCCTCATTAAAAAATCTATAAATTGCCACTCATCCTAGCCATGTTCAAGACTCCATGAGATGCAATGAAATGTTGTCCATTTGAGGAGCCACCTACATCAGAACATCAAAGGAGCACATCCACACAACAAAGGTTTGGGTGGTAATTAGCTTGTTTTAGTTTCATTTCTTGAACTTGCATTCCTTTATTTGATCAATCTGAGGTGTATTTGGAGATGAATGAAGTAGGCTAATATTGCTTTAGTTTATTTCCTTGAGCTCATTTTCACATGTATACAGAAACAACCTTGAAACATACAAGTATCCCAACCACACTCCTCCAACCTATGATGCCAAAACTACTCACCCAAGCCATCAATTTATGAAATTTAGGCTTGAGTAAAACTGTGAAGTGGTATTCAAAACCATGAAAGGGGCCAAAAGACATATTTTCAAAATCTCAACATGTGGAAGTGTGTTACATGAAAGAGGATCCCACCTCATTAATGCATCATGCAAGAGAGGAAGCCCTTGTGAGACATTGTGACCCTTTTACATCACAAAGTGGAGTGCCATTTTCAAGAAGACTAGTCAAGGTTGTAACTCTCGTTTTAACGCTCTTACAAACTCATTCCAAGTATAAAAAGGAACCTTATGAGTCCCTAAAGGAGACATTATACATATAGCATTAGAATATTACTATGTCTAACTAGTATCCCAACATTACAATAACATTCCAACATTGTTCATATGACTTGCAAGTTGTACATGACACCCAGTCCTAACAATTTATTTTTAGTATTTCATTTCTTATGAACAATTCATTAGTTCCTCTTAATTATTCATTGTTATTTGGAAGTACAAATAGAATAGTAAAATTAAATTCTTGACTCCTTGCTTTCAACTACTTTGGCAGAAATTTTGAATCAAATGATCTTATTAAAGAAAACACAAGGAAATGTTGGGAAGAAAAAAATATGATGAACTTCTCATTACCATGGGGATCACATATGCTTCTACTATGGATACAACCATTACCCAATATGAGGGATCAATACAGGTAATAAAAGAGAGATGACCAACATCAAGAATGATTAACTTCCCTCACATTAGTCTTAAGTATCATTTTCCTCACAAAACAACTAATAAAAATGTAAAAATATAGTCATATCAACACTTGAATAAATGCTACTTCCATGATGTCATCTTTCTTAAGGGTTCAGCCCCCTTCTACATGAAACCCCAATTGTAGAGATGGGGTTGATTTGTAGGTTTAGTAATCTTTGGCCCAATCTATCAAAGTTACATGAGTGGGTGACCAAAAATTGGAAACCCTTTCTCACAAATGCAATTATTATGTATACATGTACTCTGGGCTTTTTCATCATAATATGTGAAGTAAAGGCCTACATAGAGTATATACTTATAGAGGGTCTATGGATATGGGGAGAGGTTCTCTCTTCATAAAGCCATTATACCTAGATTTTAATCCTCTAATAGAAAGCTTCTCGATTTTATTGGTTTGGGTAAGGTTTCATAATCTTCCTTTAAATTTTTGGATTCCTTCTTCTTTGGAGAGTATTAGTAACTCCCTAGGTAAGTTCATTTCTATATATTCAAGAACATCAAAATTTTTCGTATCCTATCTTTGCACAAATAATGGTAGAGTTAGACATATCAGAGATTCTTCCAGCAAAAAAATTGGCTTAAAGTGGATTGTCATCTTTAGAAGCGATAATTAGATTGTGAGAGGCTAGGGTTTATATTTCAAAATTATTTTGGTCTTGGACATATGTCAAAATCATATTCTTGAAGAAAACAAATTCCTTGGTTTGGCATCCTAGTGGCAGAAAGCATAATTATTTCTTCATATTATTGATAGCCCTCTGGAATAGGCTCATATTTCCAAAGTTATGACTATCTTAGGGAAGTCACTTATGGGCGACTCCCCTTCTTTTGATAAATGCCCAACTTTGCATGTGAATTCATCATCTCCACATAAGTCTGTATCTCAAGATGAGGAGCTCTTGATGCCTTTAGTAGATTAGATAAAGATTGTCAGTATAGTGGGAGCTGTAAATTATATGCCATTCTATGTGCTTTATATAAAGGATATTTATGCTTCCCATGTGCCTACCTCAATGGCTATGATTTTAGATTCTTTGGAGGAGGATTTCCCCATTGGTGAGGGGGGTGGGGATTTATATCCTAGTAATACATCCCTAGAGAAGGATGGATGCACAATAGTCAACTATATAAAATCACTTTCAAGAAAGAAGGCCTCTTCTCAAATGATTATTAGATCTCGCCAGAAAAAAGAGGTTGGAAAGTACATTTAGTGCTAGATGGTTTTAGACAATTATAATATTTTATTTTTGCTTTCTAATTTGAAAGTATCAGAGCATTTGGTGTTGTAAATTTGTTTTCCTTTTAAGGCCTTCTAGGCATTTTGACCTAATTGTAAAAGATTTTAACCATGGGAGTGGGACCTGATTGAATCCACAACTTTTCTATTAAAAAATATAAATACATGCTCTCCTTCTAAATAATATAAGATTTCTCTAATATACTTTAAATCTCAAAGATATACTGACCCTGGTAGGGAGAATCACTTTGATTAAGGCCTCTTTGGCTACAGTCCCTATCTATACAATGTCAGTATTCAAGGTCCCGAGTAAAATAGCCAAAATATTGGAGAAGACCCAGAGGATATTTCTATGGAGAGGCATTGAAGACAAGTTCAAATATAATTTGGTCAAATGGGAGGATTCATGCAAACCTAAGAAGAACGGAGGATTGGGCTTCCGAAATATTAAGGATATGAACTGAGCATTAGGAGCAAGGTTGGGATGGAGAGTTTATGAGGAAAAGGATAGGCTTTGGAGTAGAGTTATTCAAGAAAAATACCTACAAAATTAGGTGGAGAACCTTTGGGATGAAGGATCAGTTCTTCCCTGTGGATCGAATATATGGAACTTTATCAGAACAAGCTCTAGAATTCTCAAGCCTAATTTAGTCTGGCAAGTTGGGTTGGGGACCAAAGTCAGATTCTGGAGGGATCCGTGTGTTGAAGGCAAGCCTTTTATATCCAACCCAAACTTCGCCAGCCTAGCAGCTTTGGTGGAACCACAAATGGGTCTATGGGCAAGCAACTACAAGGAAAAGGTGGCAGGAAGATGGACTTGGAAGACCCTGATTGGATTGGTTGGGGATAATACTAGGATCTGGGAAGTAGTTCTGGAGCTAATCAACAAAATCCCTTTCATCAAGGAAGAGGACAAAAGGAGGTGGCAATTCAATGGAGAAGGCTTTGCGTTGGTAAAGGAAGTCTATAACAGGTACTTTTGCAAAGGAACCAAAGCGGCCCCTGGGGTTGTCAACCTAATTTGGAGCAAACAAGGACTGTCAAAGGCAAAGGCCTTTCTATGGATAGCCTAGAAAAATAGAGTGTTAACTTGGGATAGACTAGTAAAACTGGGGAAATCTGGACCGTGTAGCTATCCTATGTGCAAAGAGGCTGGTGAGGATGGAATTCACCTCTTCATCTTATGTGTTTTTTCTCAAGGATTGTGGGGAAGGTTCCTAGGGCGATGGAGATTAAGTTAGGTCACACCAAAGAGTGTGAACATGATGTTGGAAGGCTGGCAACTCAAGATAAAAAGTAAAGGCCTTAGAATGATATGGGAGATTTTTCTGGCCTTGCTGGTATGGAACATTTGGTTGGAGCGTAACAGAAGTGTCTTCAATGAAAAGGAGAAGAGCATGGATCTAGTTTGGGATCAGATTGAGAGCCTGATCAAAGAGTTAGGAGAAACCTGGAAGGATAAATATTGGCAAGTCAAAGATGAGGAAAAGGACTGCGTAGATGAATGGCTGAGGTACAAATGGTTGGGCTCTAGGGTAGATAAAGGTCCAAAAGAGCTAGGTGATAAGACCGTTAAATGGATTCCTCCGGATGCTGGCTGGATTAATCTCAATTTTGATGGAGCAGCACGGGGCAATCCAGAAAGGGCTAGGGGTGGAGGGGTGTTTAGGGATGAGAAAGGGCAGCCACTTGGCTTTTACTCCTTGACCTTAAGTGAGGACACTAATAACATTGTTGAAGCCAATGCTTTGCTAGAAGGGTTGAGGATAGCTTTGGACAAGGGTTGGAAAAGTTTATGGATAGAAGGTGACTCAAAGTTGATCATTGACCTTCTAGATAAAGAAAGCTTCGAGAAATTGGAGATTAGAACATGTGCTGATAGAAATCAGGAAGAAGTTGAAGGGGCTGACTAGGTGCAAGAAGACACACATTAAAAGGAAAGGCAATATGGTAGTTGATTGGATTTCTAATTAGGGAATAGACTCAAAGGATGCCACCAGGGCTAGAGAAGGGATGCTTAAGGCTAAATACCCAGCCAAGCTGCTAAGACTAATCCAATTTGACATCAAAGAACACCCGTCTGATAAAGGGCGAGTACACTAGACAAGCAGAAGAGGACATGTGGCAAGCGGTAGGGGGACACGGTGAAAAGAAGATTGAAGATGTAGGATTGGGAGGATGACATGGATGGTATGACAGGGTGTCAAAATCATGACATAATAGGCAAGCCAATGGAAGTCGAGCATTTCCCAATACCTGCACATCATTAGTAGAGGTGTTTTTGCAGTAACTAGCATGCAACATTAGATATGTGTCCCGATCTCCTCGCTATCTCTTGTGTGAGATGTCAGGCTCTTCTCGAGGCTTCTAGGGATAGTTTTAGAAAGTAAGTGAGACAAGTTCTCTATCAATTATGGCTCTCTTCTTGCCAAATGGATTTTTACTACAAAATGTCTAGCTTTGGTGGCGAGGAGATATTGGGAGAGAAAATAGAGAAGGCAACAATCACTGCTAGGGCACCATGGCATAGATAACTATAGAGGAAATGTATTAGTGAGAGTGTGGGGAGAGTCATGAGGAAGCAGAATGAACCAAGGAAAAGGAAGGTGAAGGTGATGGGCAAGAGGGTCCTGGCAGATACAACAACCATTCTTGATGCAGAGATCAAGCACCCGATGTTAAGGCATTGGGTGGGGAGGATAATAGAGATGGTGAAAGTTGTAGGAGGTGAAGAAGGTGGAAATTTGAAGGAGGCTCTATCCACATTCCTTCTCGACCCAGGTACTTTATGCGAGCGGTGGAATGTATTTGCCGCCCAGTCACTAACCATTTCTATGATGACTTTGGTTGTGGCCTCTTTGATTTTGGTTCACAAGGATATCTCAAAGTTCACAAAGGATATAGAGTTGAATTTAAAATTTCTGCTTGATCATATTCATGACATCCATGACAGACAAGTTCATCTTAGGAAGATGGTGGAGAAGATGGAGGTGCAGATAGCAGAAGAGGAGAAAGAAGTGTTTAGGTGCCCCTATGATGATGAATCTGACGTGGTGGACCTCACAAGTCAGGAAGGAGTTTAGCACCTATAGGCTTTCTGGTTGCTAGGGTTCGATAATGTTCTTGTTATAGGCTATGAATGGTTATGGGGCAGGCCTTGTAATTTGCCACCCCTATAGATAAGATATTATCTAGTTCTGTATAAGACTTTCTCAAATAGTTTGGAGGGCTAACGCCCAGGTTTTTTGATGGGTCCCTGGTCCCTTACCAGGGTATACATAAACAAAAAAAAAATCGCAAAGATATTTGTAGTATTTGTAGCCAACAATATAAATTATTTCTCAAGTTGCTAGCAGGGCCTATTCTATAAGCCATCAAACTAGTATGAAGTTTCATGCTAGCAATGATGACCTTAAGGTTGTATATGCTAACTTCATCACACAAAGTGAAATGCCTACACGAATTTTATTATTTAAAAGCAAATATGAGGAATACTTAGGCAAAACACTAGCATTCTTATTCCCACTTCATTATGAGTAGATCATTATAATAAGTTAAATAACTTAATAATCTCTCAGATGTATTACAATACAATATTCATTTGCTAATTCTCTAGACAACCAATGTATTCTTATCAAGCAACAACACTAGAATGTAAAAGAATGTCTAAAATGTAACATAGTTGAAAATGAAAATTTTGGCCACTTTTGGACCATGATGTATCCCATTAGATTGTGTTATGTTTCTAGAAGGGACTTGAACCACATGTCAAACCAAATGAGAGGTTAGCCTATTTCTAGATTGACAAATGAAGACAATTCAAAAGTAAATTCACATGTACCCCACCTGTGTTTAAATTGATACATGCATGAGGGTTGGTGGGGAGGGAGGAGGATGGTGAAAAGTGGGGCCTTTATTTTAGTATCACTTCTCTCCTTAATTTTTTATTAAAAAAAATATTATCAAGAAGAGGGAATGAGTCCCAATATTGCAAGTGGCATGTGATAAAACAAAAACACATGGAAAATAAGGTAGCTACCTTCTTAAACAACTACCTAAGATGATAGGCCTATATAAAAAAATTATGGATATGTAATGTATGTTAAAGACAAATATAACTTCCTTAAAAAGTTAGCTTTTGACCTTACATGCAATAAGTTCTACACGCATGTATGCTCTTCAAGAAGCATGTAATATGTCCATATGCATGCAAAAAGCATGCATGTATGCATGACAAAGCAATGTGTGCATGCATGAGAAATTAATGTATGCATTATTTAAAAATAATACATTCAAAAAGTGAGCATGCATGCAAAAAGTGATCACCTTGGTTTGATCCTATTTTATTGAGAGTCTTTGAGAATGAGACAATATCTAGGTTGAGTCATAGAGAAGTGGCCCAACATTTGTCGATCTTATCAAAGTTTCTTGTAAAAGAATAAACTTTGGATTATATTTCTCCAAGATCCTCCGAGGTAAACAATTCTTGGAGGGAAAGTTGAGTCCCCTTATGTTTTAGGAGAGAATCGTCATTGATCAACCTTGGATTTGTCGGTTCCCACCAAGACAACTTCCAGTTGGGATCAGTTCCTTGTAACAACATCTACCAAGACTTCAATTTGTAAAATAACATACCTATTGGGTCTTCCCACCTTATTGTTCCAAAAATTGCCCTTCCTCTTCACCATATGTCTTTGATAGATTGGTTTTCCTATACTTTCCTACTTTACGCTAGAGCCTTCTAGAGACTTCAGAGCCACCATGAAACTATCTTGATTCTTTTGCATTGAGAAAATAAATTGAGAGAGATCGTTTCCTTTCTCTTGTGTTCCTCAGATTTAGGTTTTTATGGTATCTTCTTGCTCTTTTAAGAGTTGTTCTAGATTCCCTTTGAAAGTATAGTCCTCTAGAATTTATTCATTATTTAACCCCTTATTTAGATGAGACTAAGTATTTTTAATTGCATCCACATTACTATGATTAATGATAAACTTGCCACCTCTTTGTTACTTAAAACCTTAGTATTCATACTTCTCACTATTTATTTCTTCTTTAGAACGATTAAACCTTCTGGATCTTTTTTCTCTTCAACCTTCTTTTTTCAATCTAGGTGAGACATTATCAAATGAGATGATTGTATTCGTGGCAACCTCTACACCTAGAGGTATTAGTTTCATAAACTAGGGCTTGAGACCAATCAAAATCCTTAGTATTGGCAAGAATTGGGCATAGACTAAAGATCCGGGCTTTAATCTCTTGAAAATTGTATTTATACCCCAGTGAGAGTGGTAAGAGAAGGTTTAGGACTCGTGTGGTAGATTATATAAGGATGTATCAGGATAAGTCAAGACAAATTAAATGAATACACAAATTTACGTCATTAATACTTCATCAAATACTCAATATCTCATTATAAGGTATATATAGCAGTCCTTTATTCAATATACCTAGATTTTTGATATGGTATTTCATTACAATATTTCTCTATATCCCATTATAATATCTTATATCATTATGTTTCCCTTCTTCCTACCTACTATCTTTCCTACTTTCTTCTTCTTACTTCTATCCTATATTACACTTATATTATAAACAATAATAGGGGAACATGTCCCTTGTCTTGTGTATTTTAATTGTGCTATAGGTCAGATCTATAAGTTGCACTTGACTTGCAGTAGATTTAGCTTGTTGTATCTTGTCCAGGGTCGAGTTTGTCTATAACCAGGCTTTGGTGCCCTTGCAGGTTTTTATCATTGGCCTTCATTAGGGTGCCCTTTCAGGTTTTCAACCGAATGGGAGATGATTAATTATGTCCTACCGACATCATCCCCCTTTGAGACCATGTCTTGTCCTCAAGAAATCCTAGCTCTGTTTGTCCAAAAGGACAAGAAATCCTGCAAAGATCCATGGTGAAAAAACTCAAAATTATGATGGTTCATTTTCCTTGTATTCTTATAGATCCCTTTCAGCTACACATAGGTTTTGTCCCATTACTGTATTCGGTGCTATAGTAACTAAATTTGGTTGTTGATGATCAATTGAGTAGTCTCTCCTATAATTTCTACTAGGATCTAAATAGATTGTGCCATTTTTGTAGCCTCTATCAATAAGTCTATCACATGCACCAATCACAAGCTGACTACTTCTCTCAATCATTTGATTTGTACCTACAATTCTTCGCACTAATCATGTACTTGTTGGTTTTGGTTATAAATGGTTTCAAGCTACACCTAAACATTCCCATCTAAATACCTTATTGCATTATATGTGGTAGATGTCTGCATGATCTAATTCTTTATGTTCTCCATCTAAATTTTTAGTGCTTTGGTGGAGGCCATCCATCCTAGGTGAGACTAATAAAGTGTGTTGATATTATTAATAGTAGGTTGCATGTTCCTCACCTCAACCTCTAATCAGGTATATGCGGTGACACATTTCTTTCTTATTTCCTCAATTTGCCTCTTCTTTATTTTTGTTAACAATTTCTACTTGATGCCCTCTTCTTGATTTTAAATTTTAGTTAGTATCCCATCTATTAGTTGTCTTAAATAATGGCCTAATGGAGCTGAGGTGTACCTACTAATATGTGGTACTGTGTGTGCATGGAGGTAATGGACTATTTAATATTATCTATGATGTCCACATGTTTCTTCAGAATATCCTCTCTAGCAGTTGTATGTAATATATTCCTAAGTTTAATTTTTTTTAAGAGGGGAGATCTTTGTTACATCAAGTTGGGATCCTGAGGAAAATATGGGAAGTATTGGCAATGTGGCCATTGGTTGCATTTGCATTCGTTGCGCTATAAATTTCTTAATCTTTTGCATCGGATCTATTGGAAAAAGAATTGGTGGGACCAATAGAATATGCTCTATAGGGGTTATTTCCTCCATGTGTATTTGTTTTCCTTTCTCCTTTGGAATCTTCTTTTCTATTTGTAAATGTTCCCAATGTATGCTTTTTGTACTATCTACTTCCCCTATAGTATTTTCTAGTGTTTCCATCATATCTTCCTATGTCCCTATCTCCTGTTGGCTTTATATCTATTATGTTTCTTCTTCCAACGTAGTATCATAAGCCATCTATGTTGCCTCCAAAGTTTATTCCATTAATTTTTCCTTTGCTTCTTCAGCCTATGAGAGAAGAGTGTCCACTATTTGTTTGGACCATACCTCCATTAACTCTGTAATTATTGTAATTTAGCTCTTCTCTTGGGGATAAGTCTACCACAATCTCATCTAGGGCCTCATTTCTCAAATTTTCTTATAGTTGCACCACCTCTTCCCTTTTTTGTTTGATTACTATAACAAGGTCATCTGGGAACCCTTCAATAATTTATGTCAGTATGCGAGGACTACTAGAAATGTTGTCTATCATTGATTTCTCAATTAACTTATTGTTTTCATCAGGAACCAACAGACACATTTGCATTATTTTTAGATTCATGCCATGGGTAAATAATGATATGTATAACCTATCAAGGCATGCATGATATCTTCGTTTTCCTCTTGTTCAAGGCCTTATGATGTGGGCTCAACTTGTGATTGCTTTTGTTTGGAGCTTTTTATTTTCTTAGATTGTGAGGGGCCTTTCTTACTAGCTTTTTCTCCTCCCTTGGCTTCTCGTTATGTTTCTTCTATCACCATAGGAATGTATTTCCTCTTTTCTTTTTGTTTTTGTTTAGGCTGAGATATTTCCCCTTTCTTTTTCTTTGCACTCATTTGGAGGAGTGCCTCTTTTTCCTCCTTACCTAGTGATGCTTGGGTTTATTCCATTATTTTTGCTTTTTGTGGTGGTGTTGTTGCTATTTTTCTCCTTGTAGGGACTTGTGATGATCTCTTTTCTAATTCCTCTTTTCCCAACACCACACGTTGTTTTAGAGTCCCTAATCTCAAACCTTGGATATTTTGATTTAAGGCACTTATAGTGCCACACCTATGGTTGGCCTAATTCCATTGAGAGTGGAGATTTGAATATCTCTATAGCTACAAGAGGTGTGGGATCTTTTGCAATCCCCCATTTCTTATGTAATTTTTCCTTGTTCTTCTCCACATACTCTACCACTTTTTTGTTTTCTTTGTTTATCCTTAAATTCCTTGTAAGTGCCAAATCATCCTGCCTTAGGGTCCTTTGGGAGGGCCAATGGTGCCCTTGCATTAGCATGTGCTAATTCATCAACCTCACAGGGTAGTTACGGTACCCAAGACATCTATGGTTCTATTACCTCCATGAAAACATGGTTTTTATCTACCACAAATGTGATATCATTGGCATACTAGTGGATAATGCTATATGAAATTATATCTCTTCCTTTCACCTATGCTTGAAAATTTAATGAAATCCCAATAAACCTCATTGCAAGATGTGGCATCCTTGAAATGTTTAATATGCTTATTGATCTAAGTTGCCACTGGAGTATCTTGTGTTCAAACCTTCCCCATAAATCTAGGTAGAGTTTTCATAAAGTAAAATGCTAGGCAAATGATAAGATATCCATACTTAAATTGATATTGATCACTCATCTTTGTTCGAGTGATGTTCTCCAATATTTATTCTTGCAGGACCTGGCATAGGTTGAACTCCTTCCTTTGCACTACCATCTAGTATGCAATGAGTATTAACATGTCAGTTGTAGAGCCCTCTCTATTTGTGTAGTAGATTTTGTATGCGATGCTTGAGTTTGCATATATTAAAGCAAGGTTTGTGATTTTGTTTATCGCCAAATTTCTCCCATCTGATGTAGCTAATGTTAGCTCCATGTGACCTTATTATTGATTACAATCTTTTGTGAAGGAAGGTCACCTTTACTTCATAATCCTGTGATTGCATGGATAGCCTCCTTTGTGATGTGGTAGGTTTGGTAGAGGTACATATATTCATCATGGATGCAGTTGAAAACTATTTAGATCCAACTCTCCTCCATGCAAAAATCAAGAAAATCTTTCCATGCGTCAAGTTTAAATTCCCCTATTTGCTCGTATTGTGGCAAATACTATTGCTACTCTACTTTTAGGAGTGATCTTCGAAGTGGCTCAAATGTGGTGTGATCAATCTATGTCAATGGTGTATGGATATATTTATGCAAATCCACACATATAAGATGCCTGTTAGTACATTAGAGAAAGTGCGATCTAGATCTACCTCCATGGATTTGAATGGGTATTTATTGTACTTAGGGTGTGGGTTGTATTAAGCACCCACGATAATTTGGGTTACCATATTTTCTTGCTTCATTCTTCTTTTCTAATTCACCAAATAGCTAACGAAGGTACCAACCCTAGCTCACTACTCTTCCTTGCTCTACTAGATTATTCACACACAACTCGTATCTTACTAGGGTTTACAATTTGTTTCTATGCTTTGTATGCAAACTTAGGAGTTTTGTGAAAGTGAAATCTTTTAGTTTGTGGCATGCTTAGATAGGCTAGTAACGACAAAATTTATTTTTAATGCATCCAACTACCACTCTTTTCCCTCCTTTTTGGTCACTGTAATTTGATATGTGGTCTTTGACCCATTTAGAAACAATCACACTTTATTTTTTTACTACTATAGTATTATACACTATGATATATATGATACAAATTTCCAACTTCTATTACTAGTCATCAACATAGTAATGCTTTAGTCTAGTTCCATTTACATATCCCGTTAATGTTATATCTTGTAAAGTTTTTCAATTTCACCGTCCCTGATGATGTGATCTCCTCAATTCTGTATGGTCCAAGCCACTGCATTTTTTATTTTCTTGGTTTCTTAAACTTACTATCATACAACAACCCCATGTCATTAACCTAGAATGACTTGCTTTTAAAATTTTAATCATGCCATGTTTTTTTTCGTCTTTTCTCTTGACCTTGGCTATGCACTGCCAACAACTGCTAAATTCATCTAATTTCTCCAACAAATCCACCAATCTCTCTTGTAATGAGTCTTCTTCATTTAACTGCAAGTCATATGCTAATCTCAAACTTGGTGTTTATGTATTGGACGGGCAATGTAGCATCAACTCCATATACCAACTAAAATGGATGGAATTTGGTTAATCACTTGTATATTGTCTTGTGGGCCAATAATAATATTGGTACTTTTAGATCTTAGTTAATTATGTTACTATTACACATCTGGGTTATCACAATCCCCAAAATCTTACTAAAAGATTCACTTGTGTCATTGGCCTGAGGATAGTAAGGTCTACCGCAGTTGTGTGTGATCATTTAGAAGTACAAAAGGGTCATCCCACAATAATGGGTTACACTTTTTGGCCAAAATTGACATTGAAATCAACATTTTGAACTAAATCTTCACTTTCTAACACCTATGGCCACTAAACCGTTAGGAATTTCAAGATGATGCGAACTAGTCATTTGTGAGATTTTTTCTGTAGATTCTAAATATATTTTTAAAAAAAATTGGAGTTAAATTGTAAAAAAAATTGCCTCTCCTTTGATAACTAGTTTTTAATAGTAAACAACATTTTTTTAAAGTGATGTGTATTCTGTCGCACATAACTTTTTTTCTACAAAGGATAAAATTCTGATTCTTTTGAATTTAGATTGGTAACACTGATATCTAGAGGATGCATTTGGTTTCATAATATTTTGTTGAATATTTTTTTTATTGAGTTTTGAAGTCAAACCATTTATAATTTAGACATATGCGTATTCTGTCCAACATAACGTTTTTTGTATGTATCAGAATTCAATTTTTTTTTTGTTGGAATAAGGACATCAATACCTAGAGGTAATGTATTTTTTAGAAAAAAAATTCTCTATTTTCCTATGTGTAAAACAAAGACCTTGATGGTCATTGAAAAACCTAAATTCACAAGAAATAAAAAATAAATATAATAATCAAATTAAATATATTTAAAACTATATTTTTTGGGAAGCTTATAATAAGGACTACATACTTACAAAACATAAATTTTAAATGTATTCATTTGATCCCCCAAAAAGTAAATCAAAAGTGGTTTTTTTAACATTTTGATAGGTGTAGAAGAGACTCCATTATAGGTATTGTTTAAAACTAGTCGGGTTCTATCCAAGGGGGTTTGAATCTAAGGGGGTTTGATCAAACCCTCTTCAATTAAAATCCTTTAAATGGAACCTTTCAAGGCTTAAATCATTATATTTTCTAAAAATATGTGATTTCAGCAAAAATCAGGATGTCCTAGGAAGTGCAACCCATTATTGTGGCAGCACCCAAAATTAAATTATCTACAAAGTGTTTGTCCTAATCATTGGTTATGCTTAGTGGACATCAAAATCTGGTAATAATATTCTTATATATAAATTTTATAGCAGATTTTGTTGTATAGTCCTCTATAGCTTCTGCCTTTGCCCATTTTGTTACATATTCAACCCTTGTTATAATAAATCATGCATGTGACTTCCACGTTGGAGGATATATGGGTCCAATGAAGTCTATGGCCCATTTTTCAAATGATGCTTGTGCAAACACTAGCTACAATGGCATTTCATCTCTTGTGGTGGGTCTCCCCACTCACTAGCACACATCACAACACTTTACATGTTTATTGGCATCCTTAAATAATGCGGGCCATCATAACCCAGCTAACATAAATTTTCTTGTTGTGTCATCTTTGGAGTTCTGTCCTCCTAAGATGCCTTCATGCACTTCCCTCAAAATTTGTTCTCTCTCATGATCTAGAACTATTCTTCTCACCACTTCATCTTTACCAATGATGTGCAACTCTGCTTCAATTAGAGTATAGGGTAGTGGTTACCACATTAATCTATTCCTTTCATCTCTAGATCTCCCTTCTACAAATTTAGTAGTTGATAGAAACTATGCAACATCACTTAATTCTTTAGGTACCACATCGAATCTAAATAGAATTGTGCTAGGTAAGTCATCTTGATGAGGTCCTAGATCTTCGCTAATGTTAATTCTGGATAGATAGTTCAGACCTTGGTTTCCTTTTCCTAGTTTTACCATTATTTTGAAGTCAAAATCCTAAAAAAGCATAAGCCATCTACGAATTCTCCCATGTGTGACCAGTATATTCATTAGGTACTTCAAGGGTTCATGATCTATGAAAAGAATGAATGGGGTTGATAACAAGTAGTGCCTAAACTTATGTAAAGCAAGCATCTTTGTTAATTCTTCCCTCTCCAAGGTGATATAATTTTTCTTTGCTTGGGAAAATTTGTGGCTACCAAACACAATGGGGTGATCCTTATTTCTCCTCGGTTGTGTCAACACAACCCCTATTGTAGTTTTAGAAGCATCCACATGTACATGGAACAAGGTGTTCTAATTTGGAAATACTAGGATGGGCGCCTCTACAATTTTCTTCTTTAATGTGTCAAAAGAATCTTAACATTAGTCTATCCACTAAAAGTTTTAATTACTTTTCTTTTTCAATAGATCCTCTATAGGATCTATAATGGATGCATAACCCCTAATGAATCTACAGTGGTATCTGGTATATCCTAGGAATGTCTTAACTTTAGGTACTATCTTTGGAGGTGGTAGGTTCAAAATAATGGCCACCTTCAAGGGATCCACCATCACCTCTTCTTTGCATATTATATGTCATAGGAGTGTACCAAAAGGTACTATAAACATAAAGTTTCTTCAAATTAAGGGAAATTCATAAGTTGCAGCATCTTTCCAGCATCAAACACAATAATTGGTCATGATCCTTCATTAGTCCATACATTGTCCAATAATCCAAGTAGGCTTCTAATAAGTTGTGAATACACTATTTGAAAGCATGAATCACTATGCAACTAACAATTGCAGGAGCATTTTTGAGACCAAAGGGCATGAATGTATACATAAAGGTTCCTCATTCAGTGTTGAAGGTTGTTTTTGGTTGGTCCTCCTTTTGTATTATGAAAGGTGGTGATATCCAGAGAAACCATCTATGAAAGAATATAAATCCCTAGTAGCCATCGATTCCAACACTTCTTTTATAAATGGTGAAGGGAATGGATCATGGGTACATGCTTTATTGAGTTCCTTGAAATCAATGCAAATCTTTATTTCTCTTATTTTCTTATTTTGCAAAACTATGGGACTAATCCATTATGCATCTCCAACTACTCCTT
The DNA here is from genome assembly GCA_027924645.1 of Cunninghamia lanceolata. Classification (NCBI taxonomy): domain Eukaryota; kingdom Viridiplantae; phylum Streptophyta; class Pinopsida; order Cupressales; family Cupressaceae; genus Cunninghamia; species Cunninghamia lanceolata. The sequence continues at coordinate 3,331,957 of BSBN01000743.1, forward strand.
TTAGCCAGATTTTAATTATGCCCTCTTCTTCTTTGATACCTTTTAATTCAATAAAAGTCTAGGGGAGATATTCATATTCTCTAAGCACTTCCACCACTTGCATGACTTATCTTTCCTCCAAATATTCACCAATATTGGTATTTTAGAGTTTCCTTTTGTTGTTATATCCTCTTCTTTTACCTTTAATGGTTGGTTATAGTATTTATATTTTATAGTATTAGTTAAGGCTATCTCCCTTTCTCCTTCTCTTACTTATACTTCTAAATTTTTAGGGTCTTCTTCATCATCTTGATCAACCCTTCTCTTTGTGGTATGCTTTCTGCTTTACCCATCCATTCAATCAACTTCCATATTACTTTTTTTGTGGTGCTGATGTCTTTCCCTTATCTCCAAACATCTACTAGTGATAGTATTATTTCCTTCATTCTTTGGAGTGCATTGTTGATGGTTCTACAAGGATCATAGAATGAGAATGTTTTGCATGTCTTGTTGGAGTGTCTCCCAGTTTCTGGTTTCTACTCTTTTGTCCTAATTGATGTACCATGTCATAGATATGGGAGATAGGATCTAAAAAAACAACTAAACACAGAGTATTTCATCGCATTCTCTTGATATATCCTATTCTATGGTACAAATTGTTAAGTGAATTTTAGGGTCAGTAGTACTGATATATTCTAGGGTGAGTTGCTAGTTCCCTTTCTCTAACAAATATCTTATTTTGATTAATATTGTGAAAGCTTTCCAAGTTGAAATATTAGGCTTATGGGTAAACCACCACCTTGTTGTATTGCATATTAATCTATATTGTAGGGCTTCTCTCCTTAGATCTTCCCTTTCAAAGGTTCTCTCCATATTTTCTATGTAGCTTAATAGGTCACCCACCCCTAAGTAGCGAGGTAGCTTGATGTGTGTGATACCTTTGGATATGTGATGAATCCTATATGTGGGGATTGTATCTTCTTGATTTGTATCATCCCCTTTTGTTTCTTTGATTTGCGGTGCCATTTATTATTTTGTGGTTAGTTTCTCAATATTCTCATGTTATAGACCCTTCTGGCCACTAATACTTTCCTAGAGCTTCTTTCTACTTCTCCCCAAAGTCGGACTTCCATTACCTCCTCACTTTCTATACTAAAATTATTGTTGTCCATTAAAATCTCCCCTTATAAGTTTGGATCTTGTTCATTTTCTTTCTTCGGGATTTTTCCTAATGAATATAATGCTCTGTTATCTTCTACCTCACTCAAATGATCTTCTTTCTCCACCTCCTCAACATATACAACACTCATATGTATATAGAGGGGAATGTGTGCCAGTCTATGTGCATAAAAATGATAATTATTCCTTCTAAGATTTAATGATTATGTTGCAATTCATGAACCACTCTAAGTTCAATAAGATGTTGAATGTGTAAAAGGGCTCTCTCATCTCAATAATTTCAAATTTTATTCTCATTCTTATTCCTAATAGGTTAACTTCTTGACGTTGCACCAAGTTTCAATGGTAGTTATTCTAGTGCCATCTACCAGTGTAATATTATATGGAGTATCATATAATATTGGTTCACCTAATTCTTCCCATACCCTTTTAGACACAATATTGACATATGCACCAAGATCTACTAATACATTCTTAAACTATTTATTGTGAATGCATAGTTCAATCATGATAGGTTTCTTCTTCCATCTTCTAGAAGTCTTCACCCCACTTCTAATTTAAGGCCTCAAGTTGTTGGTTTTATTTTTATCCTAGCATTTTGCAAATTGTTTTAACTTTTCCAATGTGTTTTCTCTTCTGCAAGATTGGCTAGATTCTTTTATAATTGAGCCTCCTTCATAGGAAAATAGGATTTTTAATAATCTTTATTCTTCTTCTTGTCCACAATAATCTTGTAGCTTCTTCAACTGCTAAATCATGTTTATATTTGTTCAGGAAATACTCCTTCCCACCCTCTTTTGAATCTTCTTTTAGTATTTTCCCCTTAGCATTGTCTTTTCCTCCTCTAGTGACTACCACAACTTTATTCTTTCTTCCATATTCTATATGAGCCTTCTATCTAAGCTTATATTTCTTCTCCATGTATTCTTTGTCCAATTGTTCTTTTCTATTAAACAGGATTGACCTTCTTCCTCCTCATCATCTAGTTCTACTTTTGAACACTACCTAGTTCCCTAGGGGATTTGTTTTGATATTCTCATCATTAATTATTTCCCTCATGATGCATGAGGTCTAGATACTTCTTCACTTTTTGTTGGTTTGGATGCATTCTAATAGTATTGCTTGACCCTCAAGCAGTTGAAAGAATCATGACTAGGATCACCGCAGAATCCACAAACTCTCTTCTTTTCTTCTCTACACTCATTTGCATGGTGGTAGATTTTACTACACTTGTTGCAAATCATGTCTTCTCTTATTCTTTTCCCTCATCCTTGGTCTTTACTACATCCTCCCCTATAATCATTTTGAATGCCATGATTTTATTCTAAGGATAATTGGTAGTTGGGGTCTCATTCATGATTTTTGGCATTGCAATTTGTATTGTATTGATATTATGTTGGTTTCTACATTTGGCTTTCTCGTAACCATGGTCATGTGTTTATAATACTCTCTCCACCAATGCTTTGGCTCTTGCCATACCTCTATGCATTGGTGCATTGTCCTTATACCAATTATTACACCAAGGCTCATGTTCATCATCTTCCCTTAGCCAAAATAGAAGGGATGGGCAATCATCTATTTCATGGTCATCCCACTCACCACAAATTCTGTAATATACACTTTTTAACTTTCAGGATGATAGTATTATATCTATTCTTAGCGTTGTTGCCATTTTATCTCCTTTCAATACTAGACACTCACTTCTCAAATGTCCCTCATTTAAAAAATATGTGCACCAAATTTTCTTTTGCATTGTCGATGGTAGTTCCCAGTGCTTCTCCCTTGGCTAGGATTTCCTGTTTGATCTTTAGTTGTTTAAACTCTAGCTTTAGCTTTTCAATTTCTCAATTTTCTCCTTATTTATCTTTTCTCCTCCAAGATCATGCCTCTATTATGCATTCCATTTCCATCACATCAAAGTATCATTTAAAGACTCTGCCATCTAAAGAGGCTCTTAGTTCTGACAATAGTCTAGAGATAAATTATTCTACCCTTTTTTTGTCTATGAGTGGCTCCTCCAACTTCCACATCACCACTTTAAATCTCTAATTAAACTCTTTGATGGTTTCTCACTTTTTCTGAAGCATCTCTCTCATCTTACATACACTTTTTGAAGGAGCCTCTAGGGACTCAAAATTACAATTAAAATAATCTTTCACATCCTACCTCTCCTTGCCATATTCTAGAAAAATTTTCATGTACCACTACAAGGCGTTGTCTCTAAGTGTTCCAATGAAATCATAAAGTTTGGCCTGATTGCATCTTGTGTCATTCCTTCACCAAGTAGATTCTAGGACAAAAATATGTTTAGAAGCTTCTTTAGTGTCCTTGCCAAAAATTGGCAGATGAATCCTGTTTTGGTCTATAGTATGTGTGATGGGTACCTTAGTTTTGTCATTGTTATTAGAGGTTTCTCCTTCACTGATTGGCAGATTTTCTTCTTTTGCCCTTAAATTCTCTCTCCTCGCTTTAGAAATCTTGCTACACTTTTGTTGTTTCACCAATTTCCTATTTCTACCTTTTCCCTTAATAGTTGAATCTCAAAAAGTTCTTTTCCCAAAATCTCCTCACAACCACTCATAAAATCTTCTCTCTTTGTCTCTTCCTTTTTCCACAATGATTCACTATATATCTTCTAATCACTCTCCTTGTCTTAAGTAGCACATAAGATGACTCTTGGTCCAAGGGGTTACCTCTTCAAGGTGTCTCTTCATCTTAGGAGATGTGGCATTTGGTAATTTTCTTTTAGTTATAGAAATGTCATTATAAAATAGAGAGTTTTCCCTTTCTTCTTGAAAAATATTCATTATATTCATGGCAAATTTACTAAGCATAGAATCATCATCATCCTTTTTTCATTTTCTCTTGATATCCTCCTTCCTTCAATAATCTCACAATCCTACAAACCACATCATCCTAGAAATAATCCTTACTAAAACTTAGAGGATTTAATTTTGAAATTAGGGTTATTAAATCCTTAAACCCTTCATTTATTGTGACCTTAAGATTTGACAAATTGATTATTAAAGATGGTTGTCAAGTCAAAAATTCTACCAATGGAGCACCCGTGCTTCCACACCTTGACTAAGCACTACACATCCCAATTCCTTCCAATACTGACCTCTTATACTCGTCATTATCCTTTAATTGTTCTACTAATCCCATTAGGTTTTCTTTGGCTTTTCTAATTTGGGTAAGGAAGCTCTTTGTTGTATCATCATATGTCAGCAATATTATTTGTCCTTGCAACTAGGGACTTTCTAAATCTTCTACAACAACCCTTATGGTGTGCTCCAATGAGGCCTCTCTGCCTCTCTCAATCCTCCTTTTATACCTTTCCTCTCTTTCTTGAATCTATTTTAGTCTCATCTCTTTCTCAATGCTCATTTCTATTGCCATCTTAATTTACTCAAAAATCTATTTTTATCTCTTGTTCTTTCCTTTGGCCATAGGCAATTTTGATTTGGTATTCCATTAATACTTTTTATCCATCCTTAATGGCTTAAACTAGACCTATTCCAATGATCACATCTCTCAGAGATCCTTTTTCAGGATCCCCCTTTTCCATTCGTCATCCCTTAGGTGCCTAACCCCCTCTCATGAGGCTAGAACTTAGAGGATCTTGCTACAAACCATAAAAATTGTTCCGTCATAATTATAATCTTTTCTCCTTGGATTCTATATTGCTACAAAAATAATTATCCTTGGTTTTGTCCTTTCCTTACTACTCTATCAGGGTACCAACAACAAAACCATATGTTGGCAAGAATTGGGCATAGACTGAAGATCTGAGCTTTAGTCTCTTGAAAGTTGTATTTATACTCTAGTGAGAGTGGTAAGAGAAGGTTTAGGACTCATAGGGTAGATTATATAAGGATGTGATAGGATAAGATAAGCAAAACTAAATGAATACACACATTTACATACATAACATCAGTCATACTCCATCAAATATTGAATATCTCATTATGCGGTATTAAAAAAAACCCTTTATTCAATATAACTAGATTTCTATACAATATATCATTACGATATTTCTCTATATCCAATCATAATATATTATCTCATTATGTTTTCCTTCTTCTTGCCTACTATATTTCCTACTTTCTTATTCTTACTTCTATCCTACCTTTTGCTTGTATTATATATAATAATAGGGGAATGTGTCCCTTGTCTTGTTGTGCCTTTTGGATGTGCTACAGGTTGGCTCTATGTGCCACAATTGACTGTGTTAGGTTTAGCTTATTGTATCTTGTCTAAGGTTGTGCTTGTCTGCCACCAGCCTTTGGTGCCCTTACAAGTTTTCACCATTGGCCTCCATTAGGTTGTCCTTTTGGGTTTTCAACCTAATGGGAGAGGTTCGGGTCTGTCAAGACAAAACCTAGCATGTAGGATAATACTCTCTAGAAGGGGAGAAGTGAGATCTAATTCAACATAGATTTTGGCATAAATAGATTAACCATGCCCATGGTAAGGTCTGGAGATGTCAATAGTCACTCTTTAAGATGTAGCAATGGTCTCAAAGGTGTAGGAAGACTAGAACTCTTGAGGAAGAGCATACATATGTATCCAAATAGGTGCTCTCATAGGAATTTCCTCTAAAGAAATAAAACCCAGGTGCTAATTGTTGGTGTCCATTCTTGCATGCCCAAAAATTACAAAATTGTCTAACTCTAGTCCATCATTTGCTTCCTTCACCTTACTTTATCCATGATCAATAACCAATTAGAGATTTCTCTCAATGGCCCCCTTGGTCAAAATTTTATGCTTCGTGTTGTGCTTTGCCTCCCCTCATGCTTTTTCACGTGTCTAAGTTTCAAAAATCTAAAAAAAAATATAACTACAAGTCCCTTTGAGTCATTATCTTGCTTTGGGTGGAGTTTCAAGACTTTCTCTACCTTTGTACCATTTCCCTTTGACCTCAATTCCTCATATAGCTCCATACTTATTCATTCTTGTCTTTGTCAGGGTTTTAGAGTTGTCCTTGCCAACATCTTCATCATGAGTTTCCCTAGACCACCAACCCCCACTTTGTTAATTATGCCAGATGCACGGGCTTATGCATGATAGCATCACTTCCTCCTTTCGCCCACACCCCCACACTTCCTTTGTTCCTCCTCTAGTGAGATTTCAGGATTTATGTTACTCATGTCCCTGGCATTTGATTTCCCAATTTCCTACTCCTCAATTTGTGTATCTTTTCTCTTTACATCCAGCTACCTTCTTTGCCTCTAGGTCTGGGCCTTTGAGCATTCATCAAATCCCTTACCTCATATGTGGTATCCCCTAGGTTCAATCCTAATGCCCAGTCATTCCTTCTTCTGTTAGGCCTTCAAGTTTCCTTTCCTCTCTCTACACTCTGGTAACTATGACCTCATCATCTTGAAACCCCAATCTCTAATACACTTTGGGCCCCGAGATGTTTCCATGTTGTCTTACCTAAGGTGGAGGATACCATGCACTCCTGAATCCTAAATCATGACAAGCTCTCCATTCCTCTTTTCCTCCTATACAATAGTATCATATATCAAGGAATTGCGAAACACTATCACTTTTATCCTTATTAACAACCCATCATTCAAGGAATATATTTTTATTGAAACACATTTTCATTGAATTTAATTTCTTTTACATTGATTTGTTTATGCAAAGTTGTTAGTTGTCAATTAACACATTTTCAAAAACAATGCATGAGCATGTTTCACTTATCAATTAAGTACATCTCATAATAATAATAAAAAATTAATTGATAAATAAATGGTAAGGATAAGATGAAACACCCCCCTCAAAATTGTAAAAAATTGTAAAAAGTAAAGGCTATTTTAAAGTCCACAACTGACCTAGTTATTTATTTCTCTTGGAACTTATACACGAAACATCGGGTAAAAGTTGTGATTGAAATTTATATTATAAATACACATAATATTTGTTGCTATGTTGAAATAGATCAATTATGTGTATACCCAATAACAATGAAATGTTTATTCAACATTAAATATTATATTTTATGAAAATAAGTTTTAATACCTATAAGCAAGCTCCATAGTAAAACCTTGCCAATCCACCTGTGTTAAAAGTAAGTTCTTCATAAAAAGAGGAACCTACTAACATAGGATGTCTTGCACGTAATATAAATGCCTAAAATAAAAATTGTAGCCTTGACACATGCTACTAATCCTAAAACTGATATTTAATTTATTAATGTGGCTCCATGTGAAGAGAGTGAACCTATAAACACAAGATGTCCAACTATCTAACTCTCTCCCCTATAAGTTTTCATTTTCATTAAATAGCCTTGTAGAGGAGAAAAGTGAATACCCTGCACTTTTCCTCTTTCATTTTATGTCATTTTGGGTCGATATCTTAGATGCATAATTTTAGCATATAATTTGACTATTTTCCCATAGTCATTGACTCATACCTATTCCAACACTTAGTTAAGTTCAACTACTCTATTCAAAACATGTTTAATCCAATTTTTATTAGTTACTCATCTTGGACAAGATGACAACTAAAATTATTTCCCTTCAACAAGAATGCCAACACGATCACATCCTTGGCTTAAAAATTTTAAAGTCCTACATTAATTTGAGAATAATCATGCACTCTTTAGAGAACCTTGTTCAAACATCAATAATACTTTATGCCACTGCATAACCATCTATGACATCTCATGCTACCACGTAAGCACCTGTGACACTTCATACTATTGCCTAAACAATGATAATCCTTCACAGTTCACATATGGCATGATTCACATAACATGCACTAGCCATTTGTGTAGTCTTTGCCTCGATAAACGGGGCACTTGTACACCATTTCAAATACATATTGTGAATAGGGAAATCCAACCATTAGAAGTACAATCATTAGCAATTAGAAATTCACATGGTTATGGAATATGAACCATTCCATAACTAGTTCTTTGTAACATTCATGTAACTATACTATACATACTATTTTGATTCCTATTAGAGGAATAATCTAGAACATATAAACGTCTGGTCACAAGAATATTCATTCTCAACATTGTTTTTTGTATTCATGATCCATTTGTACTCTATTCACTCTTTCATGCATTTGAATGTGGGTTGATTAACTATGTTTTCTCTTTTCTTTGCATATTTTTATAATCATGTCTTTCACTAAGATAGGATTATCCCTTGGACCACCTAGGATTTAGATCATAGGTATCAAAGTAGTGTTGTTGACATCCATATACATACACACACACACACAACAACAAAAGGAAGGTTATCTATCCAATTTGACTTATGAGTGTCCAAATAGATGTAGAGTATGATCAAGATGGTCAATGGTCAGACATGTACACCCAAGATTCTTTAGATGTAGAAAAGATAATTCAAGATTCTCTTGAGACATAATGCCAAGATCTCTTCAAGTAGTTTTGTGAACTCATGTTTTGACTTGGACTATGTTGCAATACATTGTGAATAAACATGTTCCCACATATAATACCAAAGCCTTTTTAGAGTGCAAGTCAATCTGATGTCCCAATGTTTGAAGGCAAGATTGGCATTGCAACATTAGATAATTCAATTCAACAACTCAAGGAATACTTCTCTATCAACATCTTGAGTGACACAAAGGATATTTATTTCCTAACATTAAAATGTCCATTTTAGTGTCCTAATGGTGACAAACACTTAGTGCACAATGCAAGAGGGATCTCAATCCTATTCAAACTTAGAATTATTTTTTAGTGCTTTGCAAGAGGAATACTACTCATATATTATGAGAACAAGTACATGAAACTTTTTGACAATGTAAGAAGCAACCAGTTGAAGAGTACAACAATGAGTTCCATGATTGCCTTGTGCACCTAGATGAGAACACCCTAGAGTAACATGAAGTGTTCAAATACATTAGCAATTTATCAACTTATATTCACACAAAAATGGAGTTCCTAACTTCATACACCTAGGGGTTACCATTCCACAATGCATCCAAGATTCAATCCAAAGCCAAACTTAGGCATAAATTTTCCTCATCCCTAGAGGAAGCCTACATAGGAATCAATTCCATAGCAATTTGCATAAATGTAGAATTCCCCTGCATAGAAGAAACCATAAAATTCCAACTCATTTACACCAAAAGTCAAAGTCTCAATATCATTCATGTCAAGAAAGGACAAAGGTAAGAAGAAGCAATAAGGTGATAAATCGTGCCATCATTATTGTACCAACTTTCATAGTGACATTGAATGCCACGTGTAACAATAATTGGTTACATGACCCACATCAGATCCTGCATAAACTAAGGAGACTACTTTGGAGGCATAGTGTCTCTACATTAGCACTTTGGATATTGATATTTCTGAGGAATATGTCTCTACCACACCAAGTGCAAGGTCAATGGATAATAGTTGGATATCATCATTGATGATAGGAGATAAAAGAACATCATCTCACAAGACATGATTAAGCATCTAGTTCTTTCCCCTAAAGCACACCTAAATCAATACTCTGGAGGATGGTTGAAATAATGTGAGGATATTCGAGTAAGATGCTAATGGATTTTAAATGAAGTAATTAAACTCATGCAAGAAACAATCACTTGTGGCATTACACCACTAGAAGTTTGTGGCATCCTACTTGGAAGAATTTATGTGTGCGATATAGATAATGTCTATCAAGCCAATATGTGGCAATGGACAATGCACGTCGGTAATCACCACTTCAACCTTATTGAGTTTTCATTGAAGTCTAAGGTTTCTTTCTTATCTTCCAAATAATGTTGTAAGATCATTTCACATGTGTAGAAGTTCATAATTCTCATGGTCTGTTCGAAGTCACCCATGCATGAAAGCAAGTGCACATTAGTAGCACATAAGATTGCACAAAGATCATCTCAATAATAACTCAAGAAGGTATTATAGGAGTATTGGAATGCATTTTAAAAAAATGAATGATATTCCTACTCACTTTGTAGTGCAATACAAAATCGATTGGTTCTTGGATCCCCTCTTCCAAATAGTCCTCTATACCATAGACCTATATGAGAGAATGATAAATCTTTGTGCTAGACCCATGAGTTGATTGATTGAGGCAAGATCATACCCAACTATTCTCCATGTGGCATCTTAATAGTTCTTGTGCCAAAGAAGGATGACATATGGTGCCTTTAAATTGACTATCATGCATTCAACAAGATCACAATGACGAACATGTATCCCTTTTCATACATTGTTGAACTTTTTGTACCAATTCTTTGATGTGAAGTATTTCACCAAGGTCCACCCTAAATTAGGATATGATCATTTACTTGTCAATCTTGAAGACACTTGGAAGACAACATTCAAAACCAAATAAGGATTATATGGATAGATGATTATGCCTTTTGACTTGACTAATGCACCAACAACATTCATACACTTGATAAATGACATCCTATGAGCTTTCACCAACTCCTTCGTCATTGTCTACCTGGATGCCATGCTCATCTTCAACAAGACATGGGTGGAACACATGGTACACATATTGTGTATCCTTGACACTTCACATCAACACAAGTTGCATGCTAACTTCAACAAGTGCACCTTTTTCATCACACAAATCAAGTGTTTGGATACATCATTGACCTTGAGACATTTATAAAAACCTAAATAAAATTAATTTGATTCAAGAATTGCCAACTCCATGCAACACCATCAAATTGTGTAGATTTCTTAGACATAAAATTTTACCATAGGTTTGTTCTATGATTCTCACACATTTCCTAGCCACTAAAACAAATCACATGTGTCAATCTTGTGGACACTTGTGTAATGGGATGACTTTGAGGAGCTCAAGCAATGCCTTTGCACAATGTCTGTTTTGATAATACTTGACATTGTGCACTCCTTTGAGATTCGTACCGATGTATTTGATCGTGCACTCAGTAAAGCACTCACACAACATGGGAGCCGAATCATAGACCACTCATAAACTATCAGTGACATGGTTCAACACTAGTCCACCTAAGAGAAATAAATTTATGCAATTGTTCAAGATGTCAAGTAATGGTGCCACTACATCTTGGGTAAGAAAACTGTCATTCATTCTAACCATAAGACACTTTAGTTTTTGCATAAACAAAGCAATATGGAGAATACATGCCCATGAAAAGTTGAGGGCATACTTGCAGAAGTTCCATCTAGTGATCAAGCACAATAAGGGAAATACAATAAGGCAACAAATTGTCTTATCCAACCATTGATTCACATGCTCATCACAATGTTGTACTTATGTGACCATAACTTATTTGATTAGGATTTACTCTATACTTGTTAGATTTAAACTTCACAAACACCTACATTTCACTTGCACAAAGTAAATAGGTTGGTGAATTTAATGTGTTAAACAAGATCCTTTTTAACCTTGGGCATCTTTTTGTTTGAGGTGGTGCACCTCACCAAAGACTCATCTAGGAGGCACACTATGCCAAGATCATTGGATGCTTTATTATTACTGTAGAGGAAAACTAATATGTCATAGACTTAACATAATTCAGGGGTAAACCTATCTGAACAATCCACTCTATCGTTGTACTTCCTACATTAAATTATCAACCAAGGAGCATAAGCTTATGATGGCACCTACACTATATATGCCTTCAGAGACTCATATTCTCCTAAACTAGCCTATTCAATCCTATTCAGGTAATTCTACTTCACTGGAATTCATAGAAATGTAAGAATAGTAAGAATAGTTACACAACCTAGTGGCTACGGGTACCTTCAGCATAAGTTGTAGATAACTGCTAACAACAAAAAATTGTAGAATTAACTCAAAACATTTAAAATGATAAGAGAACTAATGCTAACCTCTGAAGGACTTAAAGTAGACAAAGCATGCACTCGTTCATGAATCATAACTGCTGGAAATAGCAATAAGGATATTTTACTTAACTCACGATGTAATTTATGAAATAGCAGAGAAACAACTTTAACTAAAAATGCATAAATAAATAAGGAAATACATGAAGTGAAGATCAGTACCTTGAATGGCCAGCTCAGGGGACTATCTCACTTAACTGGAAATCAAATCTACTTTAGATTCTCACGCATTCTCATAACACATAGTTGTATTCAATTCATATCATAAACATAATCTTTTCAGATTGTATTCAATAAAACATGTCTGGATCTTCCAACATACAAAAATAGAGTAACAACTGAGCAACTATAAAATAAAGTAACTTGAAAAACTAACTTGATATCGAACTTATCCCTCCTAACTTATGCAAAAACTGGAGAGTTTTATGCAACTACCAACTACCTTCAACCATCAATCCATTCCTAGATACTAGGATACAGAGTAAGATTGATTTATTAACTCCAACTAAATAGAGGAGAGAGTCCTATTCAGATAAGAATCCCTAGACAACGGCTCATATACGAAACACATAAGTTGCGATTAGAATCCTAGAACAAGTCTTCTTCTGTATTTATTCTTCCATAATGATCATGTTCAGCTTCAGTTATCACTTGACTTTGCTTCCTTTAAAGCCCTGTTTTGCAATGTGTTGTGAATTCTCCTCTCCTTGATGCCACATACTTGCTACTGCACAAGGGTTAATCCATAGAACATATGCATGCAAATAACCTTCATAATTAAACTATAAGATCTCATCTATATGCATACATACTCATGTCTAACTCATTCAATTGACAAATATTATCACCATATTTCATATTGACAGAACAGGTTCAAAGTTTGCAGAATATATAAAAAGACAACATATTATGATGGTAATGTCTTGGAAAAGTATCTAGAATAGCATAGGCATAAAGTCTGAAAGCATATAAAACAACATAAAAGAAGCCAATATTTGAACCCATCAATTACCATGACACTAACAACACTACAATAACATTTCTATTAGCCTCACACATGCACAAACATTGAGTGCTATATTAGGTCTTGAATTCCCTATTGAATCACCAAGTCCATGAATAAAAAGATAGGGCTCTACACACTATTGGTGGTATAGCAAAGGCCCTGGGACTACATTAGTATGGATTTCATGAGAAAATCACTTATGATAGAACACAAGAATGATTGTGTTTGTTTTAGTAGACAAATTTATAAAGATAGCCAACATGGTTGCATGTAAGAAGCATTTCCATGTAGGAAACTACATGCATCTTCTTTAACCACATTCGGGTTCATTCTGGGATACCAATATCCATTATTTTTTACCATGAACTTGGGTTTGTTAGTAATTTCTCGCAACCCTTGTGAGAGAGAGATTGGATACACAATTGAATTGGTACCCAAATGACTAGATGGAGGTGGTCAATCACACAATCTTGCATCTTTTATGCATCAACAATCACACATGGGATGACAATTCATTATACATTTAGAATTCCTATAATAGAGATCTATATAGTTCTATAGGGAATGCTCCTTTCTAGACATGTCTTGGGTGCAATCTAGTGACACCATTAGACATCTCCTACTATGCACCATCCACTACAAAGTTGTGCACATAAGAATGAGAAATAAATAAAGAATATAAGTTTCGACAATATATTCAAAGTGTACACACGAAGTTTGGTAGATTCTCTCGTGTCAATAATAGAAATACTTGAAGACCATGACATGCACTAAATCCCTTATGAATTCAAGGTCAATGACACATTTTAGTTGCATCTTCAAAAAAATATCTTTAAGGGTCCACATAGGAATATGAAGTCTTTATGTTATGGTTCATACACCATTCTATGCACAACTAGTGATGACACATTAATTCTCGATCTACCTTAATACATAGGTTCATGTAATGCCCCTGATTCTAAATATGAGGAAATCTAAGTCACTTATCATCCCTGGGTGGGATTTTAGACTTTCTCATACTATCATGTCTTCCTTTCATTCCCCATGGCCTTGCAACCCTACTCCTAGCATCAAGTGCCTCTGAAGCCTAATCCCTACACCCTCTAGCATTGGATATCTTCGAAGCTCGATCTTTGATCCTCCCTGCATCGCATGTATCTTTGAAGCCCAATCCCCATTCCCTCCTATATTGGGTATCTTCAAAACCTAATCCATGTTCCTCAATCTCTCTACCTAACTGAGGCCCCAGACCTTTGTACCCCTTCACACCTTGGTGTCTGTGAATCCCATTGCCCTCACCCTTGACTTTAAACATTTAGAGAAATTAATGATAACAAACCAAATGGAAATACTTTAGAGTGACATCTTGACTCTCATTTCCTCAATCCCTCTTTCCATTACATCCTTTGGGTATTTAAATTTCCATACCCCCATAATATTACATCCTTTAGGCATGTGAATTCTCAAAATTTCAATGTTAGACCTTAGGAGTATTCTCTATCGATCCATCTAGTATGCATTTCCCTACATCCTCACCTTTTGGCATGCTCTTTCATGGAACCCCACCGTTCGAACAAAGGAATTCACTTATCACCAAGGCCAAAAAGGGATGTTATTATTGGCCCCAATTGAATGTAAAATGGCATGAAACTCTTAAACAACTCTTAGAATGTGTTGACCCACGCTAGGCCCTCAACCTCTATATAAGATAGACAACATCATCAATTTGGATCATATTTTATTAGCTCATCAAGCCCCAACCTTAGTTCAAGCACTTGTGTTCAACTTTTGGATTTAAGGACAAAACCACTTGAAATTGGAGAATAGAGGATGAAGACCCTTTAGTTTTTGGAGGGCAACTACATGCAGAGGTTGCATTCACAGTTCAATCTTGGAGGACTTCAACAACATTTTGGATATTTAAGAATTTTGGGCATTTATTGAATATCTTTGTAATCATTGAATCCTTGTAATCATTTGAAGCAGTTACGTACTTGAATGAAACATTTGAATGAAATGTTTACTTCCAATCTTTAACAAGAATATACCTCCCTACTGGCCACTAATTCTAACACTTCTTTTGTAAATGGCATAGGGAATTGATCATGGACACATCCCTTATTGAGTTCCCTAAATCAATGCAAATCCTTATTTCTCTTGTTTTGTTATTTTTCACCACCATGGAACTAATCCATTTTGCATCTTCAACTACTTTGATAATTCTTCCCACCAACATTTGTCCAATTATATTTTGAATATGGTTTTAACATTAGGGTTTAACCTATATGGTCTTTTTCTTTATGTTTTTTCTCCTTTTAGCTAAATTTTCATTACGTCCACTTATTCTTTGATACCTTTTTAAGTTGGCAAATGTTCAGAAGAACAGATCTTTATATTCTCTAAGCACCTCCGCCACTTGCATCACTTGTCTTTCCTCCTAGTATTCACCAGTCTTGGTATTTTAGAGTTTCCTTCTATCATTATATCCTCTTCTTTTACCTTCAGTGGTTGGCGATGTATTTAGATTTTGCAATATTAGTTAAGAATATCTCCCTTTCTCCTTCTCTTCTTAAAAAATTTTGGGGTCTTTATCTTCTTCATCTTGCTCAACCCTTCTATTTGTGTTATAACAAGCTCTTTGAGGTATGCTTTTTGCATTATCCATTCATTCAATCAACTTCCATATTCCTTTATCTTTTTATGGTGCTGAAGTCTTTCCATTATCTCCAAACATCTTCCTAACTTCTTTTGTTGGTAATAGTGTTATTTCCTTCATTATTTGGAGTGCATCATTGATGGTTCTAAAAGGATCATATAATGAGAATATTATGCAAAAGTCTTGTTGGACTGTCTCCCAATCCCTAGTTTCTACTCTTTTCTCTTAGTTGATATATTGTGTCTTAGCTATGGGATATAGGGTCCAATAAAACAACTAAACATGGAGTCTTTCATTGCATTATCTTGATCTATCCAATTCTTTGGTACAATTTGTTACGTGAATCTTAGGGTCAGTAGTACTGATATATTCTAGGACAAGTTGTCAATTCCCTTCCTCTAGCAAATATCTTGTTTTGATTATTACTATGAAAGCTTTCCAGGTTGGAATATTGGGCTTATGGGTAAACCACCACCTTATTGCATTACATATTAATGTGTGTTGTAGGGCTTCTCTACTTAGATCTTCCCTTTCAAAGGTTGTCTCCATATTTTCTATGCAGCTCAATAGGTCACCTATTCCTGAGTAGTGAGGTAGCTTAACGTGTGAGATACCTCTAGATATGTGATGAATCATGTATGTGGGGATTGTATCTTCTTGATTTGTATCATCCCATTTTATTTCTTTGATTTGTGGTGCCTTCTATTCTTTTGCAGTGAGTTTTTTGTCTCGATTTTCTCAAATTTTCTCATGCTACAGACCCTTTTGGCCCCTAATATCTTCCAGAAGCTTCTTTCTAATTATCCCCAAATTTGGGCTTCCATTACCTCCCCACTATTTGTACTACAATTATTGTTGTTTATAAAAATATCCCTTTCTAAGTTTGGGTCTTCTTTGATTTTCTTTTTAGGGATTTTTCCTAATGAATATAATGTTTTGTTATCTTATTCCTCACTCAAACAATCTTCTTGCACCACCTCCTCAACATATGTGGCACTCATATCTATATAGAGGGGAATGTACACTATTTTATCCACAAAAAGATTGATAATCCTTCCTTCTAAGAATCAAAGACTCCGTTACAATTCACGAACCACTCTAAGTTCAATAAGATGTTGAATGTGTCAAAGGTCTCTCTCATCACAATAACTTCAAAGTTTATTCTCTTTCTTATTCATAATAGGTTGACTTCAACATTGCTCCAAGTTTTGATGGTACTTATTCTAGTCCCATATGCCAATTCAATATTGTATGGAGCATCGTATAATATTGGTTCACCTAATTCTTCCCATATCCTTTTAGGCATGATATTAACATATGCACCAAGATCTATTAATACATTCTTAAATCATATATTGTGAATGCATAGTTCAATCATGATAGGTTTCTTCTTCCATTTTTAGAATTATTCACCCCATCTATGATCTAAGGTCTCAAATTGTTGGTTATAATTTTATTCCAGTATTTTGCAAATTATTTTAACTTTTCCACTATGTTTTTTCTTCTGCAAGATTGGCTAGATTCTTTAATAATTGAGTCTAATTTTCAAAAAAAAAAAGGCTTAGCACTAATCTTCCTTCTTCTCATTCATAATAATCTTTTCTTCTTCAACTACTAAATCATGTTTCTATTTGTTCGGGAAATACTCCTCCCCATCCTCCTTTGAATCTTCTTCAAGTGTTTTCCCTTTAGCAGTGTCTTTTCCTCCTGTGGTGACTACCATAACTTTCTTCTTTCTTCCATATTCTATCTGAGCCTTGTATCTAATCTTCTCTTTCTTCATGTATTCTTTCTGTGACCGTTCTTCTTCTATTAAAGATGATTGACCTTCCTCCTCATCATCATCCAATTCTACTTTTGAACACCACCTAACTCCCCAAGGCTTTGTTTTGATATACTCATCATTACTTTTCTCCCTCATGATGCATGAGGTCCATATAGCTCTTCACTTTTTGTTGGTGTGGACATATTCTAATAGTATTGCTTGGCCCTCAGGTAGCTGGAAGAATCGTGACTAGGATCATCGCAAAATCCACAAACTCTCTTCTTTTCTTCTCTACACTCATTTACATGGTGGTCCATTTCACCACACTTGTAGCAAGTTGCATATTCTCTTCTTCTTTGGCCTTGGCCTCAACTTCTGCTACATCCTCCCCTATAATCACTCTAATAACCACAATTTTATTTCGAGGATAATTGGTGGTTGGAGTCTCATTCATGATTTGTGGCACCACATTATTGTATTGTATTGATATTGCATTGGTTTCTCCATTTAGGTTGCATGTAACAATGACCCTATGTTAAGAATGCTCTCTTTGCTAATGCTTTGGCTCTAGTCATACCTCTATGCATTAGTCCATTGTCCTTGCATTGGTGATTACACCAAGGTTGTTCATCATCTCCTCTTAGCTAAAATAGAAGGGATGGGTAATCATCTGTTTCATGGTCATCCCAATCACCACAAATTCTGCAATGTACACTTTCTAACTTTCGAGGTGTTGATATTATATTTGCTCTCAGCATTACTACCCTTTTCTCTCCTTTCAATACTAGACACTTATTTCTCAAATGTCCCTTATTGTAAAAATATGTGCACCAAATTTTCTTTTGTATTGCCGATGATAGTTCATAGTGCTTCTCTCCCTTGGCTAGGATTTCTTGTTTGATCTTTAGTTGTTCAAGCTTTAGCTTTTCAATTTCCTTGTTTTCTCCTTCTTTGTCTTTTCTCCTCCAAGACTACGCCTCTATTATGCACACCATTTCCACCACATCAAAGTATCATTTAAAGACTTTGCCATCTAAAGAGGCTCTTAGTTCTGACAATAGTCTAGAGATAAACCATTCTACCCTTTGTTTCTTTATGTGTGAATCCTCCAACTTCAACACCACCAATTTGAATCTTTGATTAAACTCTTTGATGGTTTCTCATTTTTTCTGAAGCATCTCTCTCATCTTACTTACAATTTTCAAAGGAGCCTCTATGGACTCAAAATTACAAAGAAAATCATCTTTCACATCCTGCCTCTCCTTGTCATGTTCCAGACATTTTTTCATGTACCACCGTAGGGCATTGTCTCTAACTGTTCCAATGAAACCAAAATTTTTGGCTTAATTGCATCTTGTGTTGTTCCTTCACCAAGCAGATTCTAGGACAAAAATATGTTCAAAAGATTCTTTGGTGTCCTTTCCAAAATTTGGTAGATGAATCCTATTTCTGTCCATAGCATGTGTGATGGGTGCCTTAGTTTTATTATTGTTATCATAGGTTTCTCCTTCATTGATTGGAAGATTTTATTCTTTTTCCCTTAGGTTCTTAGATTTCTTTTCCTCAAACACTTTAGCAATCTTTCCACACTTTTTTTGTTTCACCAATTTACTATTTCTACCTTTATCCCTTAATAGTTGACTCTCAAAAAATTATTTTCCCAATTCTCCTCACAATAACTCACAAACTCTTCTTTCTTCGTCTCTTCCTTTTTCCATAATGATTTACTAAATATATCTTCTAGTCACTGTCCTTATCTTAAGTGGCATGGGAGATGACTCTTGGTCTGGGGGGTTACCTTTTCAATATGTCTCTTCATATTAGGAGATGCAACATTTTGTAATTTTATTTTAGTTAGAGACATGTCATTAGATAATATAGAGTTATTCCTTTCTTCTTGAAAAATATTCATTATATTCATGGCAAATTTATTGAGCATAGAATCATCAACCTTTTTCATTTTCTCTTGATATCCTCCTTCCTTAAATAATCTCACACTCCTATTGACCACATCATCCTAGAAATAATTCTTACAAATATTTAGAGGATGTAGTTTTGAAATTAGGGCTATTAAATCCTCAAACCCTTCATTTATGGTAACCTTAAGGCTTGATAGATTGATTCCAAAAAATGGTTGTCGAGTGAGAAATTCTACCAGTAGAGCACCCCTACTTTATAGCCTGATTGAGCACTACAACTCCCAAGTCCTTCCTTTGTTGATCCCTTAAACTTGTCATAATCCTTTAATTGTTTTGCCAATCCCGTTAGGTTTTATTTGGCTTTTCTTATTTGGGTAAGAAAGATCCCTATTGTATTATCATATGTCAACAGTACTATCTGTCCTCCCAACTAGGGACTTTCTAAATCATCTACAGCAACCCTTCTGGCATGCTCCGACAACACCTCTCTATCTCTCTCGATCCTCCTTTTATACCTTTCCTCTCTTTCATAAATCTATTTTAGTCTCCTCTCTTCCTTGATGCTCATTTCAATTGCCATCTTAATTTTCTCAAAAATCTCTCTTTGTCTCTTTCTCTTTCCCTTGGCTATAGGTGGTTTTGATTTGGTATTCCATTAATCTTTTGTATCCATCCTTAATGACTCAAACTAGACCTATCCAAGTGGTTGCATCTCTTAGAGATCCTTTTTTAAGATCCCCCCTTTCCACTCATCATCCCCTAGGTGCCTACCTCCCTCTCATAAGGCTAGAACCTAGAGGATCTTGTTGCAAATTATTAAAAATTATTCCTTCTTAATTGTAATATTTTCTCCTTGGATTTTATATTGCCGCAAAAAAATACTTTGTTTTTTTCCTTTCCTTACTACTCTATCAAGGTAACAACAACATAAGCATAGGTTGGCAAGAACTGGCCATAGACTGAAAATCTAGGCTTTAGTCTCTTGAAAGTTGTATTTACACCCTAGTGAGAGTGGTATGAGAAGGTTTAGGACTCATTTGGTAGATTATAGAAGGATGGGATAGGATAAGACAAGAAAAATTAAATGAATACATACATTTACATGCATAACATCATTATACTTCATCAAATACTCAATATCTGATTATGTGGTATATATAACAATCCTTTATTCAATATACCTAGATTTCTGATCCAATATTTCATTACAATATTTCACTATATTCCATCATAATATCTTATCTCATTATGTTTTCCTTCTTTTTGCCTACTATCTTTTGTACTTCGTTCTTCTCACTTCTATCTTATCTCTTGATTCTATTATATACAATAACAGGGGAATGTATCCCTTGTCTTGTTGTTCCTTTTGGATGTGATTAAAGTCGGCTCTATGTGCCACACTTGACTTGCAATAGGTTGAGATTTTTGTATCTTATCTAGGGTTGTGTCTGTCTGTCACCAGCCATAGATTACAAAGTATCTCATTATGTTTTCCTTCTTTTTGCCTACTATCTTTTGTACTTTGTTCTTCTCACTTCTATCTTATCTCTTGATTCTATTATATACAATAATAGGGGAATGTGTCCCTTATCTTGTTGTGCCTTTTGGATGTGATTGAAGTCGGCTCTATGTGCCACACTTGACTTGCAGTAGGTCTAGATTTCTGTATCTTATCTAGGGTTGTGTTTGTCTGTCACCAGCCATAGATTTTTGTAATTATCTTATCTAGGGTTGTGTCTATCTAATTTTAGCTCGTAAATGTCATAGAATCTGTCATACATAATAACTCCTTCCACATACCTCAAGGTACCAACACATGGCATATTAGTGCCACCTCAAATGGGATGCCTACATTCTCATATGTTGACATGACCATCCAAGTCATATTACAAGTAGGATGACATGTCACCATGCCACCTCACACTAAATGACAAAACAAGATGTGCAATAATAAATACAATATAGGATAATAAATAAATATACAAATAAATATCAAATGCTAAGAATTTGCAAAGGTTGAGACACCTTAATTCCCAACATTCTCCCACTTGTCGAACACCTTGCAAGAGACAATAGAATGACAAGATTTAATTGCTAGGGGCCAAGACACCCATAGATTCTAAACACCATCTGAACTTATTTGTGCCCACAAGTTTTGTTAGTACATCTGCAACATTCTTCAAAGTGTCAACCTTCTCCAATATCACCTTCTCATCTTCTACCATATCACGAACAAAATGAAACTGATCATCAATGTGCTTTGTTATGGCATGGAAAGTGGGATTCTTTGCTAAGCAAATCACACTCCAATTATCATAACAGATAGTAATATGTCCTGCATCAAAACCAATATCTGAACACAACCTCTTAATCCAAATGGCTTCTTTACAAGTATGAGTAGCTGCCATGTACTCTGCTTATGTTGTGGACAAAGTGACCATAGGTTGTCGGTTACTCATCCAACTGATAGCTCCACCAAACATAGTGAACATGTAAGCACTGGTGGATCTCCTGCTGTCAATGTCACCTGCCTAATTAGAATCCACAAATCCATGAATACTCACAAAATGTTGAGGTCCTATAGGATAACCAAGAATACAAAGGGAATACTCAAAAGTACGCTACAAATATCTGAACACTCTCTTCACTGCATCCCAATGTACTCGTCAAGGATTAGCCATAAACTAACTAAGGACTTCCACTTCTTGGGCAATGCCTGGTCTTGTACAAACCATAGCATACATCAAACTGCCAACCGCACTAGCATAAGGCACTCTGCTCATATCCTCCATCTTAGAAGGAGACTTTGGACAATCTCTAACAGATAATTTTGTCCACATCGTAACAAGAACAGTCAAAGGTTTGCAATCCACCATACCAAATCTCTCCAACATAGTGTTAACATACTTACTCTGGCCTAACCAAAGTTCTCTGTTTGCTTTGTCTCCTCTAATCTCCATCCCTAGAATGTACCTGGCTGCCCCAAGATTTTTTATTTCAAATTGTGCTAACAACTAAGACTTCAAATCAGAAATCAAACTTTTATCATTCCCAATTAGCAACATATCATCAACATACAGTGCAATAATGAGAATGTGATCATTGTCAAACTTGTAATAAACACAATGATTTGATTTTGATCTCAAAAATCCAATACTCAACACAAAAGCATCAAACTTTTGGTACCACATCCTAGGAGACTGTTCCAAACCATACAACGACTTCTTTAACTTGCAAACCAAATTTTCTTTACCTTTCACCACATTGTGCTCTAGCTGTGACATATATATTTCCTCCTCCAAATCACCATGAAGAAAAGTTGTCTTCACATCCATTGTTCCACTTCTAAATCATACACTGCTACAAGAGATAATAGGAACCGAATAGATGTTAGCTTTGTAAGGGGAGAGAAAATCTCACCATAATCGATTCCCTCCACCTGAGAATAACCCTTCGCAACCAATCTGGCTTATATTTCTCAACACTGCCATCTACACCAAATTTCTTTTTGAACACCCATTACACCCAACAGGTTTCCATTCTTCAGGCAAAGGCACCAAGTTCCAAGTATTATTCTTTTCCAAAGAATCCATCTCCTCTTCCATGGCCTCCTTCCAAGAACCTGCATCTTCATACCCATAGCCTCTTTCATAGTTCTAGGCTCATCAGTGTTAGAAATCAAGGCAAAAACACAACTAGAATCAAGTAACGAATAACCAAACCTCTCAGGTTACCTCCTGATCCATGTAGACATCCTCACAAGTTGAGGTGGAGGTTCTTCTTCTTCTGAACTTTCAGAGTTGCTAGAGCTCTCTTCATCATCAGGTCCAACAGGGTCTTTCGGTTCAGTCTTCTCAGGGGTGGTAGGAAACTGAACCACATCCTCTTTCTTTTCCTTTTCTTCTAGTTGTAGAACAATAGGAGGAGGAGTTACCTCTCTAAAAATAAAACTTCTCCTATACAAGACTTTTTCGGCCATAGGATCCCAAAGCTTGTACCCTTTCACACCAACACCATAGCCAATGAAAATACACTTAACTACCTTGTTCTCCAATTTTGACCTCTTCTCCTTAGGCTGATGTGCATATGCCTCACAACCAAAAACATGAAGATGTCTCAAAGAAGGCTTCTTACCAGAACACACCTCCATGGGTGTCTTTTCAATAAGTGTTGAAGTAGGAGACCTATTAACCAGGTAACAAGCAGTGGCTACAACTTCAAACCAAAACTTTTGTTCGAGGCTAGCTCCACTAAGCATACTTCTAGCCCTCTCCATCAATGTTCTATTCATCCTCTCTAAAACTCCATTTTGTTGAGGGGTGTATGGAGTTGTCTATGTCTTTCAATCCCATGTTCTTTACAAAACTTCTCAAACTCTGCCGAACAAAACTCACCACTATTGTCAATTCTCAAACACTTAATCTTTTTACGAATCTGATTCTCTACAAAAGCTTTAAACTCTTTGAACCAACCAAAGACTCCAGATTTGCTTCTGAGAAAATAAATCCATATCCTCCTACTGTAATCATCAATGAATAATACAAATATAACAATTTAGAAATCAAAGGAACATTAATAAGACCAAACACATCAAAATAAATTAGATCCAACACACCAAAAGACTTGTGAGAACTAGAGTAAAACTAAACACGATTTTGCTTTCCATATACACAATGTTCACATAAATCAAACTCAAGATTACAATCATTTAACCCCTCGACGAGGTTTTTATTTTTTAGGGCTCTAAGACCCTTCTCACCAATGTGACCAAGTCTCTCATGGCACAACATTGTCTTCTTAGAAGGAAGTTTCATTTCCAAAGCATGAGCACCCTTAGGTACTCAGAAAGCACGACCATCAGAAGTTGAAGCAACACACTTCTTTGCTACTGGTTCCAATGGTGAGGATGAAGAATCTAAAGCTCTTTTCTTCAAAACAGAAGAAACATTGCACTAAAAAGTGCATGCATCTAGCCAAAATAGAGTACCTCTCCGAGTAGCCTTAGCAAGTACCATAGCTCCTCTCGTCATCTTGCATCCTCCACTCGAGAAGACAACCTGCACACCCACATCATTCAACTTACTTAAAGAAAGAAGGTTCTGTGCTAAACTAGGGATGTGTGAAACGCCATTGATCCCCTTCACTCATCCATCAGAGAATCAGGTCAAGACTCTTCCACGGCCAATGATCTTCAAGTGAGAGTCATCACCCAGGTACACCTTCCCACCATCGAATTCTTCATACTTGGTAAGCCAACCTCGATGTGAGGTCATGTGGAAGGAAGCACCGGAGTCTATCAACCACACATCTTCTAATGCATGGGTGGCCAAGGCAGGAACAAAAGCATCACCATCATCTTGAGATTTGTCAGAATCTGAATCAGAGAAGTTCTTCTTTTTCTTCTTCTCCTCCTTACACTCCTTTTAGAAGTGCCCAAATTTTTCGTAGTTCCAACACAGTGCCTTGGACTTTCCAGGAGACATAGATCTCCCACGGGATTTGAATCTACCCTTTTCTACTTTCTTGTCCTTCTTCTTCCCTTTATATTTGGATCTACCACAAACCGCAAGAGCCTCCTTAGCCAACTCGGAAGACTTTCTCTGCATCTCTTCAAACAATAGTGAAGAAACCACTTCATCCATCTTGAAGGTGGTAGTAATGCTCCCAATGGCCATGACAAGGTGGTCCCACAAGATTGGGAAAGAACAAAGCAAGGTTATGCAACGATCCTCCTCCATCTTCACACCAACAGAAGTCAACTGAGCAACCAACATGTTAAAGGCATTTAAATGATCTGCAACAGATCCTCCATCTTCCATCCTCAGAGAATACAACTTATTTCGCAGGAATAACTTGTTTACTAAGGATTTAGACTGATAAACATATCCAAGCTTCTTCCATAGGTCTTTCGTGGTCTTCTCTTCATGAACATTCAACAAGGCAGAGTCAGCTAAATAGAGTCTCACAAAGACCCTTGGCTTTTCGATCTTTGAGATCCCAATCTGCTTGTGACATTGCCATTGGTTTTATGCTGGATATAGCTTCCCATAGATCTTGATCTAGAAGCATGTCCTCCATTTTGAGTTTCCACAACTCAAAATTACTGCCATTAAACTTCTCCAATTCTATCCTTCCAGATGTGCCTGCCATATCCTTCCTGCAACAAGATCACAAAATACTCTGCACAAACTCCCACTTAATCGAATATCAGTACAAAAAACCCCTACTCAACAACTAGGATCAAAGGTGATCAAGCTCTTATACCAACTGAAAGGAAGCAAGGTACACGAAAACGCTTCCTACACTGATCTAATGAGGGGAATAGAGTGCAATTTTTTAGATCCTTATAGTTATAGATATGTTAAACATACAACAGAGAGATTAAACAACATACAACAACACATAGAATGCAAGTGACATAAATTGTGCGTGGGGAAAACCCTTTCAGGTGAAAAACCCCACACTCCAAAACCTACACAATGTATTATCAAATCTATAAAGGATTACAATACAGTTGCAATGCAAGTTCTTTCAGGAGTCTTCAAGTTGTCAGTTCTAGAGCAATTCCAATAGCATAACAGTACCTGTAAATCAACTATGCAACTCCAACACCAAGCACCTGCATATATAGAGTTTACAAGGCCATCTTGGGAAGCTTCTAGAGGTGGGCGTCCAACTTGGCCTCATGGTCAAAATCTAACACCTTGGGACACTTGGACAACATGCAAGCAACCTCCATTGAACCATCATAACATGTAGATTTGACTTTCCCAATGTGGAGCACTCCAACCAAGAATAGGCTATGATAGATGCTCTTACACATCTTATAGCTGTCATAGAATCTGCTAAACATAACAACATTTACTGTTGTAAGAGAATCTGTCATACAAGAATAATAATAGCATATTCCTCTTACAACATGTCATAGTCAAACTTGGGTGCTCAAAGATGCCTTCCTCACATGCAAAGATACTCTCTGACACTTGTCTTCACTTGTCATAGGAATCTCTAATTCTGGCTCTTACATGTCATAGATTCCATCATACATAATAACTCCTTCCACATACCTCAAGATGCCGACACATGGCATATTAGTGCCACCTCAAATGGGATGCCTACATTCTCATATGTTGACTTGACCATCCAAGTCATATTACAAGTAGGATGATATGTCACCATGCCACCTCACACTAAATGACAAAACATGAGGTGCAAGAATAAATACAATATAGGCCAATAAATAAATATCAAATGCTAAATTTGCAAAGGTTGAGACACATTAATTCCCAACACCCTCAAAATTGTAAAATATGTGAAAAGTAAAGGCTATTTTTAAGTCCACGACTAACCTAGTTATTTATTTCTATTGAAACTTATACACGAAACACTGGGTTAAAGTTGTAATTAAAATTTATATTATAAATTTACACATAATATTTGTCACTACATTGAAATAGATCAATTATGTGTAAACCCAATAACAATGAAATGTTTATTCAACATTAAATATTAGATTTCATGAAAATAAGTTTTAATAGCTACAAGAAAGCTCCATGGTAAAAGTTATCTATAAAAGGAGGAACCTACTAACATAGGATGTCTTGCACATAATATAAATTCCGAAAATAAAAATTGTAGCTTTGAAACATACTACTAATCCTAACAATGATATTTTAATTTATTAATGTGCCTCCATGTGAAGACAATGAACCTATAAACACGAGATGTACAACTATCTAACCCTCTCCCATATAAGTTTTCATTTTCATTAGATAGCCTTATAGAGGAGAAAAGTGTAGACTTTGCACTTTTCCCCTTTCATTTTATGGCATTTTGGGTCGATATCTTAGATGCATAATTTTAGCGCATAATTTGACTATTTTGGCACAGTCATTGACCTAAACCTGTTCCAACACTTAGTTAAGTTGAACTACTCTATTCAAAACTTGTTTAGTCCAATTTTTATTAGTCTACTCATCTTAGACAAGCTGACAACTACAATTATGTCCCCTCAACGAGAATTCCAACATGATCACATCCCCAACTTAAAAAATTTAAATCCCTACATTGATTTGAGAATAACCAAGCACTCTTTAGAGAACCTTGTGCAAACATTAATAATAATTTATGCCATTGCATAAGCATACGTGGCATCTCATGCTACCACATAAGCTCCTGTGACACTTCATACTATTTCCCAAACATCAACAATCCTTCATCTAATATATGGCGTGACTCACATAGTGAGCACTAGCGATTTGTGTACTCTTTGACTCAATAAATGTGGTACTTGTACACCATTTCAACTACATATTGTGAATAGGGAGAGCTAACCATTAGAAGTACAATCATTGGCACTTAGAAATCCACATGGTTATGGAATATGAACAATTCCATAACCACTTCTTTGTAACATTCATGTAACTATATTATACATACAAATTTGATTCCTATTAGAGGAATATATAGAACATATAAACATCTAATCACAAGTGTGAGGCCCACATTTGCTCTTTATGATCGTACTTTAGTTTGATAGACTTATTTGGTTATGAAACTCTTGAATATGACATTTTATGTTTTATGGTGGTAGATTATGCTGGTACAGACATTATATTAGAGTATCATTTTATGGATTATTGATGATGACACGGATAAATTTTTTATTATGGATTTGATCATGTTTTATTGGATTATAGTTTACTATTATGAAATAGATTTTGAATGAACATAATGGTGTATGTTTAATTTGTATCATAATTGGTTAAATGTGATGTGATTATGCAATTTTGTATTAGTAAGATATGAATAGTGGATTATATGTGATTGTTTAGATTTTTATTTAGATATGATAATAGTGTTAATTATGGAATATCTATGACGCATATGTTAGTTTTATTATGAAGGTTGCTTCAACTATTATTTCAGATATATTAACATTTGTGTGCAAGTGTGCATGTTAAATTCCATGGCCAGTGAAAAAATCGTGGAGGTTCCCTAAGAAACCATTATTGTGTTTTTCCCATTGTACCTAAGCCTTATCCTAAGATAGGATTAAGGTCTTCAAGTGTAAAATGTTGTGAGTGCAAATGTGTTAATTATGCTGAGAGACATAACTATGGCGGAAACAAGGGGTGGAGTGTAATGGTGTGAGCGTGTTAACAAAACCTATTAAAGAGCCGACATCCAAAAAATAATAAAAACTAAAATACAATCAATCTATATTACAAAGTGAAATAAAATAACTTTTAAGTAAATAAATAATTACTTCAAAAATATTACTCACTAATTTATTTATAAACTATAAACTATATCACTTATATTTTATTTTTATTCATTAAACTACATAACTTTTTTCTAGGCAAATTGCTACCAAGGGGTAGCTCCCATTATATTGATTCAAAAAACAAAAATTACATATTTTTACGTGTTCCTGTCACCACCATGCTAATGGTGAAATAGGAAGCACAAACAAAAGGCTATTTGAGCAGGGGTCAAAGCATCAACCTCATGATACATGTAGAAAGCATATACCTCTATATTATCCCTCTCCATGCCTTTCATGAATAATTGGATTATCTTCTTTAGTTTCTCACTTTTCAAAGCAATTTCTATACATATGGCATCTCCCACCATGCTAGTAGTTGGGTTTCTCTTCATGTCCACGATGGTGCTGGAGACTTCCCCTCTCAGTATGGGGACCACAACCCTGTTGTTAACCAACTCCCTCCAACAGCATGGTTGCCACTATGTTGTAGATGAGCTTCTTCACCAGGTTGATGTCATGGATGTGGGCTTGTTGTAGGTGTTTCTCCCCGATGACCTCTCTGATCACCTTCTCCTCCTCTTGAGAAGAAATCACAAAGACTTATCAATTGTGTCTCCACATTGTTGATTCTACAATCACACATGCAACTATGGATTTTTAGTGTCCCTGTCATCTTCCCAGATGTTGTTGTGCCATCCTATAGCAACCTTAGCTCCATTTAAAGAAAACCCATGACTGCCTCATCCCACCTCACATTATTACCATTTGTCGTTGAATCCCTCTCATTGTTGATGATGGATTGCAATCCATCCCATCTATCTGCATCGGTTGCACTCTTTGTCCCTTACGCTTGATCAATACCTTGATTTGATAGGAAATCTATGGTGCCATTTGCTTCTTTGAATATGTGCTTCACTGTATACTCTTCGATTTGCTTCAAGTACATCGGTGCCACTTCCAACCACTTTGTAAGTTTCCAAATGACGACCGAATTGGTCATTATGGCCCTGACCACCACCTACGAGTCTCCTTTAATGTCTATTGGGAATAATTTTTCTTTTACACACACTTTCAAGCCTTCCACCAACGCAACAAACCCCATATCATTATTTATACCATCTTGCAGTTTGATGGAGCTCACACGACAGATAGCCCCTTCGTTGTATCGTACGATGAAGCCGACGCCAAACACTCTGTGGTTGCCTCTCGACACCCCCATCGAAATTAAGTTTGAGGCGACCGCGTGGTAGCATTAAACTACTTAACTATTTACTATAATAAATAATAATTTCAATAATATTTTTAGTTAACAAAAAATTTAAAATTATACAACTAATAAAATAAATAAACCTATAAAATTAATGCAATTACGAAATACAAATAATAAATTAATAGGTTTGAAAAAATTTAAAATTATTAAATTAATAAAATTACAAATTACAAATACATATAAAAATTTAGGAAAAAAATGAAGATGTGCGAAAATGGCGAATCTGACGAAAAAAGGAAGAAATGGCAAGACGAGGAGCAAGAAAATCAGTGCGGCAGGGAGGATGAATGTAGAGCGGACAATCATGTGGCATTGCAAACAATTGACGTCTTGGATGAAGTGACGAAGGACATAGAAATGCTTCTCGATTTAGCAATACTGTGCAGATTTATTGGCCCTAAACGGAGTAGAAAGCGAATCATAGAATGGATTAGGGACAGTTGGAAAGCCCAAGTGGTGGTCAAATACTTACTTGAAGGGATTCTTTATGGTGATCTTTGTGTCAGAGGAGGATCGGGAGAAGGTGCTCCAAGATAGGCTATGGAAGATGGGGGAAAGTTCGTTGTATATGCAAAAATGGGAACCCAATTTTAACCCCATTGCATTCTCTCCATACGAAGGTCCCAAATGGATTCAATTATATAATTTGCCTCTCGAATTTTGGGCAGAGGACTGTTTGGAAAAAATTGGACGAACCCTAGGGACTCTAATAGACATTGATTTGGAGGTGACAGAAGGAGATTCATATCTGTATGTGTGTATCCAGATTGCGGCAATAAAGGAAATCCCAAAGGAAATTATGCTTCGTGTCACTGGTAGACATTGGACTCAAACGGTGGAAATAGAGGGAAGGAAATTTTTTTGCCTGAATTGTAGAAGAAGAGATCACAGGACGAAACAATGCTCCAAATCCCCCAAGATGCAAAATGTATGGGTGCCCAAAGTGAATAAGGACTCCAATGGAAGAAAAGGGAATGTGTCGGATAAGATAGATCCACAGAAGGGGGCAAATAAAACTCATTCTAGTCAATTACAGACCCTACCAGTAATAGGGAAAGAGAATGTTGATAATACATCTGTGGGCATCAAGAACTTGGAAGACTTGACCAAGAACCATAGTGTAGGGCAAGAAGGGGTGGTTCATGAAAGTGCACCAAAAATCTTGGAGATGCTCTCGAACAACCAGGAAGGAATAAAACCTAACTCTGGTGATGGGGCAAAAACTGTTGTGCAGAGGGTAACAAGAAACACGAGCAAGATTAATAGAGTATGTTGCAAAGGGTCGAAGATGGATATGACAAAAGGAGTCGTGGAAAAGGAGGGAAGACTTCATGAGGGGATCAATGGGGTGAGTGAAGATGGACAATGGTCGGAGAAGGATTTTTTTGGATTCTGACGACATTGGGATTGTGGATCCTCAGTGTATCAGTCAATCAACATCGAAAGTTATAGATGGAAAACTCAGAGGAGGGAAGAGGAAGGGAAGGAAATCGAACGAACAGAAGCGGGAGGAGATGTCAATAGAAAAAGGGTTAACAAATATTAAGGAGCTTTTGCAGCAATTCATGGGAGGAAGCACCTCGCTTGGAGGGCAATGAAGATTGACTCATGGAATGTTAGGGGCTTAAATGCCCTTGACAAACGACTCGTGACCAAGTGTCATTTGGAAAAAAAATTGGTCGATGTTGTGCTCATTTAGGAAACCAAAATGGTATGGAGGAGGCAGATTGCTTTCTAAAGTACTACAAAATCTAGAGAGGTATTTTCTACAAATTTAATGGTTCAGCGGGTGGCTTGGGTGGTATACTATGGAAATCTCATAAGGTTGGGGTTAAAGAGTTAGCAAAAGATCAAAATTGGATTATGTGTGAGGTAAGATATATTAAATCAGGTCTAGTTTTTATCATTTTCAATATATATGGCCCAATAAGAAAATGTCCGCTTTGAGAGACAATAAGTTCATTATGGGCGGTGATTTCAATGCAATCTTGGACTTAGGAGAAAAAAGTGGGGGCTTGTGGGTTGAAAGCGGGGCCATGAAGGAGTTTAGGAATTTTGTTAAAGAAGCACAACTTGGTGATATCTTGGAAAAAAATGGGCAATTCACATGGAACAACAAGGGAATGGGACTAACAAGCATCTCAGAACGGTTAGATCGGTTCCTTCATTCACAAAATTGGCTAGAAGACCAAATTGGATTTGAATACAAAATCTTGCCAATTACCATTTTTGATAATTTTCTAGTGGAGATTGAAATCAAAAGGGATGCGACACTGGCTAAAGGTTAAATTTCAAGTTCGAAAGAATGTGGTTTAGAAGCGATGATTTGGTCAATCTTATTGAGAGATGGTGGAAGAAGCTATGTAACTGAAGGATACAAAAAGTTATACCTTTTCCAATAAATTGTAGTACCTAAAAAGCAAATTAAGAGAATGGAATTATTCAACATTTAAGAACATATTTAGGGAGAAGGAGAGGATTGAGAAAGGAATTAGCATAATTGGGTGACAAAGTGATTCAAAATGGTATGTACCATGAAGACTATATGAAAGAAACGGAACTTATGGCAGAACATGGTGAGGTTCTTGCTAGGAAAGAACTTTTTTGGAGGGCGAAGATGAGAGAATTTTGGTTGGGGGCCGGAGACTCAAATACAAAGTTTTTGCACAATTCAATCAAAGCAAGAAGGAGCCAAAACATAATAAATGAGATAATGAATGAAGAAGGGGAAGTGGTAAACTCAAGGGAGGAAATTGAACAGACTATTGTGCGCTTCTTTCAAGTATAGATTGCCTGATCGCAGAGGACATTTTAGATTGTATCCCCCAATGTGTTACAGAGGAAGACAATAAAATGTTAATTGAGCCATTTACGGAATCAGAAATAAAGGTTGTAGCCTTTCAGCTTCACCCTGACAAGTCTCCAAGATCGGACGGATTTCCTACTTTGTTCTATCACAGATGTTGGCATATTGTCGTGAAGGAGGTAGGGGAGATTGCATAGGAATTTAGGATAAAAAAGACATGTGAAAGATTTGAACAATACCATCATCGCACTCATTCTGAAAAAATAGGTTTGTTCTACATTCTCAAATTTTAGACCGATATCGTTATGTAATACAATACATAAAATCATAACAAAATCACTTGCAAATAGATTGAAGAAGTTATTGAATCAAGTCATTTCATAAGAACATAATGGTTTTACTCATGGAAGAGAGATTTCAGACAGCGTTATCTTAGCTAATGAGATGATACATTCTGTTTTAAGCACTAGGCAAAAGTGTATGATGATGAAACTGGACATAAGTAAGGCATACGATAGGATGTGCTAGACATTTATGTTGATGATTTTGAGGAAATTTGGATTTTGTAATGAGTGGGTGGAATGGATATTCTTATGCATTTCCTTTGTGCAAATTTTTTCAATATCATTGAATGGCTCTCTTTGTGGATTCTTTGAGGCGTATAATGGACTGAGACAGGGTGACCAGATTTTTCCCTTTCAATTTGTATTGATGGCGGAGGCGCTAGGTAGATTAATCAATCATCAGAAGAATATAGGAAGATGGAATGGTGTTTTGGCTACTCAAAATGTCGAATGTGTTACACACATACAGTTTGTTGATGATACGTTGTTGTTTGGTGAATCAAACATGAAGGAGGAGGAAGAGATCAAGGACATTTTGGAAACTTATGTCCGTTCCTCAGGGAAATTTTTGATAAAGAAAAGTCTAAGATATATTTATTTAATACAAAGAAAGCGTGGTAGAAAAAGGTAGCATCAATCTTTGGATTTACAATTGAGACTCTCCCTTCTAAATACTTAGGGGCACCCATTTATAATGGAGCAGCTTTAACTAATTTCTAGATGGACGTTATAGGAAATTACATAAATAAAGCATTATCATGGAGGGGTCGTTGGCTTTTGTTGGCTAGTCGCATCACTATGATCAAGGCGGTTTTAGCAGTGGTCCCAATTTATGCAATGACTTGTCTGCAACTTGCAAGAAAAGCTTCTTCGGCCTTAGAGGGGATAATGAAGAAGTTTTTATGGGAAGGGGCAAATGAGAGAAGCGAGCCACTAATCAGTTGGGACAAGGTATGCAAACCCACTGGGTGCGGTGGTGCAGGGATAAGGGAGATCCAACATCAGAATTATGCTCTTGGGGTGAAACTTGTTTGGAAGATTTACTCCATACCAGGGAAACTTTGGTGTAGGATTATCCAAAGTAAATATTTGGATAATGAAGATCCCAACAAAGTATTGACAATAGCCAACACATCCGGTGCATCATCAATTTGGAGATTTATCTGGGAATGCAGGCTAATTATCACCCAACATTTGACTTGGAAGATAAATGATGGGAGGAAGGATGATTTTTGGAAGGATTCATAGGAAGGCCATATTCCCACGAAGGAGATTAATGAGCTCAAAGAGAGTTAGGAAAATTTGGTGAGATGTATTGGCTCAAAGGTTGCAGATTATAAAAGATTGGTGGACAACCCTTCAGGTGGGAATTATGAATGGATCGATGTCAGTAATTTACCTCTTAATGATGCTGCAAATAATGCCCTGCGCACGAATTGAATGAAAGGAAAGTTACACTGAATTATAGGGAGGACAAGATTGTGTGGTGTGGTGCAAATTTGGGCTAGTACTTGGTAAAATTGGGATACCTTGTGAAGCAGGTTCAAGTTTCTGAGGAAGATTGGCCAAAAGCCCTTTGTTGGAACAAATTTGTTCTCCCAAAAGCTGGCATATTCTTGTGGACTGCAGTGCATAAGCACATTCTGACTGGTGATCGCCTTCATTGTGTGGGAATTTCTGGACCAAGTAGATTCCCAATGTGTAAACAAAACAAAGAAATGGTAAACCATCTTCTCTTGAATTACCAATTTGCATCCGGTGTTGGGATTGGTTGCAATTGAAATTGGGATGGACTAGTCAGAGGCAGGAGGAGATATGGGACACAATGAAAAGTTGGCCATGGTTGTACAAAAATGCTCTATGGGGAGGAATTTGGATTACTAGCCCTTCAATGTTGTTATGGTAGGTGTGGAAAGAACGGAATAGGAGGATATTCAATAACATAGAATGTTCGGTTGAGAAAATGATAGAATGAGTATGCATAAATCAGAATATTTCTCCCTACAATGCAAACAGTCTAAGGACCCATACCCAAACTCCAGCTTTGGCAACGCTCATACTTTCTGATTTACTATCAAACCAGTGACAGGAACATGCATATTAAAGAACGTATTTTCCTCTGATAACATTCATTCATTTATATGCAACATAAACGATATTAACTCATATAACAATACATCCAAGCTTTCCAATAACTATTATTAGTAATCCACACCCAATCAGTTATTCATTCATATACTTTGCTTATTACAAATATTTACTATCCTCATGCAGGTCTGAGCTTGTTCCTCTCCTATCTATTCCTGTCATTCCATTCTGCATAACTTTTACATTGCAACTCGTCCTCCTTTCAAACTTTCGCCATCTATCCTCTTTCATCGAGCCTCTTTTGCTCCTAGCAACCCCATTTCAAACTACCTCGCCAACCTCCCTTCTCTCAAGCCTTCTTAAACTAGTTGTTCTCCTTCAAACTTTATAGTTCGATGTCCACAATTGACTTGTTTTTATATGTCGTCCAAACCGGCTTCTTCACACTTTTTATCTTCTTCTCTTTTCTCTGCTGCAGCTCGGCCTTCAATATTGCCTCACATGGATTCATAGCCTCTTTGTTTTCTTATTCACAGCCTCATTGATCTTTGCCTTCACCACAGTCTTCGGCCTCCACCTTGAGTATGCATTCGGCCTTACAATATATAAACATCAACTTCTCACCATCCAATATTTTTGGCTGCCTCCATTCTATTCAGCCACGCCTCTTTCTCCATTCAGCTCCTCTTTGTAACGTCTATTTTTCTCTTGCATCAACCACATCTGAATAACGGTCGCCCCTTCTTTGACATCAGCCTCCACCGAATTCCAGTTGTCACCAAATTGTCCACTTCCTCTCCTATCCACTGTTCTACTTCCCTTACAACTGTCGACCTAACACCATTCATAATGATTCATCCTTCCTTGCCGAAGGCAACTGAATCGACTGCTAGCTGCCTGTGACTCTTCATCTCCACATTGTCTTTTCCTGAACTATTCGATCCTTCATTGTGTAACTGACTCCCAGCTATCCATAACCTTTTATTCTTTCAGTGCCAAAGGCCACTTATATCAATTCCTTCATTCTGCCCACATAGTGACAGTAATCAATTTCTGCCATATCCTCTTAACCTCCTGTCTAAATAGTGATAGTAGCTCAACATGTCTCAACCTGCCCAAAAACCTAAACTTCCCTGACAAAACCTACTGCTATAGAGCTAAAATATGAGAAAAACTAAAAATCAAAAAATTTTGATTGATGCCCCTGCATCAAAAAATCTATCAAAAAATTGAAAGTGTTATATGTGAAGTATTAAATGTAAAAGCCACGGTTGGATGGGGAACTAATTTCACCAACTGGGATAATGAACTAATGAAGAAGTGGGAAGATTTGTGGATTCCAAAGTTCATTAGCCAAACAGAGGACATGAATAAGAAATGAAGAGTTGCTAAATGGATTGCCCCTCCAAAAGGGAGACTTAAGCTCAACTTCAATGGGGCATTGAAGGGTAACCTTGCCATGGCTGGAATTGGTTGTTTGATTAGAGATGAGGAAGGCAAGCTAGTTTGGGCTCTATTGAAGAACATCGAGGTCACCACCAACAATCAAGTTGAGATGGAAGCATTGACCCGCGACCTCTAGATATGTACGGCTAAGGGAATTAGGTAGATTTCTATTGAAGGTGATTTAATGATATGTATTAATGTTGTTAGGAAGAAGGGGACTGCTGACTGGAAACTCATGTCATGGGTGGAAAAGATTTGGGATTGTTTGGACAGGTTGGATAATTTTTTGATTAATCATGTGTATGGAGAGGCAAATAAAGCTACCGATCTTTTGGCCAATGCAGGAGTTATTCAAGGCATAGAGGAAATATTGTTGAACACACTAGGATACTGAGAGGGGGGTGAATTAGTATCTAAACAAACTTCAACTTCTCCAGAGCAGGTCAAGACTTAAGCATTACAACATTAACTTAAGCATGAAAGATTAACACAATGCACATCAACACATAACACCATGTATACGTGGAAAACCCAAGAAGGGAAAAACTACGGTGAGGATTAACTCACAATATACGAATCTCAAATAACAACTTTGTTTCAGGGCTACAACCTAAGGAAGTAACTACTCCCTGTAAACTTTGTTTCAGGGCTCCAACCCAAAGAAGCTACTACTTCTTGAAGACTTTGATTTAGGGTCACTTCCCAAGGAAGCTACAACACCTTAAAGACTTTGTTTTAGGGTCACTCCAAGGAAGCAACTACTCATTGATCTGAGAACAAACTCATAAAAGATTATAGTATGACAGTCCTTTTATTGCCTGAAAACTGACATTGAAATTCACACCTTCGATGATTGCAATTATGCCTCTTCACACTTCTGCTAATCGGATCAGTTATGCACACTCTACACTTGATCACTGTCACATATATATCTTCAAGATGAATCAGGATAACATCTACAACTTTTGCTCTTTCTCCTTCAGTTGCACGTCATAATGCAGTCATTCTGCTCTTTTTCTTACTTGTGAACCTTATGCAATCACACCTTGCCTAACTTAATTTGACTTATAATTTATACATGATATTACATTGATTACATTACTTGTCAACCAGAAACAACACAAAAAATACATGATATTCCAGATGAGTCTATAGGATTCTTACAACATCTCCAAACACTCTTTTATCTCCGCACATCAAAGATTTTCTTCCACACATCTTCAACCATAAACTCTAAGAACAAGTCATCCAGAACATACTGCAACACACTGTCATTGAAAAACTGAGCTTGCAAACCACTGAGAAACTTGAAACTGCAAGGAGGCATGTGATGCACATTCATAAACATGTCCACAAAACCGCAAAGGCAAACATTCACATTCGGAGGAATGTGGAGCATTCCAACAAGCCTTCAACACCACCTTACTCTGCTAGAGCACATGTCGGTACTCTATCATGCATAACTTTCACTGTGGAAGGACAGATGATCTCAAACTTTGGAATTATCACCTTCACTACACTTGAACATAGTTCCAAATCCACATAGCTATAATTGCTAATGCGGAGCAATCTCCCAAATAGTCTTCAAAGGTAATCATCCTATAGCAGAGACTTTCACCAACTTCCAGAGGCCAAACCTTCTTTGTATCAACACATGCATTCTTAGGAACAATAGGAGAGATCATACAATATGCTTCAGGCCACCAATAACATCTTCCCAATATCAACAATACATCTGATTATCTTAGTGCTTCTAATTCCCATATTAATATGACTTCAAACTGAACTTTGCATTGATCAAGGCATGACATCCAACCATGAACTTCAATAACCATATTGTATTCAACATGATGTCCACCATGAACTATATCTTCTCTGTTGGATAGGATGTGACATCCAACCATGAAATTCATCACACATCCATGATAGTGATGACATCAATGACAACCTTGTGACAATGTTGAGATCAATGACAACCTTAGGACACATATGTGTAACAATCTCCCCCTTTGGCATTGATGGCAACACATACATGCACATTCTCGCCCTTTGACATCAAGGACAAAGGGCAACTTCTTCTCTTCTTAGGGCATAACTTCTTCCTACAACAAACAAACTCCCCCTAACATCATCAACCACTACCTGCTCCCCGAAGAGGTAGCCACCATCAATCCTGGAAAAATATATAACATGAACCGCTCCCCTTGGACAAATACACCACTATGCATCTAGCAAGAAGGAGGGGCGATTACCCCTAACTTTTGTCAGAGATCCTCAAAAGTGTTCTTTGTAAGAGCCTTTGTGAAAATATCTGCAATCTGATCCTTTGTTGGAACATATTCCAACTTTACTTCCTTTTCTGCAACCTTCTATCTCAAAAAGTGATACCTGATTGCTATATGCTTGGTTCTAGAATGCATCATTGGATTCTTGGAAATATTGATAGCACTTGTATTATCACATAAAATAGGAATAGGCTCATCATATAATACCTTGATATCCTTTAGGGTTTGCTTCATCCACAACACTTGTGTACAACAGGATGTTGTTGTAATATACTCTGCCTCTGTAGTTGATAAGGACACTTAATCTTACTTCTTGCTCTGCCATGAAACCAATCTACTTCCTAAAAAGAAAGCATCGACACTTGTAATTCTTCTATCATCAACACAACCAGCCTAATCAAAATCAATGTAAGCACTCAAATCAAAGTCATCACCTCTTGAATACCATAAGCCATAATCTGGAGTTCCTTTCAAGTATTTGAATATCCTTTTCACTACCTTCTCGTGTGTTTTCTTAGAATTGGTTTGATATCTGGCAACCACACATACTGCATGCATAATATCAGGTCTAGAAGCAGATAGATACAACAATCCCCCCATCATAAATCTATAGGAAGTCTGATCCACCTCCAAAGACTCAGATCATCCTTGCTCAAGTGACATTTAGTGATCATGGGAGTACCCACTAGTTTTGAATCCTCCATATCAAACTTATTCAACAACTATTTGACACACTTAGCTTGAGAAATAAAGATACCACCATCTAGTTGAGTAATTTGAAGTCCAAGGAAGAAAGACATCTCACCAATCATAGACATCTCAAACTCTTTTTACATCTCCTCTACAAACCTCTTACACATATCATCATCTCCACCAAAGATGATGTCGTCAACATATACTGCAACTATCAATATCATGTCTCCTTCTTCCTTGATGTAAAGATTGCTATCAGTAGTACCTTTCTTGAAGCCTTGTTGAAGTAAGTACTTATCCAACCTAGCATACCAAGCTCTAAGTGCTTGCTTGAGACCATACAAAGCTTTTTTGAGTCTGCACACCATATCCGGATCTTCTGAT
The DNA here is from genome assembly GCA_027924645.1 of Cunninghamia lanceolata. NCBI lineage: Eukaryota > Viridiplantae > Streptophyta > Pinopsida > Cupressales > Cupressaceae > Cunninghamia > Cunninghamia lanceolata. The sequence continues at coordinate 3,371,882 of BSBN01000743.1, forward strand.
ATATGAAAACCATCTGGTTGCTCAATGTAGACTTCTTCGTCTACATCACCATTCAAAAATGTTGACTTGACATCCATCTGATATACCTTAAAGTTCTTGTGAGAAGCAAGGGCAAGAAACATACTGATTGCCTCCGTCCTGGCTACCAGAGCAAAAGTTTCCTCAAAATCAATGCCTTCAACTTGAGAGTAGCCCTTACATACCAACCTTGCTTTGTTCCTCACAACTTCACCTTCTCCATTCAGCTTGTTCTGAAACACCCACTTTGTTCCTATGACATTCTTGTTGGCTGGTCTAGGAACCAATTCCCATGTCTGATTATTCTCTATCTGATCTAATTCTTCTTCCATTGCTTTTATCCAATCATCATCTTTGCTAGCATCATCAAAGGTTTTAGGTTCTACTTTTGATAACAAACTCAAGTTTACTTGTTCACGTGTCTTAGCAAACCTTCTCCTTGTCTGCACACCTTCATTTTTATCTCCAATGATCTGATCTATTGAGTGATTCTTCTTAACATACTTTTTTGGGGACTTAGTCATCTACTCTGGTTCTTGTTCCTTTTCTTCTTTCACTTCTTCTTCATCTTCAACGCATGGAAAGATATCAGATCTAGAGTCCTCTGATTATTGTGAGATCTGATATAGGTCTTCATCTACTTTGACATTTGTGCTTTCAATCATCTTTCCCAACCTCTTGTTGTAGCATCTATAGGCCTTGCTTCTGGTTGAGTAACCAAGAAAGATCCCTTCATCACTTCTTGAATCAAACTTTCCTAGGTCTTCTTCATCTCTTCTAATATAGCATTTGTTGCCAAAGATCCTGAAGTATCTGAAAGTGGGAGCTCTTCCATACCATAGCTCATAAGGGGTCTTAGTGTTGTTGACCCTCAGTTGCACTCTGTTAATTAGATAGATAGCAGTGTGAACTGCTTCCCTCCAATACATATCAGCCAGATCTGCATCTTTTGACATTGCCCTTGACATCTCTTGCAGAGTCCTATTCTTCCTTTCTATCACCCCATTTTGTTGAGGGGTCCTAAGAGCTGACAAATGTCTCCTAATACCATGATCTTCACAAAACCTTTCAAATTCATTTGAAGTAAACTCACCTCCTCTATCAGAACTTAAACATTTGATCTTAGCATCCATTTCATTTTCAACCATAGCTTTGAACACCTTAAATTTATCAAGTGCATCTAATTTTTCTCTTAAGAAAGTAACCCAAGTCATTCTAGAATAGTCATCAATAAGAAACATAAAATACCTCTCACCTTATTGACTCTTTACTCTTGTAGGGCCATATAGATCAGTGTGAATCAGCTCCAATGGCATTGAAGAAGAATACTCCTTGCTTTTAAAACTTGTCTTTGTCTACTTTTCCATTTGACACTCCTTGCATGTTGTGTTTGCAGGATTGATGATCTTGGGCATGTCTCTCACTGCATGAGTAGATTTGATCCTTACCATATTATTAAAATTGTTGTGTCCCATTCTTTTGTGCCATAGCCAAGACTCATTGAATTGAGCCAACAAACATGTTCTTCCATTTACCTCCTTTCGATGATATATATCACCATATGAATTGATACCTTCTGCAACTAGTTTTCTGGACCCTGCCTTCTTGATTTCACAGACTTTGTCATGAAAGGTGAGATTGTAACCTTTTCTGACATTTGACTAACACTGAGAAGATTGTTCTTTAGCCCTTTGATGTAGAGGACATCCTCGGTCCTATTCTTCCCATCAATAGCTATAGCACCCTTTCCACATATTTGTGCTGCCTCATCACCACTAAACTTGACAGCTCCACCATCCCACTTCTCAAGGTTGATAAACTTTCTTCTTGTCACTAGTCATATGATTTGAGCAACCATTGTCAATTACCCAAGCCTTGGCTTCTTCTCTTGCATGAAAGGGAGTCCATACAACCATTAATCTATCATTGTTTTGGTTTGTTTGCAAGGCATCAGTCTTCTCACATCTTCCAACATCATCTTTTTTGTCACCAGCACTCAAGGCCATGAAAAGTGTTTCATCGTTTGAATCATCATGATCCTCATCTTCCAAAAAATGACTGCTCTCTATGGAATACAGACTTCTTTTGAACTTTTCTCTCTTGTTACCACCCCTTGATTCTTTAAAAGGACATTTAGAAGCAAAGTGACCAACCTTTCCACAATTGAAACATTTGAAGGGTAACTTAACTTTGTATTTGGCAGTGCCTTTCTTTAGTCTTCTCATAAAATTTGCTTCAACTTCATCAAGGCTTTCATCTTCATCAACAATTTCATCCTTTGTCTTCATACTGACTTTGAAAGCAACTTCTTTCTTTGGAGCATCACTACCAAGCTCTCTAATTTCAAAAGTAGTAAGGGTACCAAACAATTTGTCTACAGTGTATGTATCCAAGTCTGCATTTTCCTCAACAACAGATACCTTATGTCTGTAAGATTTGGGGAGAGAGCTCATAACCTTTATCACAATTTCATCCGCTTCCACTTTACCACCAAGACCTGTGATGACATTGACCACTTCATTCACTCGAAGCATATATCCAACAATGTCTTCATCCTCTGTCATCTTTAAGGTCTCATAAGTTCTTTTGAAGATTTACATATTTTCTTTCTTTACTTCCTTATCTCCTTTATAAATAGTTTCAAGTTTATTCCAAACTTCTTAAGCAGAACCACAACTAATTACCTTTGAAAGTTCTGAATCAGCTAACTCACTCATGATAGCAAACTTTGCTTTCGCATTGTTATCATACTTCTTAACTTCATTTCAGTCTGTCAGAATAGTAGCAGTAAAAGTGTAAGCAATCTTGACAGATTCCCAAACACCGCACCCTAGAGAATTGATATAGCCTTCCATCCTTAGCTTCCAAAAAGCATAATTTGTTCCATCAAACCTAGGTATCTTACTAGATTCATTATGTGCCATCCTAGACCTTCCTCAAGTGGTTAAGCTTCCTTTAGAGGAACTTGGATCTAATACCAATTGTTGAACCACGAAGATACTGAGAGGGGGGGTGAATCAGTATCTAAACAAACTTCAACTTCTCCAGAGTAGATTAAAACTTAAGCATTACAACATTAACATAAGCATGAAAGATTAACACAATGCACATCGACACATAACACCAGATATACATGGAAAACCTAAGAAGGGAGAAACCATAGCGAGGATTAACTCACAATATATGAAGCTCAAATAACAACTATGTTTTAGGGCTACAACCCAAGGAAGCAACTACTCTCCCTGTAGACTTTGTTTCAGGGCTACAACCCAAAGAAGCTACTACTCCTTGAAGAATTTGATTTAGGGTCACTTCCCAAGGAAGATACAACTCCCTGAAGACTTTGTTTTAGGGTCACTCCCGAGGAATCAACTACTCTCTGATATGAGAACAAACTCAGAAAAGATTACAGCATGACGGCCCTACTGACTAAAAGCTGACATTGAAATCACACCTTTGATGATTGCAATTCTACCTCTTCACACTTTCTTCTGCCGATCGGACCAATTAGGCACACTCTACACTTGATCACGGTCACAGATATATCTTCAAGATGAATCAGGACAACATCTACAACTTCTGCTCTTTCTCCTTCAATTGCACATCATAATGCAATCATTATGCTTCCTTTCTTACTTGCGAACCTTATTAATCACTTTGCAATCACACATTGACTAACTCAATTTGATTTATAATTTATACATGATATTACATTGATTACATTGCTTGTCGACTAGAAACAACATGAAAAAGACATTTACAAGTCGACCAGACTACACACAACATGAAACATGTAGAGGACAAGTCCTAAACAAGACTACAGGCTACATCAGCAGAAGACCCATGCCTTGCGGACACCAACACTTGCTTAATTGGGTCCAAACATCCTTCACAACATTAAACATCAAGGGATTACATCCATACACTTCGCTCGTTTAAAAATAGGACAGCCTTAAGCAAAGACATATGAAACTTGAAGCATAATGGCCACGACAACTTGAAAACCTTGTGCGGTACAGAAAATAAGAAAGATCTTCATGAAACTCTTCTAGATGAGTCTACAGGACTCATACAACATCACCAAACACTCCTCTATCTCCACACATCAAAGACTTTGTGCCATACATCTTCAACCATAAACTCTAAGAACATCAAGTCATCCGGAACATACTGCAACACACTATCATTGAAAAAATGAGCTTGCAGACCACCAAGAAACTTGAAACTGCAAGGAAGCATGTAATACAGATTCATAAACATGTCCACAAAACCGCAAAGGCAAACATTCACATCTGGAGGAATGCGGAGCATTCCAATAGGCCTTCAACACCACCTTACTCTGCCATAGTACATGCTGGTACTCTATCATGCATAAATTTCATTGAGGAAGGACAAATGATCTGAAACTTTGGAATTATCACCTTCATTGCACCCTGAAGATAGTTCCAAAACTGCATAGCTATAATTGCTAATGCGGAGGAATGCAGAGCAATCTCCTAAACAATCTTCAAAGGTAGTTGTCCTATAGCAAAGACTTTCACCAACTTCTAGAGGCCAAAACTTCTTTGTATCAACACATGCATTCTTAGAAATAGTAGGAGAGATCATACAATATGCTTCAGGCCATCAATAACATCTTCCCAATATTAGCAATACATCTGATTATCTTAGTGCTTCTAATTCCCATATTAATATGACTTCTTACTCAACTCTGCATTGATCAAGGCATGACATCCAACCATGAACTTCAGTAACCATAATTATATTCAACATGAAGTCCACCATGAACTATGTATTCTCTATTAGATAGACATGACATCCAACCATGAACTCTATCACGCATCCATGATAGTGTTGACATCAATGTCAACCTTAGGACACATATGTGTAACACATACCTAGTGCGTGTCATGGTTTGGAACAAATTTTGAGCGATGAAGGGCTCAATGGTGCAGAAGACTCACTCAAACATATGGTCTAATGGTGGTACAAATTGCTGATAAGGAACTGAGGATTTTGATTATCAAATCCTCGACCGTACAAGGGACTGTTAGATGCATTTTTCTGGGAAGATGAATTCCAGAAATGGGTTTGACTTGTTTGATTTTTAGCACCCCTATGTACACCACATGCATTTGATGGATTTGATTTGGTTTTTAATATAGTGGGAGTGGTTCCATTAACCGCAATTTACCTATAAAAAAAAATTACAAAATTATTAAAACTAGCATACCTATCTTTAGAAAAATATATGTAAAAGACCTAAGAGATCACTCTCCAGAAGCCTATTTTAAGTGGATCTATGATTTAAATGAAATAGACTCGTCCATTTTTTATATAGATTTTTTCTAAAGATAGGTATGCTAGTTAAATTTTATTTATATTTTTATCACTTTATGTGGGGTATGTTAAATTCTCTTAAGTGTCAAATCTCAGATTTGAATTTAAAAGAAGTTTTAGAGGTTATAAATTATTATTTTCTTTATTATTTGTGTAAAATTAAACCCCTATAGTAATAACATATGTGTGGGGCCTATGTTTGAATATTTAAAAAGTATTTTGAAAGTATCTAGAGACTTGAAAAGTGCGTTAAAAAATAGGTGATGAATTTTTGAGAGGTAAACCTAATTTTGAGTTGCAAGTCAAAAACTTAACCCTAGTTTTAGTTTTATTTAATCTCTTTTGAAAGCTTGTTTTAGGGTTGGTTTTTTATTATTAAAAACTTTAAACAAGGGTTTTGAAGGAGAAAAAATTGGAATAAGAGCTTGGTAGCTTGGAGAGAGGAGAGAGAAGAAATTGGATCAAGGATTCACCTAACTTGGTTGAAGCATAGAGGAAAACTTTATGCCATTTTAGATTGTAGCAATGTGATTTGTGATTAAAAATAGATAAATAAGTTACTGGTTTTTCTGAATACCTTTTTGTAGTAAATAAAATTTGTAGGATTTCACATAAAAAAAAATGATTTTAGACTCATTTTTTTAAGGACAATCTAGTTGTCCTTCAAATTCAGAAAATTGATTCTATATATTTATTTACTATAGATTTATACATGGATTGATTTGTTTTATAATAAATAAATATTACAAATATGTAGAATGTTTTTTTTTTTGCAAAAATGAGAGGAGGTTGTCAATGCAATATGTATAATTTGCTCTATACACAATAATACATGTTTCTCTATAAGTAATGTATCTTTAGGAAATCTACCACTTGCCTTACCACTCAAAACTTGTATAAAAACAATTTTAAATTTACTCGACAACTACATAAATTATATGCTCTCTCTCTCTCTCTCTCTCTCTCTCTCTCTCTCTCTCTCTCCTCTCTCTCTTCTCTCTCTCTCTCTCTCTCTACTCTCTCTCTCTCTCTCTCTCTCTCTCTCTCTCTCTCTCTCTCTCTCTCTCTCTCTCCTCTCTCTCTCTCTCTCTCTCTCTCTCTCTCTCTCTCTCTCTCGTCTCTCTCTCTCTCTCTCTCTCTCTCTCTCTCTCTCTCTCTCCTCTCTCTCTCTCTCTCTCTCCTCTCTCTCATCTCTCTCTCTCTCTCTCTCTCTCTCTCTCTCTCTCTCTCTCTCTCTCTCTCTCTCTCTCTCTCTCTCTCTCTCACACACACACACACACACACACACACACACACACACACACACACACAGAGTTGCATATATGTATTAGGTATACAACAAAAAATAAAAATTAAGAATCAAAGAATGAATTTGAATTGATTGTTCTATATATATATTAAAAAATTGGGGTGGTGGGCTGCTTTTGGCCAGCCCACTACTATATGGGAGCGGCCAAGGAGCCATGGGGAAAGCCGTGGGGATTCCCCATAGCCTTACGGTTGTGTGGGGAAGCAACGAGGCTTCCCCATGGGGAGAGCAACCCTTGGGGCAAGTTGCCTCCCCTTCCCCCATTTGATAAATATTTTTTATAATTTTTTAAAAGTTTTCATTAAAAAAAAATTAATTATGTTTGTTGACAATATTTTTTTATAATATTTTGTATGCTACTTTATTGATCAAGATCCATAGAAAGAAGATTTGATCTCGAAAGGAGATTGAAAATATCTTGAGGAGTCATTTCCTGGTTCCCTTAGGCTACTTGGTCTCGTGGATGTTATTAAAATCTTCATTCATTCATTCAATATAAATAAATAAATGTTGTTTCAACTTCATCATTTCCTGCATAGAAAAGAGAGAAATATAATTTATTTCTTTGGTATTCTGAGTAAAATATTTACAATAATGTTAACAAAGGACAGATGTTAGAATCCTCTCTTTTTATCCGTATCATACACAGTTTTTTTAAAAAACCTTTGCAGTTCTTTATATTTGTAAACCTTTATTCATCTATCATCAGAAAATAACATATTGTTATGGAGTGGGTTTTTACATAAAAGTAACCACATGTAAATAATAAACTAATCAGAGATAAACAAAAATATATATAATAGTTTAGCTATCAGAATGGAGATGGAGGTGAATTAGGCCTTCAGATTGATATCAAAACTTTTTCATCCATGTCCTTCATACCTACCTAATGAGAAAATTCAACAAAAAGGAAAATGAGGAGTAGGTGTAAAAAGAAAAGCTTTATATACGGCTTCTTTGTTAATTTAGTAGTTTTAAAACTTTATTAATGAGTGCCTAAAATTGTTTTAAATTTGCAATGCCTTATATTTTGAAGTTTGTTTAATTTTATAGTAAATATTAAAAATTAAGAATTTGCTATGCCATATTTGTTAAGTTAAATTATTAATTCTTGCTTTTATTTTATTTCAATTATTAAATTAGAGAAATTGGAATTCTAAGCTTTACTTAAATAAATGTATAATTCTTAGATCTTTGAACAATGTTATTTTCGGATTTAATTTACTTTGTGGGATTTTATATAAAAGTGACAATTGTAAATGATATTTTATTTTATTATTTTAATTAAATTAGTAAGGCGTTATGAAATTAAGATCTTCCTGATTGATGTATTACAATCATTATTTCCATAACATTTGTTAATTATGTATTTTATTTGCCTATTTGGACTAGGTTACAAATTAAACCATCATTAGATGAGAAATTAAAACTTAGTATTTAATGTTAGGTATTTAAATTTGACTCCTGAGCGTATTGCTCTAGTCGCTTAAGGCAATGCATTTTTGACAATATTGTATAGAAAACATGAGGAAATCAATCAGGCAAATTATCCCTTTATGACATCATATTTAGTGACATTGATACCTCTTTAGGTGGCCATCACTATTTCAAGGTGTTACGATGGAGTTCCACCACCAGTATGCATGGCCTTTCCCTTCACTTTATGAGGTGTGCTCTCATTCGTTGCACATGTAATGGTGACGAATGCGCATCGTTCACTTTTAAAAATAAAATTATTGCAACTATGATGTTGTGTGTGTGTTTATATATATATATATATATATATATTCACTCTTTTATTGAATAGAAGTAGCATTGTTTGCTAAAGTCTTCTATGCATTTGAATGTGTATTGATTAATTGTGTTATCTCTTTTCTTTGCATATTTATAATTATGTCTTTCACTAAGATAGGGATTATCCCTTGGACCACCTAGGATTTAGATTATTGATATCAAAGTAGTGTTTTGTACATGCATATACACACACACACACACAACAATAGAAGGAAGGTTGTCTATCCAATTTGATTTATGATTATCCAGATAGATGTAGAATATGAGCAAGATGGTCAATGGTCATAAATGTGCACATAAGATTCTTTAGACGTAGAAAAGATAATTCAAGATTCTCTCAAGACATAATGCCAAGAGCTCTTCAGGTAGTTTTGTGAAATCATTCTTCAGCTTGGACCAATGTCATAATGCACTAAAATAAACACATTCCCATGTAATACCAAAGCATTTTTAGAGTGCAAGTCAATATGAATGTCCCAATATTTGAAGGCAAGATTGGCGTTGCAACATTAGATAATTCAATTCAATAACTCAATGCATACTTCTCTATCAACAACTTGAGTGACATAGAGGATATTTCTTTCATGGCATTGAAATGTCCATTTTAGTGTCCAATGCCTTTAAACATTTAGTGCACAATGCAAGAGGGATAGTTCAATCCCTATTCAACTTAGAATTCCCTTTTCAATGCTTTGCAAGAGGAATACTACTCCTTGTATATTATGAGAATGAACACATGAAGTTCTAGTAATTTGACAATGTAGCGGAACAATCAGTTAAAGAGTACACCAATGAGTTCCATGATTGCCTTGTGCACCTAGATGAGAACACCCTGGTGCAACATAAAGTGCTCAAATACATTGACAATTTATCAACTTATATTCACACCAAATGGAGTTCCTAATTTCATACACTTTGGGGTTACCATTCCATAGTGCATCCAAGATTCAAGCCAAAGCTAAATATAAGCATAATTTTTCCTCATGCTAGAGGAAGCCTATGCAGGAATCAATTCCAAAGCAATCTGCATAAAAGTAGAATTCCCTTGCATAGAAGCAACTATAAAATTCCAACACATTTGCACCAAATGTCAAAGTCTCAACATCATTTATGTCAAAAAAGGACAAAGGTAAGAAGAAGCAACAAGGTGATAAATTGTGCATTATCATTGAACCAACTTCATAGTGACATTGAATGCCAAATGCAACAATAATTGTTACATGAGACACATCAGACCCTGCATAAGCTAAGGAGACTAATTTGGAGGCATAGTGTCTCTACATTAGCACTTTGGCTATTG